>JANAVB010038419.1:4061582-4491582 GCA_029216955.1 Iris pallida
ATACCAAAAAATCCGATACTCCGATCCGAAACCGCCGTTACTACCGTTATCGCCGATACCAATACTCGTAGGAATAGTCCGATACCGATTCCGATACCGATACTGTGAACCTTGGTATAAAGTTCTGAAACCTTGCTTGGGAATTCTTAGGAAATGAAATGAGAAAAAAAGATCATAACTATCTTAATCTCTATTTAGAGCGTGGTTACTTTGAATTCACCATATGTGCAACGTTACATGATATTGGAACACATGTTCTTGAATGTGGTATGGCGAATTGGAACATGGAATCCACGTTAAGGCAAGTAAACATGGGATACACATACTGGGGTTTCCAGCCAAGCGTCACAACAAATATATACTTGGATTTCCGGTCAAACTTTTAAGGGAAGAAGATGTAGTTCTTTTAGTTAAAGGTTTAAGAGTTTAGGACTTGCTCCCTTTTGAAAAGACATTATCGGTTGGATTGTTTGGAACTAAGTATACATCTTTTTTTGGATTTTGAAAAGACATTGAGGTGTTCCCGGCACTATGGTAAGGCTTGTTGCTTGCATCCTGGATGATGCAGATAAGAGTCACGGAAACAATCTCTCCATATTTTGGGGTTAAGGTTGCATAGATCTTGACCCTCCGCATACCTTGCATAAGTGGGAGCATCATGGCCTGGGATGCCTTTATTTAATCCTGAAAAGACATTATGGTACTTGATTAATTTTGAATTTTAAATATACATTATATATTTTATTGTATATTTGTTCCTTAAATCCTTTTACGTTCCAGATAAACGTATTGCATCCCAAATGGCTGTTCCGAAGAAGCCTACTCCCGCATATTACTTACCGACTAACCTCGTGTATTGTGTTCCTATTTCTGTTTCACATTCAGGAGCTTTTCACGCTCCTGGTAACCATGCCCGATACCATTAGTTTATCCACTATTGTATGACAACATTGTTCCTAGATGGCTTATGTGTCGATTATATTAATTTCACAAAGGTTTGAGCTCATATTTATTCATCAAATTAAGTAGATTACATTTAACACGTCATTTACCTAAGCTATTATATAAGCAAATAACCTCCTATTTGAGCTCAAAAAACTAAAATAAAGACAAATTTGTTATAAAACAAAAGTCAACTTCTCGTTCTATACAAAACAGGAAGTTTTAGGACCAGTGTTCTAAAAATCGGTTCTAGGTGGCGCCTAGGTTATAGGTGCCTAGTGTCCAGCCGATGTCTGCCTAGTTCCCACTCGACGTCCGACTATGCAGATTTTTTGTTTTATGGACAATTGCTACAATTTTTAGCATGATTTTTTTTGACTGCCTAGAACTAGGCGGCCGCCGGCCGCTGCCCGTCCGACTTGCGCCTAGCGAATTTTACAACCTTTTTTCGGACTGGTTCAAATTGCATTCTCCAAACGACAAACAATTCTCAGGATGTGGTCTCTTAAAGCACTATTTCTACATATCTATAACAGTAGTCTAAAATCAACAAAAGTGTATATCCCAATCTGCCCAATCAAAATGAATTCATTCAACCGTTAGAAGTTACTTGTAACTCCAAAATATAGTATATATTTACATTTTACTCTACTAAATATCAGAAGCATATAGAAAGATTTGTTACATAACAAATTTGTATCAACAATATTATTATATATGTAACCCTAAGTATTATTTTAACATTTTCTTATGTTCCTCTATTTCATAATCAAACAATAGATACACACAAGTAGCTTAACAACTATATTTTAAAATGATAATCGCTCTTTTGAAAACATCACAAGTAGAGCCTCAATCCATCACCATTTAGAAAAATTGAACTATCCCATTAGATATACTTGTAAGTCTAGTTTGCCATTTCCCCCAAGACCAATTGTCATTTACCTTACATTTGGTTCTATATTGAAATGCTTCAAGAATTGAAATGTAAATTATATCATATTATGTTGACATCATATGAATCCATTTTGGGTGGTAATACGACTTGTTTCTTATCTTAGACTGATTACTGTCATGCAGAATCTTTTGTCCAAACTCATTCATACAAGTCAAGGTAGAGATTATGTAGCTAGAACCAAGATTTCCAGTATAGATGTATTGGTCGTATTGTATCAATTTTGGTATGTCCTTATCTGATATCGACCCTTACTTATACCAACATGATTGGTAGTATCTCGCATCTGGTTGAGCTCTTAAGGCTCGCAAGTTTCTATGACGATATAAAAGGGAGTTGAATAAAAGTTTAGTCCCATATAAGATAAAAAGGTGAGAGGATGAGGCATAGTTAATGGGATTGGTCATATGGACTAAACGAGGTGTTTCCTTTTAAATCATATAGGCAAAGCCAAATATCATGCATTACGCATTTCAGACAAGTGGTATCATATCCCAAGGTTATACCATTGGCTGGATTGGCACTTAGTTGCTTTGAGATTGTGTTGGCACATGCATATATGTATCATAAGGTTAATCAAGTCGAGTCCTTAGATAGTGTTGTCTCCATAAGGTGGTACGGGCCAGGGGTCTAAGGTCAAAAGGATTACAGGGATTCCCTCCAAAGATAGAGCTTCTCGTGGTTTGAGTATGGAGTCTAAAGTTAGAGGGACTATATGGATTGGCTTCAAAGGTAGGCCTTCCCTCCGGGCCCAAGGTAGAGCTCAAGACATGTGGTTCGCACCCAGTGGTGGTTTAGTTTGATGAATATGTGGGTTTAGTCCTACCTTCAAATGGAATAAGATCATAATATTACTCATGCTTACCAGGATACATTTTATGTAAAGACCCAAACCAGAGTAGATACATGAGGCATGATTTTGGCCCATATGACTTCAAAGAGAATCCTCTTGTTATATCCAAGACCAATCTCATATACATATGTCTCATCCTTGCACTTTCTATTAGATGTGGTGGTGAACTCTTTATACAAATCTTTTTATATCGTGATCAAACATGTGATCCTTAAGCGCTCAACTGGATGTGAGCTACAACCCAATACGACTAAAACTAACATTAGTGCTCTCTTTGCTAGCCAATTCTACAAAGAAAAGGAAAAAGAAACCGTTGATTCACACAATTGGTCATCGCGCTTGGTTGAAAAGCCAGTGGCACGAAGCTACCGTGTGCCGGATTATGACTGAACGTCTCTAAGTCAGAATCCAAGCTAAATAAGCGACGCCTGCGCCCGCCGTCCGACTATCGACCCGCAGTAGGGGCCTCACGGCCCCCATGGGCCCACGTCGAAGGATGCCCTCCCTCGGCGGACGTGCCACGGGGGAACCCTTGAAGTGAAATTCCAAATGGTCGGTAAAAAAGATATGGAAAAGAAAGCACTCTTGACATAGTAAGTTGGTCATGCCAAAGATCAAATGTTACAATTTGTCATAAGATTCCTTATTGACAGTGTAACCATCACCATTTGTGAAATTTGTATATCTATATATTTATATTCACAACATTTATCCATCTTAACATTATTTTATAAGTGACCATCTATTGTTGGCGTACTTTCCATGGCGGATGACTAATTCATCGATGTTGATTACGATTCCACTCAAAGCTAATAATAAAAAACAAATACCAAATATTATGCCAAAATGTATCTCATACTTTTCGATTTTCTATATAATTTATATTACTATTTGGTATCTTGAAACGAAGAATTCAAAACTCCGGTCAAAAAGGTTGAAATCGCTATAACCATTGCTATCGATACTCATAAGAAGGATCCGAAACTGATTCCAATATTACGAATCTTGGTTGTGCAATTTAGCTTAAGCTACTCATTTATTGAACCTACTTGTGCATTTTTAGCTTGATAGCAGCCTAGTAGATGTTTTTGAGCCTGAGGGGTTTGTGGGCCTATGTGCTTAGCTATGTTGTCATGGGCGACGCCTAGGCGGCCTAGGCGTGCAGATTTTGAACTGGCCGTCTCGACCAGTAGAATTTGTCTCAGGCATATGCGGTGGGCGCCTAGGCGCGCCTAGGTGCGCCCAGGAAAAAGAATTGCGGGCGCCTAGGCGTGAAAAATCAGCATGGACTCCATGGACTTTATACCAATAATTTTTTTTGGGCTTTAGGATTTTACAGGTTTTGGCTACTGCTAATGCAACTTATATAAAAACAAAACATTGCTGCTGCTCCTCTCTTCTTCCAACGAAGACACCAAGCAACAAGAAGAAAAGCAAAGGAAAAAAGAAACTAAAGGAAAAAGCAAGAAGAAGTTACTGCTGCTGCTGTTTTTAGGTATTCTTCTTCTCCTTCCTCTTCTTCTCCTTCGTCCTTTTCTTCTCTTCTGCTGCTGTCCTCTTTTCTGTTTTCTTCTCTTCTTCTCTTCTTGTTTTTTTCTCTTTTCGTTTTTTTTTCGAATGTTTTTTTTTTTCGTGTGACTACTGCTGCTTCTCCTACTGCTACTGCTGCTGCTGCCTTCTGCCTTCTGCCTTCTCCTTACTGCTGCTGCCTTCTCCTTACTGCTACTGCTGCCTTCTCCTTACTGCTACTGCTGCCTTCTGCCTTCTCATTTATAAAAAACTGTTGGTGCCATCCAATTTTTAGTATTTTTACACATTTACAAAGTAACAAAACTCAGAAATTCTGGACGGACGCCTAGGCGCCGCCTAGGCGAGGCGGGCATGGTCTCACCTCGCCTCGCCTAGCGCCCAGTACAACATAGGTGCTTAGGCTGCTCACCCACATACATAGGGGAATCAGGGTTTCTACTTTATCAAATATTGTTATAATCCCTACAAATGCCCTTGTGGTATGTAGGTTTCGTTTTGTTTTCCAATAGAAAGGACAAAGTGATAATAAAGGTAATGGTCACTTTGAAGATTTATTCTTATTACCAAATTACCTTAAGGACCTATTTGTTGCGTAAAACTGGAACTAAGATATCCAGGTCCAAGACTTGAAGCAACTCGCATGCTTGGTTTCTGTTTCTTGTATTCTTCTTAGTTCCTCATATTTGCAATAAAAATTAGTGAAATCCACTTGATTGAATTAGAATACCTCATATGACAAGCACATGAGTTAAAATTGAGACCCATAGCCTCCATCCTCTTGTCACTGGAAAAGATGGTTGAAGGACCTTTCAAAGGGACTATTCAACATGTATACCATTTTTATAAACTAGAGCTCAAGCTTGCACTGATTTATCTCAACTATCATGTTGGTTCTGAGTATCTAAAATCTAAAAGGTAATTTTTGGCAACTTTTGAAAGATAAATTTGTGGACCAGGTGACTGATTTACTTGAAGTATTGCCCAACCGCATGACAGCTGATGTGTTGGAGGAACTCCGTCTTAGTAAACAGACTCTGGTATCATGCAAATTTCATTTGAATCTTCTTAAACCTCTCACTTTGTATTTACTTTAACAGTGTATTTTTTTTTTCATACACAAATTCAAGGTTGAATTGGGTTCAAGAGCAGGGGCACTAAAACAGATGCTGCTTGATCTTCTTGAAGATCCCCATGAAATCCGTCGTATATGTGTGATGGGAAGAGACTGTAAAGTTTGGAAAGGGAATGATGATATGGAGTGTTCCGTTACATTAGAAAAGGAAATTGCTGAAGGTTAATTATCTCTTATCACTTTATTGAATCACTTTCAATATCAACTTTTATTCTTCTTCTATTGAGTTCGAGTTAAAATAGCTAATGGTTATTACAGCGATCGATGAGATATGAATTTACTAAATTGTGCACTTGTAACCTTTCTTTTCTATAGAAGAAGAAGAAGAAATTGAGATGCTCTTGGAGAATTATCTGCAAAGGTGATATGTTTGTCATCTGAGTCAATCATCTTAAAGTGTAATTTGTTGATTTGCAATCTAAGCTATTAACCATTCTTGTATTGTAAGTTTTAACATTCTTAACCTTGATTAGGAAGATTCTTCACATCACTGATGCATTCTATTCACTATGACATTGTAGTATAATGAAACCTAGTGTTAGATGCTAATAATATTCTACATTCATGATGCTATTATTGCATTACGAATATGTAAACACAAATCTAACATGAAATTACCCTTCTGATTTTAAACACACGCACACACACACAAATGTGATTCTTATAATGGAGGATGCTGGTAGACAACCTCTCCATCAAATGTGGGTATTCATCGTTCACCAATTTTACACTTAGATACCCTGTACTAAATTTATCTGCACTTGGGACCTTCAACTTCCTAATGTTCAGCACTATCTTTGGTCAGGTTGCCATTCAGCTTAACTGTCATGTGAGATGCATGTGGCATTTTGAACTAGTTTACCCTACGGAGAAAAAGAATCCACATATATCTATTCCTAACCATGAATGACTAGATCCTGACCTACTCACTACTTCCCCAATCTCCTCTGTTGAGGAAAATAATGACTCAACTGAATGGCTTAGTTCATTAAGAGAATAGATGGGGGTATTTGCACGGGGAGATATCCATTTAGGTGGCTATCCAATATGGTGCTGAAACTAGTAACTAATAAGACAAAATTAAAAGAGAGTAATGCCCTCTTGTACGCTCCCCTAAGCTGGAGTGTAGATGTCAATCCAGTCCAACTTAAAGAGAGAATGAAGGAACAAGCGATGATGCAAAACTATTGTGAGAATATTAGTCGACTGATATGCAACATTTACATGCTGAGAAATAACTTCCTAGAGCTTGAACTTGTCATGAATGAAATGATGGTCAACCTCAATATGTTTGGTGTGCTCATGCATAACATAGTTCTCAAAATGTGTATGGTTGCTTTGTTATCACAATAGAGAGTACAGAAGAAGTGAGCAATATAAAACAATCTGTCAAAAGTTAAGCGACGTGAGCTTAGAGACTATATGGGCCATTAAATTATACTCAACAGTTTGATTCTTGCTAATTCACGAGACTAGGTTGCCGCCAAATAAGGTATAATAGACACTAGCATAATGACGGTCATCAACAAAACTGCATAATCTGTTTTTAGTAAAGATAGAGGAAAATAAGGACCAACAGTGAAGCCCCTGGCCATGATACTTCTTTAGGTAGCGCTCGATGGCATGAAGGTGAGAAGCCTTAAGAGACTATATGTACTGGCTAACCATGCTGATACTAAAGGAGATTGATACTGAAGGAGATGTTAGGTTGAGTGAGTCAAATAGATGAGTTTGCAGTACTGGTCAAGATCGGTAAGAAGTAGTAGATCATATGAGGAACTAATAGCTATGTTGTATGGGACGGAGCGCCAGGCGGAATGGTGGGGTCTAAAATTAGAGGGGTCAAGGCGCTCTAACAGTAGCCTCCCTAGTATACATTATGTGAATTGTGTCTTTCATGCCAAAAAGTCAAATTAATTAATAAAACTAAACGCATTTCATAGTCTCAATATTCATTGTATGTTACTAAATGCTAGAAGTAAAAACAAATTATAAGCATAGTCCTATAGATCAATAAAATAGAAAAAGAAGCAAACAAATATTGACATATCTTTGAGTCCTTGACTTTGAACTTGATAGTTTGCTATCTTGAAGATGAAGTAATGAACTTGATGAGGCATGAGATGATGGAGAAGTAGAGAATACTCTCCTGGTTGAGGAGATGATCGAGAAGGAAGCTCAACAGTTGGTTGTTTAGGTTGCTAAATATTCTTTGGTTAAATTTTTTTGTTACTTGCAAGTTGTAATTAAGTTCTAGTTTTCAAACACATTTTTTTATTCAAGTGCATGGCTATTGGATTATTAAGATTTTGAGTCTTTAACATATTATATAATTATACTTAAGTTCCTGGTCCCATTCATTTATAATTCCTTAGTAACAACTAGCAAGCTCAACTGATTTTTTTTAAAAAAGAAAATGCTCAACCCAGTTAATGTCTGGACCTGAACAGATCTTCTAGGTGTGTTTTGGGGTGCCAAAACCAGGGCTCGAGCGCCCTATATAAGAAACGCCGGGGTGTTGTCGGGGTGCCAAAAAGGCGACGCTCTTTAACAATATAGACTAATAGTAGAGAGACGAATATCTTGATCCATAGGAGTGTCGCTCGACCAACAAGCCATTAATCCCAATGTTTAAAAAAAATAATGGTAAGCATTTTGAGGAGCGTTTCGAAGCAGGGCATTCCAAAGAAGCCGTGAGACATGTTTAATTGAACAAGAGGCCTACGAGGCGTACACTTTTACATGAGGGGTACCTTTCTAACATCTCCCCACCAAATATGCTTTTCTTTGGGTTGTAGTTTATGAGAACAAATGGTCTAATTATTCACTTACCACCTCGAGTCAACCTTAAATCACAACAAAACCCTCTTGTTCTCCCCTGGGGTCGCAAACATCCAAGTCCAACCCCCCCCCCCCCCCCCCCCCCCCCCCCCCCCTTCATTCAACGCACCAATGTCTACTTCAGTCATGTTAGATCCAGGCGTCACCGCCTCATCCAGCCGAGTCCCACTCCTTCGAGATCCCCAATTGCAGCAACATCCCTAAGCTATGCATTTCATCAACTATTCTTTCCTTTATCTCCTTTCCTTTTTCATTTTTTTGCAATTCTACTTCCTCGTAGATGAGCTTGACTTGAATTATAACTGATCTTTGTTATTTCATACTTCAGAGTTGTTAGTAGCTACATTATTATGTTTTTGATAAGCAACTAGTTGCTACTTTACTGCCAACATGTTTTAGTCTTGGATTCTATAAGATTCTTAAAGATTGTAATTTGTTTGGTTTTTTCCCTCTAAATTTTGGATCATATTCCTAGTCTATGTTTTATTATGGATCACTTTTTCTCATTGTAGTGTTTTCAAATATATTATAATTTATCAAATGTAACAATAACCCGAAAAACTAGCCTCACGCTACGTCTCGATGGCGGCTAAATGCCTAGCCTTACGACTTCGCCTTTTAAAACATTGATTAATGTCGATTCATCTAAGAGATCCAAGCAGTATTTGCATTGCAATAGAAGAAAGGAATCATCATTACCAGCAACCTTAATACCTAAGAAAGTATCTTAGCTGTCTAAGATACTTGGTACTGAGATGACTAGAGAAATGAGCCTTGACCTTGGTGACTTCGACAGAGTCATCTCCAATAATGATCATATTATCGGCACAAACCAGCAAGTGGCGATGTAATGGGTGGGATAATGTATGGAGAGAGGAATCTGCAGCACTACGAGAGAAGCCGATATGCTAGTCCATATGGTTGAACTTGTCAAACCAATGACAAGGAGAATGTTTAAAGACCGCATATGGACTTCTGAAGATGGCATATCAAAGCCTTCCTTGTAGGCTCAAAGCCAGGAGGTTGTTGCATGTAAATTGTGTCAGAGAGGTTTTCGTTAAGGAAGGTATTTGATGTCCACTTGATGAAGGGGCCATTTGTGAGTAAGAGCCAAGAACAGGAGCACTCAAAGTGTATTTAGTTTGGTAACCGGGGAGAATGTCTTCTAATAATCAATCTCATACTGTTTCTATTGAGTTTGACATTAATACCCTGCGACAACCTATGTGTTTGTTTGTGCCCCAAAGGAAGGGGTACAAGGTCCTATGTGCCATGGCCCTGAAGAGCAAGCATTTCCTCATCCATCACAGCCTTAACCCAGATGTTAAAGATCTACCTTGACAAAAGAAGGAATAGCAATCGAGGACAGGGAGGTTATAAGGTGACATAAAGCAGGTGTGAGGCTATGGTAAAAATCAAATTGGACATAGGGATGCATAGTACATGAACACTGCTTCTTATGCACAGCAATATGGATATTATCAGATATATCGGGCAACAGGGTGTGATGGAGAAGGTACTGTTGGATCTTGTGAACATCGTTGCCTTTTTTTCGGAGTAATACTAGTACTTTTGCAGGCACCGAATCAATAGCAGGTGCAGGTTTAGGGTCAGAAGGAGTGATAATGGACGGAGAATGAGGGTCGACTTGAGAGTGGGATGAGGAAGTGCAACATAAGCATAGTGCACCATAATCCACAGGTCCCTATATTGGACCTGGCTCTGATACCATGTTCAGGAAAGTAATGACTCAATTAAATAGCTTACTTCATTAGAGGGAATAAAGGGGGTGCTTGTACAAGGATATCCAATACGAGACTAAACCTAGTAACTAATAAGGCAAAACTAAGAGGGCAAGGCGGCTTCTACATCCTCTTCCTGCACCACCTCCTTCATCTAGTCCACCTCCAACCCATCTTAGCCGGCGTTGGCTTTTGAGCCCGTAATGACACACACACACACACACACACACACACACACACACACACACATTCACTCACACATATCTATGGTATAAGGGGAAGGATGGAGACATCAACGTGCAAAAATTGTTCGAGGTAGACAGCCAAGTGCACATAAATCAATCATGAGATATTTAAAAGCAAAACTGGTGAAAGTTGAAGGTATTTAAATTTTTAATTGAAATTAGGCCTTATTACTATTGATCGTGAAACTTAACAGTATTTTCGTATAACTACATAAAGTGTCACTAGAGTTGGCTTTACATTGTGTAATGATTGATGCTGGTGCAGGATGATAAAAAAAATCTATCATGACTGCCAATTTGTGCTTAATTCATATTACATAATGTAGATATAGTGATTTGAGATCAAGTAACTTACCTTTAGTTCAAATGTGCAATATACCATTATCCAATGGTTATAGCTTTGCTTTCTCCTTGATTGTTCATTTGGTATTGTTGAGAGTATTAATGGGCTTTTAGTCCCACATCGTGTAGAATAATAGGGAGAGGGGTTAGCCTCTCCTATATAAGTGTAGCTCCACCTCAATAATAAACAAGTCAAATATTCTACTAAATTCTATTTGGTATCAAAGCCACCACCTCTCTCCACCAAACCCTAGCCGTCACCCCTCTCCACAAAACCCTAACCCTTCTACCCCCCCCCCCCCCCCCCCCCCCCCCCGCCCCGCCTCCCCCCCCCCCCACCGCCAGCACCGTCGGCCCCACTGCCGCCCCACCCCTCTCTCCGTCCAGCGACCCCCCTCCTTCCACGTCGGCCCCCACCGGCCCTTCTCCTCCTTCTCGTCCAGCCATGCGACCTCCAGTCGCAACCCTGCATGGGACATGAGGAGCGGCTCTCGGAGACACTGCTACCGTTGAAGGAGGAACAATAGATGTGGAGAGGACGGTGACCAAAGGTGCAGACGGTCTCGATCTACCTTGTTGATAGAAGAGGAGAAGACGAAGATGATGGAGACGATCTACGGTAAGTTGACGGCCAAAGAGATGAAGGCTTTGGTGGACGATCTCTTTTCCAGGAGGCTGACCGAGACTAGTTTCCGTCCTGCACACACAGATGTGGATCCTTCACCATACAAGATGGCGACGTTGGAGAAGCTGGAAGTAAAGTTGGAGGGTACTTCCAACTATTTGAAGTGGTAGCGTCAGGTGATGCGGACTCTGAAGGCAAGAGGCTTGGTGGGCTATGTGAATGGCCAAACAAAGGCACCTGAAGATCACTCCTCACGGGAGTTTGATGTGTGAGAGATCGTCAACAATGTTGTAGCTGGATGGTTGACAGCCTCCTTGACCGACCAAGTGTCGGGCAACGTGGAAGCAATGGAGGGAGCCGGTGATATTTGGATGACGCTGAAGGACATGTACTCAGGGATGGACAACCCTATGAGAATTTTCCAAATGCAGGATGAACTTGATAAGGTGGTCCAAGAAGATCACACAATCTCCGAGTATGCGGCTGTGCTGAAGAATTATTGGTCAGATCTCGACCACTATGATCCCATTGGTGTGGAAGATGAGCAAGTGGAACCAGCATTTGCGAAACATTACCAGAAGTTTATGGAGTATATCTCGCGACAGAGGATGATGAAGTTCCTGAAGGGGCGCAACCCAACATTCGAGCAAAGGAGGAATGTGCTACTCGCACAACCTGGACTGCCATCACTAGAGGAGGCCATTGCTGCTATGGCACAAGAAGAAGCACGGTTGAAGCTGATGTCCAGCACCACTAGCACTCTGGGAGAGAAATCAGCTCTAGTAGTTTTTAACCCAAACCTTTCAGGAGGAGGAGGGTGCTACAACTGTGGAGACCCAGGATACTTCATCAGATTCTGTATGAAGTCTATGAGAGTCCAGTCCAGTAGTCGTGGATGCGGCCGTGGAGAACGTAGAGGTGGCAGAGGACATTATTCTGGAGGGCACAAGGCAAACCTGGCAGAAGGAGAGTGAGAATCAGTCATTCGATGTGACCCCTAGTGAGAGAAAAATGCTGGAAATATGAAGGAACATGAAGCTTGGAACCAGCGACAATCGTGCTAACACCGCTAGGACATCGACTCCAACCACCTCTGGGGGTAACATCACATACTATGTCAGTACAAGCACAGGTATACCTGCTCATGTCCTTGCATCTACCCACAAACCAGGAAGTATAAATTGGATAATTGACTCTAGGGCATCCTGTCATGTCACGGGTGCCCGTGATGAGTTCCAAGATTACACTCACCTGATGACACCTAAAGCATTCAGCTTGTTGATGGTACTGCTAGACCCATTGTAGATAAATGGACGGTTGAATGCACCCCTTCGATGAGTCTTACTGATGTCCTGCATGCTCCATACTTTCCTGTTAATCTATTGTCCATAAGTGTCATGGTTCTTCAACTTAATTGTATTGTTTTCTTTGACATTTCGAAGATTATTTTTCACGAGACGAAAACGGAGAGACAGTTGGGGACTGGCACTTGGCATAAAGGACTATGGTACTTGGACAGGGGTGGGCTAGATACAGCACTGGCAGCACTGGTGGATGAAGCACAACCGGAGGAGCCACGAAGTACCGTAGAAGAAGAATTATTACTCCAACATCAGTGCATGGAATACTCTTCATTTAGTCTACTGAGTCGGATGTTTCCCTCTATGTATCAAAAGGCTAATAAGTAAAAATTGGTTTGTGATGCTTGTGTACTTGGAAAATACACCATAAGCTCTTATGTGAGTTCTAGAAATAAAAGTTCAGCTGCTTTTGATATTATACACTCTGATGTGTGGGGACCTTGTCGTACAACTGCTGTTAATGGTTTTAAGTGGTTTGTCACCTTTATTGACTGCCATACTCGTGTTATCTGGGTATACCTAATGAAGAGTATGAGTGATGTCTTTGCATGCTTTCAAGACTTTTATCGCAGGATTTCAACACAGTACGGTGCTAAAGTGAAGATTTTGAGGTCTGATAATGGGACAGAATATACCAACAAAGCTATTGAGTACTTATCATTCAATGGGATACATCATCAGACTTCATGTGCCTATACACTAGCACAAAATGGCGTGGCAAAACGGAAGAACAGACACATGTTGGAAGTGGAAAGGTCGATGATGTTTGCTATGAATGTTCCGAAACGCTTGTGGGGACATGTCGTGTTGACTGTTGCATACCTTATCAACATGATGTCCTCTCAGGTGTTAGGATGGAAGATACCGTTTGAGATGCTTACAGGTGAGAACAAGTACATCGTTTCTCTAAAAGTATTTGGTTGTGTATGCTTTGTGAAGGATAATAGACCTGCAGTAGGGAAATTGGACCCTCGGACAGTGAAGTGTGTCTTTGTTGGCTACTCAGGGACTCAGAAGTAGAGGTGAGCAAATACCGACCGATACCGAAAAATCGACCGAATACCGATTAAAAATATTCCGAAAAACCGAACCGAAATTATGTACCGATACCGAATTGCCGAACCGACTAAAATATGGTATAGTGGTAATGGTAGCGGTTTGAGTGTAATATTTTTTTTTTTTTTTTTTTTTTTTTTTGAGTGTAATATATATATATATATATATATATATATGTCCGTGATTAATTTTATATTACTCATTTTTAACTTTGTTTTAATCAATTTCTTAGAATTTAGAATTTAGTGGACTTGAAGTTATGTTAAGAACGCTAAGAATTGAGTTTTTGATCTTTTGAGCTTATATTTTTGTGTTCTCATAGAATTTTGAAGTGAATTTTGGTTACTTAAAATTATACTAAAGATTAAATTTAGTGACCGCATTTGATCTTTTAAGCTCATTTTTAGGTGTTTGCGACTTGTTACATATTGTTCTAATAATTTTGATTAATTGTTTGGTTGGTATAGGCTTGGCTTTAAAATTTAATGTTTCCAAAAAAATAAATAAATATATATTATAGGTTAAGAGGTTCTATAATATTAATTGTGTTGATTGATCAAATATTAATTGTTAAAATATCGATACCGAACCAAAACCGACCAAATACCGATTTAACCGAAACCGAAAAAAACCGATTATAAATGGTACGATATTGGTATTGATTTTTTAAATACCGATTTTAAAAAATACCGAAAGGTTTGACCAAATACCGACCGATTATACCGACGCTCACCCCTACTCAGAAGGGATATTCTTGCTGGAGTCCAGTGGAGCGAAGACTCTTTGTGAGCATGGATGTTACATTCTGAGAGATGGAACCATACTACCACAATGGTTCACGGAAAGGCTCCGCATTTGGTGACACACCTAACACAAGAGGTGTTAGAGTGAGGGGGAGATAGTCTCAAGCGTGATTGTTGGGTCAGTTCCATGCCCAATGATGGAAGTTGGTCCAAGAAAAGAAGGGGAGATAGCGAGAGTGAGGAAAGTGATGATGATGCATACAATCAGGAGGAAGGAAGTGATGCTCCAGTACAGGAGGAGACTACAAACAGGAGAAGGAACGGACTACAGAGCTCCAAGTCTACAGAAGAAGAAAGCAACAGTCCACTACTATGCTTATTGCCTCTACTGTGCCTACTGTGCCATGTCCCTCGCTTAACCCTGTCCCAACTCCTAAAGATGCGCCTTCCGCACCGGATCCCTCTGATTCGGATGCGGATCCCTCTGATTTGGATGGTATGATCTCTCCTCCACTATTTCATATTTCCTTAAGAAAATCTTCTCGTAGTAATGCAGGAAGATCTCCTATTCGTTATGGTTATGAACATGATATTGCTCATTTTCTATCATACTCTAATCTATCCCCTACTTATGGAGCATTCATTGCATCATTAGACACCACCTCTTTGCCTAAGTGTTGGCAGGAAGCAAAGGAAGATCCAAGGTGGAAAGCTGCAATGTTGGAGGAACTTGGAACACTGGAAATAAATGAGACATAGGAACTTGTTCCATTACCTAAAGAAAAAAAGGCAGTCGGATGCAAATGGGTCTTCACGATGAAGGAGACGCCAGAAGGAAAGGTGGAGCGATACAAGGCACGATTGGTTGCAGAAGGATTCACTCAGTCCTATGGCGTTGACTATGATCAGACGTTTGCTCTTGTAGTGAAGATGAGCAATGTAAGAACCCTGGTCTCCCTTGCAGCAAACCATGGGTGGCAACTTCATCAATTAGATGTGAAGAATGCCTTTCTTCATGGATATCTACAGGAGGAAGTATACATGGAGATGTCTCCTGGATTTTGCACGAAGCAGTCAACAGAAAAAGTGTGCAAGCTGAAGAAATCATTGTATGGACTCAAGTAATCTCCTCGGGCATGGTTTGAAAGATTCAGAAAAGCTGTCACGGACATGGGGTACAACCAGACTAATGCAGATCATACAGTCTTCTTCCGACATGCGAGAGGCCATGTTACCATACTTGCTGTATACGTAGATGATATAGTAATCACAAGTGATGAGGAAGGGGAGATTACCCAGCTGAAGTTGGAACTTGCTAAAGAATTTGAAGTAAAGGACTTGGGAATGATGAGGTATTTTCTCGGGATCGATGTAGCTCGAGGAAAAGATGGGATCGTCCTCTCTCAGAGGAAGTATGTACTAGACTTGCTCACAGAAACTGGTATGCTGGAATGTTGTTCGTCAGTCACTCTGATTGACTAGAAAAATAAATTGGAGGCAAAGGCAGGAGAGCCGGTTGATCGTGAAAGATATCAGAGACTTGTAGGAAGATTGATTTATCTGGGTCACACTCGTCCTGATATCTCATTTGATGTGAGTGTAGTGAGTCGCTACATGCACGATCCAAAGAAGGGTCACATGGATGCAGTTTTCCATATTTTGAGATATCAAAAGGGGGCTCCTGGAAGAGGGATATGGTTCAAGAACAATGGACACCTTAGTGTTGAGGGATACTACGATACAGATTGGACAAGTTGCATGGATGACAGAAGATCTACCTCAGGATATTGTGTATTTGTGGGGGGTAATCTAATCTCATGGAGAAGCAAGAAACAGTCTGTGGTAGCTCGATCAACCGCTGAAGCGGAATATAAAGCTATGGCTCTGGGAGTATCAGAATTGTTGTGGGTAAAAGCATTGCTGACATAGTTGAAGCTGGACCAAGGAACACCGTTGCGTCTTCTGAGTGACAGCCAAGCAGCACTGAGTATAGCTAACAATCCAGTTCAGCATGACAGAACGAAGCACATCGAGATCGATCGGTTCTTCATCAAAGAAAAGCTAGAGAAAGGAATACTAAAGCTTGATCATGTTCGCTCAGAAGAACAAGTTGCAGATTGTCTTACTAAGGGGCTTAATTCATTAAGTCTCTCTAAACTATGTAACAAGATGGGGATGATTGATATTTATCGCCCATCTTGAGGGGGAGTGTTGAGAGTATTAATGGACCTTTAGTCCCACATCGAGTAGAATAATAGGGAGAGGGGTTAGCCTCTCCTATATAAGTGTAGCTCCACCTCAATAATAAACAAGTCAAATATTCTACTAAATTATATTGGTATTATCTGAGATGTGAGGAAGGTTATGTATTAAAAATCAGATGGTATCTCGGGATGATCTAAGACCTATAAATTTGAAAAGATTGCAATAATGCATTTGCCCATCTATTGGATTGACCTTTTTTCACCAATTTTGTGTTTGCAGACGTGAGTCTAAGGTCTTTCATAGTATATGTTTATTTGCTAGTTCCTACTTCCCACCTATAAAAATATCATCATCCATCACATAAAATTAGATAATCCTAGAAAGGTGGTGTACTGGTTTTACCAGGCTCCTCAAATTCAGGATCTTGGAAGGCTTAAAATTTACATAATTAATAGGAAAACCAACATACTGTTTCCTAGTAGCTAGAAAGTAGAAACAGACTTTATGTAAATAATATTTACTAACATCACAACCACCAAAAGGGCTTCATGCTAATTCTCTAGAGTTGGCTGAAGAATAATAAATGTGTACAGCATGCCAAAAATGGACCAGATTCTACTGATCCGGTCTGGCTACATGTTGTACCATCTCATGCACAGATCCACATTGTGGGCTTATGATCAATGCTCATTCCATCCAATCAATTACAATTCATCGTCATGACAGCCATGAGCCACCCAAACTTTTCCTATCAATTTTGATCGTCTATTGAGCATGCCTCTAAATTGAGGATCCAGAAATTGTTGATTGAAAAGCTTGTGACACTTGTCAAGATGATATCAAACTTGTGGCATTGGTCTCAACTTATTGGCAAGCGAATTGTGCACAAAAGAGGGGCTCCGAGAAACCTAGAGGAGAGGACTAATTGATAAATCTACACGTTTGACTTAAAATATTCACACATCAACTAATACACTTATGCAGATTCATGAAATGTCAAATTTATGAACATATTAATGTAAACTTATATAGATCATATGGAGTATAGACATATTTTTTCACAATGTTCCTTAAAAGCTTGCTTCATTTATCCAGATGTGAATCGTGTCATGGTCAAGCAGAAAGGCTCCTTGATTCAGCAAAGGAAATGGAAGACTCAATTGCTGTGAATTTAAGGTTCTCATAATTCTTAACTTCACTTTTATTATATTACTCACTGTTTTGTATCAATGTATTCATGTCTTATCATCTTCCTAGTGTTATGGCTCGGAATTTATGCACTTAGTAACTGAACAAGTGTAGACAGTATAATAAAGCCATGCTAGGATGTGTGTAGTGGTTGGGGGAAGGGGATTGGGGGGGGGGGGGGGGGGGGGGGGGGTGGGAAGGGGGGGTAAAATAAAGTGTACCTGGTAACTAAGGTTTGGAACAAATGATGAAACGAAATTTATGGAAAAACTCTGAAATGAATTACCATATCCACAAGGGAAAAATGAACTATGATAATTATACAGGTTGTTGACCAAGAACAAGGATGTTTCTTGTTTCTCATGTCTCTAAATTTAAACTGCTAGTATATCTGATTCTGATGTGCTTTGAATTAGCAAAGCCATAAGGAGAACTTACGTGTCACATCTTGTTCTATGTAAAACGTGTCTAAATACTTCCTAGGAATTGATTAGCTCATCTTGCTTTCTCCAGCTCCCGACGGCTTGAGGTTAGTAGAGTGGAACTTCTTCTCCAGGTTGGAACATTTTGTGTAGCAGTTGGTGCACTGGTGGCAGGTAAAATTCTAAAAACTTAAAAAGCATATATCTTTCCCTCAGTTTGTTCTGCTATGTTAGGATCATGATAGGGGTATTTATTTTGATGGCCGTAAATTATAAACTAATCCATAGTTATAAGCTCTTCCCAGTGAGGTGACGGTTTGGTAACTCCAAATTTATATCATTACACTTGTATGATCTTATTTTTCTTTTTTTTGCTTCATAATATAATAAATAAGATTTCAGCTCCAAGCATTCTTCCATCAAAATAGGTATCGGCTATGGATTAAAGAAAGTTCCAATAAAAGAACTGACAGTTTTTATGATATGCTGGCAACCTAACATCAACCCTTAATGATGGTGGTAAATTCCTAACCAAGGTCGCTATAAGAAAGACAGGGCCTTGTAAACTAAGAGGCCTATTTGGTCATGCAGTTTAAGATCATGCAGTCAAGAAGCATCTAAGTTTCCCTAGACTAGAAAACACTCTTATAAGAATAAGCAAGATGATTTATCATAAGCTATGAACTGAAACTTATAAATAATTTCTTGAGCTATGATACGGGCTTTACATGTTTTTTGTTTATTTTCATATGCTATACACTTATAGTTGAGAAACCGTGAGTGTGCATAACTAAATGGCCGGTGGGGTTCACATGTTCTATAGATAAGTAGTCATGGATCCACTGACTTCTAGTGATCTGGGAGATTATCCTCATGTTGTCACCATGGGTTTGTGGAAGTCATCACTTAAGCTCGTGGTAGTTTTGAGCAAACTTGTGGTACTTCTTCATAAGGCTTACCGAGTCCTTCTGTTCATTTTGCAGGAATATTTGGGATGAACCTGCGATCCTACCTCGAAGAACATGTGGTATGGCACTGAAACTAGGCCTGATCAATATCGATATTCCCATTGTAAATTTGTAAATCGCCTTTGCGTGGTTTTAACAATGCTTCTTTACAGAGGCAACCAAGCTGATTGCGTATTAATTCGACTTCTTGGTTGGTTGCAGTGTGCATTTTGGCTGACAACAGCAGGAATAGTAGTCGGTGCAGTTGTTTCATTCTTCATTATGTATTATTATTTGAGGAAGAGAAAATATTGTAAGCTCTACTGGCCATCAGGTGGCGCTGATGATGCCATAACAATAATGCTCAGTGTATTCTTTGACCACCTTGCCATTTGATTGAGAATAAGGGTCTCCAGGTGCATTTTGTCACTCCATCCCTCAATATATGTTGTATATTTGTACAAGTTGTTGCACTCTATAATAGAGTTGGAAATCTGTTACAAATCTTGTATTCTGAAAACTATACTGATATTATTCTTCTTCTTTTTTGTTAGAGAATTTAGATGTATATTTTATATTGTATCCCTTCATTCTAGAGGCAAACGATTAGGGGTGAGCAAAAAACGGTTTTAAAACCGTAAACCGAACCGAACAGAACCGATTTTGATGTTCGGTTCGGTTTTTTTTGAAGTAGGTTCGGTTTTTTTGAAGTAGGTTCGGTTTTGGTTTTGTAAAAAACCTAATTTTCGGTTCGGTTCACGGTTTTTGGTTTCGGTTTGTGAACCGAACTGAAAACCGAATATGGAAATAAAGGGTTCGGTTTATATAGGTTAAACCGGCCCATTAAACCGGTTATATATAGGTTAAACCGAACCTTATAGAGAATATATAGGTTAAACCGGCCCATTAAACCGGTTATATATAGGTTAAACCGAACCAAAATCGAACCTTATAGAGAAACCGGTCTAAAACTGAACCGACCTAAACCGAACCGTTTTAATTAGGTTCGGTTTAGATCGGTTTTTATTTTGAACGGTTCGATTTCGGTTTGGAAATGTTCGGTTCGGTCCATGGTCGGTTTTACTCAAACCGGTTCGGTTCCAACCGAACCGAACCGATGCTCACCCCTACAAACGATAAGGACACTACAGAATTTGTTAGGGGGGCATCAGAATTTTGGGCAGTCCTAGATACACACAGGACTATTAAAATTTTGGCAGTCGTAAAATAGCAACGGCTGCAAAAAATTTGATAATCCTGAATATGTAGATGACTGTCAAAAAGTGTAGTGTCCTTATAAATTTCTGGTGTGCCCTTATTATTTGCCATTTAGAGGGATGCCAAAAAAAAAAGAGATCCAAGTAAAATGGTAGACGGAATGTGAGTGATTACTGGAGAAAGAAAAAGCAAGCACAAGGACGATATGGTTTTGGACAATATGGTTTGGAGTAACGGACGCAATTAATTCCCTCCAAATAGTTTAACTATATCCTCTTCTTCCACCTCCAAACAGACTAGGGTTATACAAATTCTTTGAAGCTCTCCCAACAGGCCGACCAGGTCTGTCAGTTGTGGTCTAGTGGTAACAACAGGGGCCCCGGTGCGGAAGGTGCAGGTTCGAATCCACTCTTGACATTTGCGAAGCCGGAGAAAATGACACCTCAAAGAAAAAAGGCCGGCCCAGAGGTTGGATTATATCCGGAGCTAATTTTGGTTCAACTTGACCCTTATTGTGGGCCGGTCCTAGGAGGTTATCCGCGATTCTGACCTTTTGTAGGGTCAGATCGAGCCTGCATAATTGTCCTAAGCATAAGGGATTGTCCAAATCTGAAATATTGTCGGACTTACCCTATAGACCAGTCCTCTCTCCCAAACGACTTACAAGGCTCACTCTCCCTTGTATAGTCACCCAAAATAAGATTTAGTTTTCGGACTTACGTTCCAAAATCCAAATGAAGGTCATTCTAGAATGATTTTGTAATTGTAGTTTATTGTCTTTTGAATTACAAAATTCATTCTGAAATCCCTGTTAGCATCGGTTAGCTCATGTTTCAGACATAAATAATGGATTATAATGTTGCTACCAATATTTGATAGTATTTCGGAACATTGTTATAATGTTTATAATATTTTTGATAATAATTATTATGCTAATTCTGTAAAAAAAAAATTAAAAAAAAAACCACCGCCTGCACAAATTTCACCTCCTGAAAATAGAATTTTAATAGTTCTCTAAAATAGAAGTATAATAGTTCTCTTCCACGTAAAACAAGTCAATTTATTTGGAATTATTTTACTAAATTATATCTCACAAATGATCAAAGAGAGAGAGAGAGAGAGAGAGAGATATTCTTTTTAGATCCCAACACACAAAACCAATACTTATAGCGGCACAATGCAAATAAATACAAAAAGTCTTTAAATGGAAAAATGTTGAAGGAACAGAAATTTTAAAAAGACTATGAAAGTTGTTATGGTAATGACACAATTAATGCTAAACTAGTATAGTTAAACACAGATCCTCAAGTATCTTGATTATGAACATTTACTTATTCGTCTGTTTGTAACAAAACCAACTTAACAAAATAAATTATTTGTAATGAACAACATTTAACATTTGGTAAGAGTGAACTACATTATGACTACAAGTAGTACATTAATTCCTTTTTTACGAAAAGTTTCTAGATCTAGTACTAGAACAGAAGTTGTTAAAAATTTTGAAAAAGAAAAGACAAGTTGAAATAAAATTTTAAAATATATTAATTTTATTTAACCGTGGATATATGAAATAGAACAAACCATCCTTTCGTTTGTATTACAACACATTATTTAAATGCAAAATGGATTTTAAGAAATGGATTCTTTGTTAAGATTCTTGGGATTTTCACATACTGGAAATACAATATGAGGAGCCATGTTACAAGTTTACATGAATATGATATTCGTAATAACAATTTTTCAATTTCTTTTGTAATGCTAGTAATAATATTTCTTGTATCAATACTTTGAAGTATTAATTTATGCCTATATTAGAGACTTTTTATGTAAGACTTGTTTGTTATATTATTAATTTAATTGTACAAGAATGACTTTATTTTTTCAAGTGGATTTAGAAAGTATTATAACATGTCTCCTCACAAGTAGGTAATTAGAGTTTAAAACATTATATATACTGATTGAAATTTAGGAGATTTGTTAAAGATGTACCACATAGATAAAATTTGACATATTTGATGTTGAAATCATGTATTAAATACAAAGATGTTATTACATACTATATTAACAAGTAATGATTAGCAATTAACTAAACTGATTGGTTAGTTGCTGCTTCATTTTTTGAAATTTTAGAATTGTTTTATAATATTACATGTATTTTATTATCCAACTTGTCCTTTAGTTTTAAAATATAGAAATATGCATGGTTTTGGTTATGTCATTACTAAAATGGAAGCAAAATTTCTAAATGTTTGCATGATGTACCTCTTTTATATTGTTTGAATGTGTTCTTTAGATACTAAAATCAAACTATATGGTGTATTTATATTGTTAAATTATTTTTATGACAAAATGAACATTGAGGTAAGTAGTTTAAAAATAAAAATTATATGCTCCAACTAGTTTATATGAAAAAAAATACCATTCAACGTACGTAGTAGCAGTTCTAGTTTAATTTCTAAGTTATCTTCTGCTAAAGACTAATATTCTTCCCTCTCAACTCAAGAATTGTTCTTGTATTGAAACTCTTATGATGAGGATGACGACAATTCTACATTATATTTTCAACTTTAGAGTGGTGAAAAGAACACGAAAAAACTTAGCATATACTTTTTTTTTGGCACGTGATCTTCTAATGACCTCGGCATCCATGGTAGCATCCAATATTGTTTTAGTATGTTCAAGAATGCTAAACAAGAAGAGAAGCAGAACACTACGTACCAAATATTTTGGAAGTCTGTGTTTACGTTCAAGATTAGGTTCATGCGAAAAAAGGAGTCAATACTTGAGAGATGAAAATGTCGACATTAACGAACTGGACTTTGAATCTCTTATTTTAGATGACATAATAAGAGCTAAATAATGAAGAGGCAAAGTTTGTAGAGTTAGAGCAATTTCTCTAAAAGTTAAAATTTTGAAGATATCTAAGATCGTAACAAAGATTCAAAAAAGCTGGACATGAAGACCAAATACTGAAAATCAAATTAAAGATGAAATTTGTAAATTCACTCTTTCATCTTTTCTAAAAAATAAATAAACATATCATTAAAATTTTCAAATAAGTAAAATTAATAAAGTTTCTTTGTTTTCATTAATTTTCTTTTGTTTTCTATAATTGTTTATATAGTCAAAGTCCAACCAATTTCACTAATAAAAGAGGCCCACACCCGAATTGGACCCATTCCGGTCTAGCCCGGCTCGGCTCAGACCAGGTTTTGGTCAGGCTGGGTTTGGGATTTCATCTCTGGGCCCTACTTGGATCGGCATGCTTATCCAAACCAGGTCCACCGATCAACGTTGGGCCCGGATCGGCCCGACCTATGTCAAACCTATAGCTATGGCTGGGTTGGGCTAGATCGTGGGTGATAGCAAATGTTTGTGAATGACTTTTATAAGTGATTACCCAAGTTATTATCCTAATCATGAGTGTTTCTATGTGAGTATCAATCAATATGGGATTGTCATATGGAATGTGACTCGCACACACATGGCTAGGGACAGTCAACTATGGTCAAAACATACAAACCACACTTCCGTACAATGCAATAGTATAAATACAATAATATCAATACGGAGTCCAAGAAACTGTGCTTATACAAATGTTGCATCATTTTTTCCGACCACCACGATATCCGTTGCGACAAAAATGACCACAACGCAACATAAGTCGACATTTGCAACACCATTTACATCCCTCGCATCCTCTCATTGTCAATTGTCATAAAGCCACAAGTAAACAATATATTTTCATTCACATCATCCCGGATAATAGATTTGAAAATCCTAAAATATGACTTGCATGCAACATATAGTGGATTGCAACACCAACTACGATAATAAATGCTACATAAGCTCACATTAGAAAGGATGGATAGATGTCATCCCTTCTACCAAGTACTCTTGGTCCAATTAATGAATCAATCTTTTTTACAAACTTTAGACTCATGAGCATCAATTAGTAATAATACGGAGGTGAATTATCAAATGAGGGAGTGTCTCGAATGCTTCATCCTAGGAAGCGAAGTTTCAAAAATATCAGGAAATAATGTTTTATCTGGTGGAATTTTCTGAAAATGTTTTTTTTTTTCCTTTTTCTTGGAGTTTGGATGATAATGAGTATGCATACCCTTATTTTCGTATCTTCCAGCTACTTTATCATCTACTTTGATTTCACGTTTCTGTAAAATATATACACAAATTTGTATTCTTTCTGGACTACAACCGGAGCTCTCCTTTTTCTGAATCCATCTCACGTCAATAACTCGACCCCTCCTGCCTATAGGTAATTTTAGAGAAGTTTCTTTTGTCGCGGATACCTAGATGCCAAGTATGGAATTGATAGTTTTAATCCATTCATAAAATCTCAAGATCCAAGAGCTAGGTAAAGTACCCCTGCCATAGCTGGATTCATCCAAGAACCTAAAAGTTCAGCAATGTGTCTTTTCATGAATGAAGCTCAGATACAAACTATGCACACAAATTAACTTATCCCTCCAAAATTATGCTATGTATTGATAAAATGGCTATTTCTCTTGGTTAACAAATGCAGCTCTATCCTCTTATAAGTAATACAATAGCACGCACTGCAGAAAACTTCCCAATAAATTAACTACAAATTGTAGGAAATATATATAACCTTTTTTTGCGTACATCTTTTGTGAATATAATCCCTCAAATTGGAGAACAGTAAACACTTCAATGTAATCTTTCTTGAATTGCAGAAACTAATAATAACAACAGCGACTGACAACTTATTTGATGCCCATTATTGACAATGAATACATATATAGCACATTAGCTAGTATATATCTAATGATGGAGTACTTCACAAAGCAAGGCATGTTGCCTATGTTCGTGAGGAGGGGAAGGATGAACAAGAAAAAATTTATCTAGAGAAATTCTCCACCAGTACTCAAAATTTATAGTTGTTCTTCAGATAAATCACCATCTCTTGCTGCAACAAAAACAACACAAAAATGTATCAAATTTATGTCTCCGCTTCCAATACTTTTTCAAGTCGTATTAGGTATGAGACATTGGAGGAGAAGAAAAGCCTAAATTTGTAGATAAAAATAATTATCCGGAATGGTATTTGTTAACGTGGAAAACAAAGCTCCATCACTATATATTTTAGTTTCATATTTCGGATATGTAGGTATATTTAGTTCCGTCTAAGCTGTATGTATATCCTCACTTATTTTTTTTTTAAAGTCTTCTAGCTACCACAATATGTATATCCCTCACTTAAAAAAAAAAAAATCCTAAAATCCAATCTAATTTATGTTGGGAATGCATCCGAACTGGAACTGGCCCATGATGTACGATATTGGACTAGGCTCATATGCCTTAAAAAAATCTTTCCATGTAAGGCCTTATCTACACCTCATGATCCCACCTCCTACCCGATGTGGGACTAAATTACCAACTCCACTGCACCCCCTTTGAGGGCTCAACCGGAAACGAGATTCAATCCAACACTCTCCACCTTAGCTCGTTTTCGCTAGCAGAAAACCTTAACACCCTACACCCATGCTACCTTTTGATCGTTCCCGCTAGCCGAGCATCCAGGAGATCCAACATATTGTCATTTCGATCCGTTCGGCCACATAACCAAACTGACACGTTCATCCACACCACCATTGTGTGTCAACTACAATGCCTTGCTCCACCTGGGGTGCGTCCGACCCACCTTTGAAGTCAATCAGTATAGTTACCTATGTGCCTAACTCCACCTTGAGAAGAGAGTCCTTATACATAGTAGTTGTGGACTGGAATTCACTTTTATACAATAGAGTACATTCCGGTGGATTCAATAGGGTTGGATCCACCCGTAGCCATATTAGCTGACCATTGCCATGTTGCCTGGTCCCATATATTTTGGGACTGCGGGCATGACAGTATCTGGTACCCCCTTTAGTAACCCTAAGGCCTCGTTTGGTTCACGGATTTAAGGAACCAAGAAAGGAAAGTTGTTCCTTTCCTTTGTTTGGTAGTCACAAACTTGGGAATCAATTTCCTGATAAGGGAAAAAATTGGTGGGAATATGGTTCCAGTCAAGACCCATGGCATTGATTTTCCCTCCTCCTTTCCCAACATTTATTACAAAAGTTATGACAAAAGTAACCATGTGTCATTGCTTATTTTACCATTAATGTTATTTCTTATAATATTATTTTTATTTTAAAAGGTAAGGATATTATTGGAACATGTTATATTTTGCTTTCCTTTCCTAGGTAGTTTTCTTGTTTTACCAAACAACGGAAAAAAAATGTGACAGGAATCCTACTTTTTCATTTCCATGAAAAATACAAGGGAATTCATTTCCTTTCCGTGAACCAAACAAGGCCTAAGGTTAGCTCTAATATAAGGGGTTAAGATCTTCGAACTACTGTGTTTCTTTTTTTGTGCCTTTGAGTGCCAGTTTATCCTTCTCAGCAATCTAGATGAGCTCTAGCCATCTCTGATCGACTAGTTTGTCATCAGTTGCGGACATCTTATCGTCACCCTCCCTCTACCCCTTCCTGCTTCCTTAAGCACGGTGGGAGCTCCATGGAAGGGATGATCGTGAACGGATTTCATTGACGCTGCTCATCAGGCCATCCAACTTTGTTGATATAGTCGGAAGTCTTCTCCTTCCGTCCGTCTCGCTTTCCCGCCCATGTCTACCAATCCTCTCAACCTCCACATTGATGAGTTCCAGGATACAATCCTCCTCCGTCGTCACCAACTTTGTCGAATCCAATACTTTCTCCCTCAGAACCTCTTCCAACTCTCCTCTTATCGAACTCTCATGTAGGATTCAGATAGTGCTCCTCTTATATATATATATATATATATATATATATATATATATATATATATATATATATTTTGAAACGATGGGTAATTGTGGCGAACTCGCCTCCACTGAGGCTCGAACTCCCGACCACTTGGGCCGCATGCATCCCTCTTAACCACTAGGCTAGAGGTCATTTGCTTATATATATATATATATATATATATATATATAATTATTAAGATTAAGGGACTAGTATGTACATATGGAAAAAAAAAAAAAAATATATATATATATATATATATATATATATATATATATATATATATATATATATATATATATATATATATAATTATTAAGATTAACGGACTAGTATGTACATATGGATTAACGGGTTAGATAATTCATTGGTTATCATGTAAAAAATATATATAAATGGGTTAGTATTAGTAATTAAATACTAGTTAAACTAAAAAAAGTACAATGATCAACATCTTTCCCCCTTCATTTCTTTAGACTCCTCACCTTCATGATACTTTAACATGGTAAGAGATAAAGGAGACTTGGGATAAAATCACTAATTTCTCTTTTTTCTTCACAAGACATGTCAGTGTTACTCTTTATTCTCTTCTCTTACTCGATCTATTTTTACTCTACATTAAAGAACTCCAACCTAGTCTTAAAACCTTAGAACCATAATCGGAGCAATTCAATGCAAAAAGAAGGTGACTTAATACAACTTGTTACACAACTGATGACTAAATTGAGGGTTTTTTTCAGGCTATTGACTTAAATTGTTATATTTCATATTGGATGATATTTTTCTATGTTATTAGATTTTGAAAAGTAGATTCAATTGTAACAAACTTTAAATATTGTGTTATATTAGTGATATTGAACTAAATTGCGAATGTTCTTAAGCCCCCCAAAAAAATTATTAATGTTCTATTCATTGAGCTAAACTACCTATCGGTTTTAACCGAATTAACCGACCGACCGAGAAGTCTAGTCGCTTAAACAAACCGTTTGGTTGTAAAGGATATGCGGGTCGGATTCGGTTATATAATTTGCATAACTGAACATGTTGGTTTGTACACCCCTAATCACCACAAAGAAAACAACAAGAGGATATTGGATAAGTGATACTTACAATTAAACACAGAAGTATACAACCTGTGGCTCCAGGAAACAGGGCATACCACATATTCAGGTGGTGAAACTTTGAACCATCAATGAACATAATAGGCAAGCTTGCAGCTGCAAAAACAAAGTACTTTGAGACAAGATTTGATTGCCGTTATTCTTAACTTGAAGAATGAATCAGTTTCCCTTTACACATGTTGTCTATGTCACGGACACTCCTCGAGAGGACTGTATACAGGTATCGGATACGATACTTTCAATACTTTTGTCGACACTCAAGATCATATGGCCCCTGCCATGTCTAGGTTTCGAAGGACCCAATATATAGTCGGGAAGTGATTTGGCATGGTCTGGCCTTATGAAACATAATTGAGATTTATAGAGTTATATTTCTTTTCAAGCAGGTCATTTCTAGAACTTCTGAAGCCTAGTTTCTATTAGGCTATGTTACCTAAATTCGGATATGGATGTCGGGTACGGGTACATGGACGCCACTTGTTTTGGTGCCTCCTACTATATTTTGGAATGTCCGGGTTATATAATTCAATACGTGTCTGATACGGTCTAGATTTCCGTGTCAGTGTTTCCTAGCAGAGATACCATATACGGCTGAGAAGCCTATAATGCAATCTACATTTTTCGTGTTTCAAGTTGCATATCAAGATGAGTACTTGGATGATGTGTTCACCATTCCATGAGAGTCTACCTGGAGGATGTGTGGCCCCTGTGATGATCATGAATGCTATAGATGTCGAAACAGCCACAGCCCTAGCCAACCAGCCTGGACCCAGTACTGACAGGGCCAGAACCCCCAATGCTGCGCAACCAATCTGAGCCACAAACATATTCTGTTTCTGCATAAAATAATTTCCAGACTATCAGCATTTGTTACCATAAAGAAACCTAGTATTACTTTACTTGCTCATATTGGGAATGAAAATGTCATTAACTTCTTCACTCTTGAACTTAGTTTTATCATCTTACCTATTCTAATACTTTTTTTATACTCTAGGACCAAGTGGTTGTATAAGTTTAAACTGTATAAACCAGTATTTTAAAAATCGAACCATAAATCAAACTGAACAAGGCACTGGGTCGGGTCAAACCGGTTTAATAGTTGGTTCAACCACTGGATTAATCAAAGTGGCACAAGTTTAATCCCTTATGGATGCTGATTTTTACAAAATATTCATTTATAACCGGTTTTTAAAAAATAGTGGATCAACCATAGTTTGCAGTATCAGCTGATACTGATCTGATACGGCCGATACCAATATGGTTTGACATGTCCCAATCCGATACTAAACGATACCGACACTAGGGTCTCCTTTCCAGTCAATTCAGCAAAAAAAATTGAACAAAAAATACCAATTAGCAAGGTTTTAAAAAGCATAGTAATGTTGTAAAAGCTTGTAAAAGAAGAAAACGTATCTATCGCATGTAAACCAATTGGCAAGGGTGACTGCTATTTCATTCAATTTCAAAACTACTAATAAAGAACACTGAAATTGCTTAAAATTATGCCTAAATGTATAAACTATACTTTCTAAAATGGTAATATTTGTTAATAATTATTTGTTTTTCGATACCAAAAAATCTGATACTCTGATCTAAAACTGCCGATACTCATAGGCATGGTCCGATACCGATACTGCGAACCTTCAACACTGAACTGGACCGAAAAGCTACCAATTCACGGGTGAACCCGTTGAACCGGCCGGTCCGGTCCGCTTTTTAAAACACTGGTATAAACAAATCGCATGTCTAATTGCCTCTATTTTTTTATTGCATTTCACTCTTGTACTCATGTCTTCTGTTAACAGGTTTAATATATAATGTTGGTTACTGGAGTTTTTGAAATTATTGGTCAAGTAACATAGCAACAGAGCAAAAAATCTGGATTTGAATCTAACTCTTTCCACCAATTGAGTAGTTTACTTTCAGGAACATCGATTAGCTAACAGTAATGAATAATATAACTCGAGGTATTTAACATGCTTTCGCGAAATTCCAATCATATTATTCAATATCTAGGAATTTTGCAGCAATATGTAGAAGGAAGACAGTTGGTCATAAAAACTTAGTCAAATTTAATTGGATAAGCTAGACAACAAACTTAGGTTACCTGAGCAGCAGGAGAGTTGGGCGTGGCGAAGAGGACCGCGCAGACGGCGCCCAGCGGGGCGACCGTAAACGACAAGCCCTGGGCGGCCACCGCCCCGTCGAGCCTCCCCAGGAGCGCCATCGCGGCGAACGCACCTGCCGATGGCCACACGACGTCGCTAACGCTGATGCCGCCGCTGGTGCTGCTGCTGCTTGCGGCGCTCGTCGACGCGACCACCACGAGTCGGCAGCTCCTGCTGTTGCAGCTGGTTCTCTTTCTGGGTGGTGAAGAGAGGGTGGTGGTGAGTCCATTTCTTGCGAAGATGATAGAGGTGGGGTGGAGCTGTAGGGCCATCATCCTCTCCTCTCCTTTCCTCCTGCTGATCTCCAATTCCAATTCAGTTAGGACTATATGTGTAGCTAACTTGAGAGAGAGAGAGAGGGGCTTTTGGGGAAAGAGAGAGGGCGGGAAGTAAACAGATTGGTTGGCCTTGGCCCTTCACTTCTTTCCAGAGCCACACGTGCCTTGACATCTCTCAAGTGGCTTAGATAAGCCAGCTAGATTAAGAGATAAAAATAAAAAATAAATGTGTGTTTCTTATAACAACATATTCCTTCTCTAAGGACCCATTTGTATACAAATAGAAAATTTATATGGAGGAAAAAAGTTCAGAGACTTGGGAACAAATGGAAGAAGTTTTGGGGAATTATATCCTACGAAATATTAACACCAGACGGTTAGACAAAAAATATATATATATATATATATATATATATATATATATATATATATATATATATATATATATATATATATATATATATATACAGGGCCGGCCCTGGCCCAGGGCGGCCAGGGCGACCGCCCAGGGCCCCATGAAATTTGGGGGCCCAAAAAAATTAATTTAAATGTATATATATATTATTAATCTTATATTGAAAATAGAACTAATATATAATATGATCCTCTTTTATCACAAAATATTTATGGTGTAGTGGTAGTTTGTTATACTTGTACACAAGAGATCCTAGGTTCTAGCCTTGGCTGTATCATTTTTTAGTTCCATTTTTTTATATTATATATGGGCCCCATTTTAAAAATTTGCCTAGGGCCCCCATTAACTCAGGGCCGGCCCTGTATATATATATATATATATATATATATATATATATATATATATATATATATATATATATATATATATATATATATATATATATATATATATATATATATATACCAACAAGGATGAGAAGGCTCAGATTATAGGGGTGGAGCGTGGGAAACTTCTAGTAAAATATTTGGATTTACCACTTTCTATTAACGGCGGTGCTACATGGCCCGCCTGCGGGCTAGCCCGCGGCCACGCGGCGCTCCCCCATTGGCAGGGCGCCGGCATGGGCCCCACGCGAATAGGGGGGGAGCAAATGGGGGAGTGCCACGCCGGCAGGCCAAATATCATTTTCGTTCTATTAATTACTCCAGAGAAGTGGACTGCCAGAGTTTGATCGAGTATGCACAACGCCGTACAGAGGGATGGCACGTCCAGAGCTTGTCATTTGACGGCCGTATCGAGATGGTTCGTTTGGTAATAAATGCTACCATCAAGAAGTTAGAAAAAAAATCTGCGCTGACTTCGTCTGGCGAGGTGGACTGCATTCGACTGGATGGGACGTACTATGTAGCCCCGGGAAGGTGGAGGAGTGGGACTCTACTCCTTAAGCGTGCTTCGGGAAGTTGCAGCAGTGAGACTCACATGGAAGTTTATTTCAATTGACTCCTTGTGGGCGAGATGGATGAAGGCCAAGTATGTGAAGGACAACAATTTTTGGAACCTACCGATCAACAACAACATGTCTGTCACCTTTAAAACAGTGCTCAAACAGCGGCAGCAGATCAAGCTTCATATCCAGCGTGTCTGTCGCCATTACGTCCTTGTGGTTCGACCCCTGGATAAACCATTATAGCCTCGAGGAGTTGGTCGGCGAAGACAATGCCTTATGCAGGCCACGGGTTCAAGACCAGGTTAGCAACATCCTAATTGAAGGCCAATGGCGGCCGGAGATATGTGAAGGCGCAAGACAGGGGCAGCAAAAATTAGACAAGTCCAGGTAGATAAGTGGATATGGGAAGGAGCCACGACTGGTGGCTTTGAACACCGCATGGTGTATGACTCTGTCCGGACTATACACCCTAATTTTAGGGGACTCTTGGTACGCGATATTTTTTTTTTTTTTCGGAAAAATTTAAGATAAAAATCTATTACCACATTTGTTTGGCTTATAAAAAATTTATTTTCGAAAATTATAAATATTCGGGTAAATAGTTTATCCACAAAACATGAAAATTCTATCCCTTGAGAATAGGTGGGTATTTTTTTTTTTTGTCCGGACAAAAAAAAATTGTCTAAATTTTTTCTTCTTTTTTGATCGATTTTGATTAGTTTTGAACTATGCATGTATAAATTTCAACTATGCATGTATAAATTGATAATGAGGAGACTCCTCACATTAGATCGACTAGTGAGGTTCGGCGTCCAAACGGGTAGCCAGAGATGTGTGTTATGCAATATACATGGAGAGACCATGGATCACTTATATTTCCATTGTCAGTTCACATGGGAGGTTTGGTCATCTCAGATGCAAAAACTGAATATGCGAAGGGGGGGGGGGGGGGGGGGGGGGGGGGGGGGCCTGAGGTTGGAGAAATTATGGCCGAGATTAGCAATAACAGACGAAAGGGAACGAGATGGTTCTCTGAAGCTCGGGTCGATTGGCAGCAGCAGTATGATATGTTTGGAAAGAAAGAAAGAATCGGACGCGGCAAACATAACTTTGCCCACCCTACCTGTAATATTTTACTTTTTATCAATGAAATTATCTTTTTCCAAATATATATATATATATATATATATATATATATATATATATATATATATATATATTTTTTTTTTTAATGATTGTTTGTGGTGTAATGGGAACACATGACTTTGTGTAGAAGGTTGAGTGTTGAATTCACATTGGGTATTTTTTTTATTCTTGGCACAAACTTGAAATAATAATAATAATAATAATAATAATAATAATAATAATATATATATATATATATATATATATATATATATATATATATATATATATTGAAAAAAATATATATATATATATTGTTTGAAGAAAAACTAGAATTGTAGAATAGTATATTTCTTCTTCTCTATTCATCATATGGCAAGGGCCATATATATAGGTAAAAGGGACAACCCAAGGGTCATGAGTTACATAACCCAAGGGTCATGAGTTACATGATCCCAAGGGTCATGTGTAACTCATGACATAATGGTGAATATATAAGGGTTTCATAACACTCCCCCTTATTCATCCATTTCCTTGGATCCACTTATGAAATACTTCAGGATTCAATAAGCTAATGGGGTGGATACTGCTGGATCCATAGTAAACTTAGTTTGCCTCATTAAAACCTTGGTTGTGGAAAACCCAGTGGGAAAAACCATCAGTCCTAAGGAAAAAGAGTACAATCCTATAGTTTTACTCCCCCTGATCTATACAAGCTTCAGGCTTGCAGGTCTTTTAGTTGCCTCATCCCTATTCCTCTTACAAGCTTTACAAAAGTACATCGTGGCAGTGTTTTGGTAAACAAATCTGCTAAGTTATTACAAGATTGAATTTGTTGTATTTTGACTTGTCCCTTCTCTTGAAGGTCGTGCGTCCAGAAGAATTTGGGGGATATGTGCTTCGTCTTGTCACTCTTCATGTATCCTTTCTGAAGTTGAGCTACGTATACTGCATTATCTTCAAAAAGGGTAGTAGGCTCAAGTTCACCAGTCTTCAGGCCAGTAGATGCCAAAATGTGCTGAATGACGGAGCGAAGCCAAACACACTCCTTGCTTGTTTCATGGATTGCCAGGAGTTCAGAATGGTTGGATGAGATAGCCACACTGGTCTGTTTGACGGACCTCCAGGAGATAGCCGTACCACCGAAAGTAAATACAAATCCAGTTTGTGATTTCTCTGTGTGGGGATCTGATCTATAACCTGTATCTGAATAACCAAGTAAAGTGGAAGACCCACTATTCGGGTAATATAGTCCTAGGTCTATAGACCCTTGGAGGTAGAGCAGAAGATGCTTCACTCCATTCCAGTGGCGCTTTGTGGGCGCTGCACTGTATCTGGCTAATAAGTTAACTGAAAACGCTATATCAGGACGCGTACAGTTAGCCAGATAGAGTAGTGCCCCAATGGCACTTAGGTAAGGTACTTCAGGACCTAATGATTCCTCCCCCTCTTCCAGTGGACGGAAAGGGTCCTTCTTTACGTCCAATGATCGAACGACCATTGGTGTACTAAGGGGATGGCATTTATCCATGTGGAATTGTTTAAGTAATCTTCGTGTATATGTAGATTGGTGTAACAGGATACCACCCTTTAGGTGTTCGATCTGTAAGCCAAGACAATACTTTGTTTTGCCTATGTCTTTCATTTCAAAAGTTGTCTTAAGGCTTTCAGATATCTCAGTGATCTCTGCAGGAGATCCAATGAGATTTAAGTCGTCGACATAAACGGCGACTATAACAAATCCTGTTCCCGATCTTTTTATAAAGATACACGGGCAGACTTTATCATTAGTAAATCCTTGCGTAGCAAGAAACTCACTTAGTCTGTTATACCACATTTTTCCTGATTGTTTAAGACCGTACAATGATCTTTGTAACCTTACATAATAGGTGTCCCGAGGTCTATCTGTTTTCTCTGGTAAAATTTTATATCCTTCAGGGAGTTTCATATAGATATCTTTATCTATATTGCCATAAAGATATGCAGTCACAACGTCCATGAGCTGCATTTCTAGGCTTTTCAGAGAAGAGAGGCTGATCAGGAATCTGAAGGTATTCCCATCCATGACCGGAGAATATGTTTCTTCATAATCTATTCCCGATTTCTGGGAGAAACCTTGTGCTACAAGGTGTGCTTTGTAGCGCACAACTATGTTGTGTTCATTTCTTTTTCTTGTGAAGATCCATTTATATCCCACAGGTTTTACACCTTCAGGTGTTTGGACTACAGGTCCAAAGACTTCGCGTTTCAAGAGTGAGTCCAGCTCTACTCCTATTACCTCGTTCCACTTTGGCCAATCGACTCTGCGTTTACATTCCGCTAGAGACCGTGGATCGATGTCATCGTCATTTTCAGTGACGTGAACAGCAATATTGAACGAAAAATCGTCGTCGACGACTGTGCTTTTTCTGTTCAGTACCTCTCCAGTACGTACATAATTTAATGATATTTCTCCTGTTTGTTTCTCTTCAGGGGAAACTAGGAGGGGAGAGGTAGCTGATCTGAGCTCAGCATCCTGTGTTGGGATCTTCTTAATTTCTCCAGGGTTTTTTCTTTTACGAGGGACTTTGTCTCTCGAACCTGGTGGGCGTCCTCTTTTTAATTGAGGTATTGCCATTTCTGCTGCCGGCGGATTGCATCCATCTTTGGGGATGTCAATCCTAGCTGGCGTGTTGACAGCAGGGACGTGTGATCTGACAATCTTCTGGTTGTCAGTAAATGTATCCGAAAGTAGATGTACAGTGTTCTGATGATGTAATATCTTCAGTATCTCATCTTCACATTGACTTGTACGCGGATCAAAATGAAACAAAGTTTTTGTGTCCCAAGAAATTGTCTTAGAAGCTTCTGGCTTCTTAGACTGTGTGCCCAGTTTAGGAAATAATCCTTCATCAAACTCACAGTCATCAAGACGTGCCTTAAATATGTCACCCGTCAGGGGTTCTAGGTATCTAATTATAGAGGGTGAGTCAAACCCAACATAGATACCTAATCGACGTTGTGGACCCATTTTGGTCCTCTGTGGGGGAGCAATGGGGACGTAAACAGTACAACCAAAAACTCTCAAATAAGAGATATTTGGAGGTGAACCATAAGCGAGCTGCATCGGAGATAGAATATTACCTCCAGAATGCCGTATTCTAATAAGTGATGCGGCATGCAATATAGCATGACCCCAAGCTTCCACAGTCAACTGTGACTGCATCAACAATGGACGAGCAATCCATTGTAATCTCTTAATAAGAGATTCTGCTAACCCGTTCTGGGTGTGAACATGAGCTACAGGATGTTCAACTTCGATGCCAGTTGCTTGGCAATAGTCTTGAAAGACCTGTGAAGTAAATTCACCCGCATTATCAAGTCTTAATTTTTTGATATGGTTATCGGGAAAATGAGCCCGCAACTTAATTATTTGTGCCAATAGCTTAGAAAAAGCTAAGTTGCGGGTGGACAAAAGGCACACATAAGACCATTTAGTAGATGCATCTATAAGTACCATAAAGTACTTAAATGGACCACTTGCGGGGTGAATAGGTCTGTAAATGTCTCCATGAATTCTCTCTAAGAAGCTAGGAGACTCTAGTCCCACTTTCAAAAAGGATGGTCTCGTTATAAGTTTGCCTTGAAAACAAGGTAGACACGAGTAATCATACTTCTGAAGAATCTTCAGGTTCTGCAGGTTGTGTCTACTGGATTGGCTCATGATTCGTTTCATCATAGTTGATCCTGGGTGACCCAGTCTATTATGCCAAAGTTTAAATTTTGGCGATGAATGACACATCTGGTGCACAATCATGTTAGCTTCTGTTGATTGAATATGAGTATGATAGAGACCCGACGGGAGTCCCTTGAATCGTTCTAAGATAGTTTTTGAACCATCTTTTAGACGAGTAACATACAGATATTCTGCCTCATTTATTTCATTTGTTTCTAAGTGATATCCGTTTAAACGAATGTCCTTGAAACTTATGAGGTTCCTATTTGATTTAGGAGAGAATAGTGCATCTTTTATTATTAGTCTTGTTTTATTTGGGAGCAATATAATTGCTTCACCAGATCCTTCTATTATGTTTGATAGTCCTGATATCGTAATAACAGGACCGTCATAATCATTTAAGCTATAAAAATAGCTTTTTTTCCGAAGGATTGTGTGCGTCGAGGCGCTGTCCACAAGGCATTCACACTTCATCTATAGATCTATGAAAAAAACAACAACAAACCATCGTAATTAAAACAACAGTTTTGAAATACAATTTTTGTTTTAAAAAAATTCTCTTATATCGATCGACGGACCGATATAGAGAGGTCAATAAGTTGCTTGCAAAAATGCATAATTTATAAATACAATTTGAGCAAAAAAAACAATATTCGGTCATCCCCTTTCGGTAGCTCTACGTGAATATGACTAGGCGAGGAAAATGAGGGAGGAGGGTCACCGGGGACCTCTTAAGAACCAAGCTCCAAGTTCTTTCTGACATCATACCCAAATAGGTGAGCCTATTCGGAGAGACTTCGTAAACTTTTCTTTGTCAAATGTAAGAATAAATATTATTTTTCAAGAAATTTAAAAGAGAAGCATAATATGAAAATGCGGCAACAAGTTTTTAAAAGCATGAAATAAGATAGTGGCTCTAGTCGAGTAGGTCGTCGTTCTCGAAGTCTTCCGCCGAGAACTGAGTAGACGGCTGCTTTTCTACCAGATTTGTTTCAACTTGAGACTTCTGGCTCGCTTGATACAGATTTTGTAGATGTCGCGGGGTGCGACAGTTTCTGGACCAGTGTCCAGACATGCCACATTTGTGGCATTTGTCCTCCCAATTTTTCTTGGAAATGGACATCAGTTCTGTGGTCTTCTTCCACTTTTTCTTTGCCCCACTTTTGCTGCTCTGGGGATGAAAGTTGTTCCGGGGTGGACTTCTGGCCGGCCTCTTATGTGCATTCCCCATGTTAGATATGTTCTTATTTTTCTTCTGCTTCTTGGAAGAAAAATGAGCTTCTGGGAGAGGAGCTGAGCCTGCAGGGCGTAGGTTATGAGTAGCCTAGAGAAGTTCTCTGTTTTGCTCTGCCATCATCAGGGTGGAGTGCAATTCAGAGTACTTTGTGAACTTTCGTTCATGGTACTGTTGCATGAGGATTGCGTCCTTCTCGTGGAAGGATGTATAAGTTTTTTCCAACATGCGATACTCTGAGACTTCTTCACCACACAACTTCAGGCGTGAGGTGATATTATGGAGAGCTGAGTTGTACTCTTCAGTCCTGAAGTCGAAGGTTTTCCCACTCATACCTTGCACGTGGGAGGATTACATCTTTTTGATGTTTATAGCGGTCCTCCAGTGCAGTCCACAATTCCTTTGGGTCTTCTACAGTGAGGTATTCGGCCTTCAGGGTCCGATCAATGTGTCTCCTGATGTAGATAATGGCTTTCGCCTTATCTATATCAGAGACTTTCACTGTAGAAACAACCACAGCAGTGTCTGCTGTATTTTCCGTACCAGTGGCCGGAGCCGATGGAAGAGGAGTTGAAATTGTGGCTAATAAGCCCTGGGCACGTAAGTGGAACTTCAGGTCCACGTGCCAGCTCAAATAATTTTTTCCAGCAGCATCTAGTACTTCGAAATCGACACTCGCTATTTTGGCCATTTTATCTATCATGTGAAAAACATGCATAAATTAAAATTAAATATTTATGCATAATCATAAATGTTACAGAGCTCATAATAAAAATACCACGGTGCTTAATAAAACGGCTCAGTCAAGAAACTAATATGCAATCTGTCAAACCCAGGCGTTCTTTACTAAAGAATCCAAGATAAATCTACAATATGGCTTAAGTAGCTAAGCTAAACTACAGAACAAGTCTGACTTGAAATGAAAAGCAATGATCTCACTTATTGCCCATTTTCAATGACCTGGACTAATAGAATAGGTGATAAACAGATGAAGGCCATTAAATAAACATCAGATGCACAACATAAATTTTAAATAATCATGAAAATATTTGCCTAAAAGCATAAAGTTACACTTAATATATAAATATTCTCTGGTTATGGAGAACTTTGGTTATGCTTCTCCATTCCACATAATATACATATATAGGCAAGTATAAGATACGTACAGAAACAAATAAAAATGTACAGGTAGTGTACAAAAGCAGAAAAAGGACTATGATATGTGAATATGCTTTTGAATGAGCCTGTTAGTAAAGTTGACAGCAAATATTAGCATGTCTTTCAAAGTTGTAACTTCAAACTAATTTAAAGGACCACTTCTTCCTTTTTTTTTTTTTTTTACTTGCTCTGCTCCATCTTGGTGAAAAAGATTATAAACCTCAAATATAGTGAAATTTGTTTTGAACGTTAGCAATATAAAGAATATCATTCTTAGATTGTTAGATATATATATTGCTAATTATCATTCAAACAATTAATTTGTAAAAAAAAAAATTTAAGAAGTGTTACCAGCCTTTGGTCGGATCGACTAGGGAAAAAGGAAGGATGACGTCGAGATCTGGACGTCGATTCTCCTTGCTTCAGCAATCGTGCTGATAACGTGTTTGAAGAGAAACTAGAATTGTAGAATAGTATATTTCTTCTTCTCTATTCATCATATGACAAGGGCCATATATATAGGTAAAAGGGACAACCCAAGGGTCATAAGTTACATAACCCAAGGGTCATGAGCATGAGTTACATAACCCAAGGGTCATGAGTTACATGATCCCAAGGGTCATGTGTAACTCATGACATAATGGTGAATATATAAGGGTTTCATAACATATATATATATATATTGAAAGAAAGTAATTTTGGCGAACACTCCCACCGGGAATCGATCTACTGACATTGGCCGCATGCCTCACCAATACCATTAGGCTAAACAAAAAATAATAATAAAAGGCTAGAGGGTCATATATAATTAGTTTCCGGAATCTTTCCTACTGGTATTCGAACTCTTGACCACTCGGACCGCATGTCTCACCACTACCACTAGGCTAGGGATCATTAGCTCTCTCTCTCTCTCTCTCTCTCTCTCTATATATATATATATATATATATATATATAAACGAATACCGCCAGACCGTCTCGCAGAATTGTGCATACACACAATCTGTCTAACGAAATGTTTGGTGGGATGTAATTATCTGAAACTTCTCATGTTCCTTTTTTTCTAAACTTTCTCCATATATAATTTCTAATGTATCAATCCAAAAAATTGCTTTTAAAGTGATATAGTTAGTAGGGAACTCTTGTTGTTTTTGGGTTTCCCAACTAGTTCTATGCCATCAGTCGAAGGAACATACTAGTTTAGAGGTATCTAATGAAAATATTATTTTCAAATAATGTAGAGGTATCATTTTGACACTTTTGAATACCTAGACACTGCTAGTTAAGGGGGTGTTTACTATGCGGTATATATTGCGGAATGATATATAGTCAAAAAAATTATAATTGTAGAAATCAAATTCTTTGGAATCAAATACATGAAAAACTAATATTCCAATATTCGGTGTAACATATAATATTAATATTTTTGAAAATAGATAAATACTTATCTAAAAGGTTTGGCATTCATGATATATAAATTTACTTTTATAACCAAATTGAGCTATAAATTAGTCGGTTAAAATATACTAATACTTCAAGGGTGTCCATCGGTCGGTCGACCTATTTGATCACAAGACTCACAATTGTAACCGAGCCAAAGAAAATCGGTTGTAATCAAACCAACCAACTGGTCGATTCGGTTTTGAAACCGATCGACTTGGTTTGGTTTGACTCAGTTCGGCTGTTCCGTTTTGATCACAAATAAAAATGAACAAAACTGTAAGCAAATTTTTATGACAGAAAAATTGTAGAACATCAAATAATACTGAGAAACAATTATCTGCATAGCTTTTGGATTGATACTCAACCGCTTACATTTCTAAAAGGACATGTACAGTTGGACAAATATGAGAGAGAAAGAGTACATTAGCTTCCTGGCATCGTAATACCTTCAATTAATATCCACTAGCAAATGTTGCTATCTGCTTTTTTTCATATAATATTCCCAGTCTGTGTTCCGGTGATGGACGCTCCTATTTTCGATATATGTCTCTAAATTTCATATTTTCGATATATGTGTCTTAAATTTCATATATATAGTGGTATCGGAGCTCTCGGTTCGAGAGGACGAAGTACGATCCTAGTCATGGAAAAGATCAACTCGTGTATAATTGCTATTGCAGGAAAAATTAGACGATATGAAAGCCAATGGTAGATAATCTACTATATTGAATGGACATGCATGGTCCGTTAGAGGACGCCAACGTCAAGTCAAAGGACACGGCTACTGATGACCAAAATAAGGTTGACCAAAAAACCATCAGATTCATCCACAAATGATTCGGAGTTTCACCATGTTTCCATGGTGAGTTCTACGAAAAAGCTGCACTGAATGGAAGACAGTTGAGAGCAAGACGTTTCTTATACGCCAACTCGTCAACTCGAGGTACACGAAGTACGTCTCAGTGGCATAACATTTGAAGAATGTTCAGGAAATCATTAATCAGTTGTTTGCGGTGAAGGTGACGATTGATGACGAGCTTCATGCCCTTTGCTCTCATGCTCTATGTCGGACAGTTGGAAGACATTGGTGGTATCAATAACTCTGCCAAAATTGAGTTCTCGCAATGGAGTTAGTCAAAAGTATCCTATTGAACGAGGAGATTCGACCTAAGCAACAAGGATCCTCAGAGTAGGAGTCTATCGCAGTTGCTTACGTTATGAAGGAAGGTCGAAGTTATATAGGAGAGAACATGAGAAAGTTCTCGGAATCTCATGATGGTGGATCGAAAGGAACCGAACTACCTACTCCCAGTCCGTCGTACGATCGTACCTCACCTCCACGTCTCCTCCGCATGATTGCATGTCAACCTTGTTGCATCGCATCATCCATACGGTGCTCTAACAAGCAACCTCCATCTGCATTTGGTCTCTCATTAAAGAAGATCTATGACCGCCTAGATTAGCCGAGATACGCCAAGATCTAGGGTTGGCAATGGGGCGGATAGGGGTCGGGGACCATATCCCCCATCCCCATCCCCGAGTAGTGTTTAAATCCCCATCCCCGTCCCCATTCTCCGTCGGATTTTATTTTTTACCCCCATCCCCATCCCCGTTAAACAATGCATTCCCCGTCCCCATCCCCGTTAAACAATGCCCTGTTAGCACTTTCGGGGCCGAATTTTCTCATCTCCGTCTCTCGTTCGATTAACAAATTTTCATGTACATTATATAAGTTTAAAAAATTATTTTCATTCAAAAAAACTACATGGCATATTAATAATGGTTTTCATAAAATAAATATATATATTACTAGTTAGATCAAGAGAACATACCATTTCCAAAGGGTTGCACATATGGATATGGATATAAGTAATCGGGGTCGGGGATTTATCGGGGCGGGGAGTACTATACCCATACCCGTCCCCGAATCCGATCGGGAATTTTTTTAATCCCCATCCCCGTCCCCATCCCCGTTTTTAAATCCCCAAATCCGTCCCCATCGGGTAAAAAAATCGGGTCCCCGTCGGGTTCGGGGGGATATTGCCATCCTAGGATTTAGGTATAAATCCTAGCAGAGCCGTTGAATTCCGACAGAGCCGTCAAATTTCGAAGAAGGAGACACACGCATGTGACACATACAATTTAACATCTAAAAAGACACGCAATCTCAGCCGCACAGCATTTGAAACGAATGGTTCAGATTTACTACAGTAATTTGTATTAATTAACATGCATGTAAAATTGAATATCTCACTAATTAATACAACCTACTATTAATTAGCATGCATGTCAAATTCATGCATTTAAATCCGGTATGCATTTAAATCTGAATCATTTATTTCAAATGATGTGCAGCTGAGCTTGCGTGTGTTCTTATAGGTCAAATTGTATTTATCACTTGATCCCAATTCTCTCTCTCTCTCTCTCTCTCTCCTCTCTCTCTCTCTCTCTCTATATATATATATATATATATATATATATATATATATATATATATATATATGGGAAAACGGAATATGAGCAATTCCACGTGGCTTTCATGTGGACCAATCAAAATATAATGACTTGGAAGAAAAATTCAAATAGATATAAATAAAAGATTTGATAAATAATAACTTACAAAATCTTTGCCTACCAAATATATTTGCCTAGAAATTTAATTAATAGATAAAAATAAAAGATCCCTTAAAAGAATTTTTTTTTTCATTTCTTTGACTAAGAAAAGATCCCATAACTTACCAAATCTTTGCCTACCAAATATGTTTGCCTAGGAATTTAAATAGATAATACCATTTGTCCCTCCAAATCAAAATCAAAATCAAAATCAAAATTCTAAAAATCTTAATCTAAAAAATCAAAAACCTAAAAAATCAAAAAGCAAAAAGCAAAAATCAAAATTAAAAATTATATTAATATTAATATTAATATTAATATTAATATTAATATTAACAATAATATTAACAATAATATTAATATTAACATTAACATTAACATTAGCATTATGGAATCTTTTATTTCTATCTATTTAAATTTTTAGGCAAATATATTTGGCAAGTTCAAAGATATAGTAAGTTATTATTTATCAAATCTTTTATGAAATCTTTTATTTCTATCTATTTAAATTTTTAGGCAAATATATTTGGCAAGTTCAAAGATATAGTAAGTTATTATTTATCAAATCTTTTATGGGATCTGTTATTTCTATCTATTTAAATTTTCTCTTCCAAGTCATTATATTTTTACTACGTGGAATGGCTAATATAAGAGTATAAGAGTTCGAGCCTATGGCTCATATCCCCTTTTTCATATATATATATATATATATATATATATATATATATAATCGTCAATAAAGTTAATAATTACCACATCTTGTTAAATTTTCATCACTGAAAATAGTTTCACAGTAATTTTGGATCCATATCTTCCAACATCATAGAGAGAATTAAAAGTTATACCTAAACTTATCATTCATTTTCATAAGAAAGTAATTAAAAGGGAAAATTTATGAAATGTCCAAAAAAACGAAAAAGTCTTATGAAAAATCCACCGCACAATAACATTCATCGCGTGCCCAGAATTAGCAAAAAATATATAAAGAGGGTTCCGAATGACCTTTTTGCCCTTACTTCTAATTTATTGAAAACATCCACGAAACTACTCTTAAAAAAAACGTTTCGATACTTCCATCTTCTTCCATACGCTACTCACTTTCGAATCTAGGTTTTCTCCTCAAAAATTTTCAAAAACTCATCGAAAAATTTCGGAAAGACCGAGACAAACGACAAAAGTGCTAAAACGGAGGTCCAAACATCATTTTTTTTACGATTCTAAAATTTTGGAAGGCCGACGAATGCTGAAGCTATTTATTTCAGGCTCCTCGAAGATACGCTCATTTTGCGACAAACTGGGCCTCGTTTCGACCTCCCAGTCAAAAGTTATGGCCCTCCAAAGTTTCAACTGACCATAAAATACAGGAGAATGGCCATTCTCCGTGTTAGAACACGAAGAATGTTAATTTCGCATGAGGGTGGCCATTCTCCGTATTAGTAACACGGAGAATAGCATTCTCCGTGTTAGTAACACGGAGAATGGCATTCTCCGTCTTAATTTACACGGAGAATGGCCATTCTCTGTGTTAGTAACATGAATAATGGCATTCTCCATCTTAATTTACACGAAGAATGCCATTCTCCGTGCTAAATTACACGAAGAATAGCATTCTTCGTTTTAATTTACACGGAGAATGATCATTCTCTGTGCTAAATTATACGGAGAATGACCATTCTCCGTCTTAATTTACACGGAGGAATGGTCATTCTCTGTGTAATTTAGCACGGAGAATGGTCATTCCAGTGTTAATATGCAGGAGAATGGCCATTCTCCGTGTTAGAAACACGGAGAATGTCATTCTCCGTGTAATTTAGCACGGAGAATGACCATTCTCCGTGTAAATTAAAACGGAGAATGGCGTTCTCCGTGTAATTTAGCACGGAGAATGGTCATTCCAGTGTTAATACGCAGGAGAATGGCCATTCTCCGTGTCTACATGGAGAATAGCATTCTTCGTCTTAATTTACACAGAGAATGACCATTCTCCGTGCTAAATTACACGAAGAATGACCATTCTCCGTCTTAATTTACACGGAGAATAGTCATTCTCTGTGTAATTTAGCACGAAAAATGGTCATTCCAGTGTTAATATGCAGGAGAATAACCATTCTCCGTGTTAGAAATACGGAGAATGCCATTCTCCGTGTAATTTAGCACGGAGAATGACCATTCTCCGTGTAAATTAAAACGGAGAATGGCATTCTCCGTGTAATTTAGCACGGAGAATGGTCATTCCAGTGTTAATACGCAGGAGAATGGCCATTCTCCGTGTTAGAAACACGGAGAATGCCATTCTCCGTGTAAAATAACACGGAGAATGGCAACACGGAGAATGCCATTCTCCGTGTTACCGTGTTATTTTACACGGAGAATGACTATTCCCAATGTTAAAACGTAGGAGAATGACCATTCTCCGTGTAATTTAGTACGGAGAATGGCCATTCTCCGTGTTAAATGACACGGAGAATGGCCATTCTCCGTGTTAAATGACACGGAGGATGGTCATTCAAATGTTAAAACACAGGAGAATGGCCATTCTCCGTGTTAGAAACACGGAGAATGCCATTATCCGTTTTAGTAACACGGAGAATGCATAATTTACACGGAGAATGACATTCTCCTTGTTAAAATGCAGGAGAATGACTATTCTTCGTGCTATATCGACGAAGAACAGTTGACAGAAACCTAATTTTTTATTTTTTTTTGTTTTGTTGAAAGAAATTTGACATGAATAAAGATTCAAGAGTTTTCGTTCATCTTTCAAAACGATGCTAACTCTTATGGAAAAGAAAAGAAGATATTCTCTCCATAATTGACCTAATTGTCGGAAAAGAAGAAGAAAAAGAAGAAGAAGATGAGATGAGTGATGATCGGAGTTCGACTGGAAAAAAATACGGTGAACTACGAACGATCTTTGCGATCTCTGCTGAAGATGAGAGCAATGGAATTCAGATCTCTCGTGAAGAAGAAGAAGAAGAAGAGACGAGAATCGCAATCCAAATCTGAGTTTGTGCGGAGGGGTAGTTATGGTATTAATTTTGTAAATACAGAACATCTAAAGGAAATTTTGGAATACTTAACGTAAAAATATATAATTCTGGACATTTCATAAAACCCATCCCGTGGGTGAGTTTTTCATAAAAACCAATCCCGAAATTGGGTTTCTCAGCAATTTTCAGGTAATTAAAATGCTCTAATCGATCATGCCATAAGTGAAGAACTAAAAGCATAACAGGACCAAAATCTTTATTGTGTAGGTTCAACCTAACATCCCAATGGAAATATATACCATTTTTCCAAAAGTAAAAAAATAAAAAATCACCCTTGGTGATAACATCTCACAGCTAAAAACAACTTTGAAGCCATAATTGCTAAGCAAACTTGTTGCCATCTAAATGTAATGTTGATCCAAAAATCTAAAGCATCATTGTTAAAAACACAATGTAAATTTCGAAACTAAGAAATCAATATGTAGAATATGGTAAATTGAATATACATCTAAAAATAACATTTAAGAAAAGTTGTAAGTGTAAATAATCACATCTAGGACATGGCATAAAAATTCCTAAATCTAAAAGATAATATCTAAACATGATAAAAAAAATGGATATTTAGTTTTAGGGTATAAATCTCAAGAATCACATTTATAACATGATAACATAAATTCTTGAATCTAAAACATAACATTTAAAATTATAGGAATTTTTTTTTTTCATACATTTGTAAGAATAAATATCAAACTAAACATAACATCCCTTGCATTATGAATTCTGAAAAATTAGATTGCAGGACTCTTCTAAACTATTAGACAATTCACAATTGTTGAAGAGAAGAAATAATGAAATTACCTTCTAATTTTCTTCCTTTCTTTTTCTTCAAAAAAACACTTCTCGATCTTTGGGACTCTATTTTGTTAGGGGAAAAAAAGTTCCTATGTGGCTACGGTTCAGAAAGTTTTTGGGAACTTTTTTAATTTCGACTATTTTTTGTGATTTTTGAATTATTAATTGTAGGAATATTTGGGGATTTAAAAGGTAACATATGCAAACTATGAGGCAACCAAGCGCCACGTGTCGTCGATGGGGGCGAGGGGGCAAATCGGTGCCGCCACAACACCACATGCGTGGCATGATCTCTTAGCAACTTGACTTGTATGAGTAGACTCTTTTGCCATTAATGAAGATGGGATATTGCTTAGAATTGTTGGATAATGAAAGAAATTCAAAGGAATAACAACAAAGTAAACTATAATATACACGTTTTTTTTTTTATTACAACACACACCTACACGTTCTTTATCGTTAGAAATTCGAATCATGTTTATTCCGTCTCCATCTGATATTCGTGCTACTTTTAATATGAACTAGAAGTGCTAGCAGGATTGGCCCTGGAGTAAGTCAGACAAGCCATCAGGCTTGGACAACTCTCCTGATTAGGACAATCCCCAGATCCCTAAGTTCCCACCTCTCCGTGAATAGATCTTTCGCGGTCCATCCCAAGTTCTTCCTGTCAATTCAACTAGCAATTTACTAGGCCCATATTTTGAGTTCCCACTAGGAATGTCTCGAGTAACTCAAGGGGAGGAACTCGGAATCCGATCTCCACGGCATCGTCAGAATCGGAGAATTCGACGACGCTGCCAATTTCGCTCGTCATTAATTTTTTGACATATTCTTTTGATGTCAAGAACAAAGGATAACCAAATTTAGCTCTGACTAGGACAACGCATTTCCTTGGACCGGCCCTGCCCTGAGTGTTGGACACTTTACACATTGAACACTGTGTTGTCACTATTACAAAACAAAAATTGATGAAATTTGCTTCCAAGGAACACCAATGACCAAACCACTCCTTAGAGTCTCTAGTTTAAAACCTTGCACTACAAACTAGCATAATATGGCGTTCTACCTTTTCAACTGAACTTTATCGTCAAAACTAATCCATAATAAAAATCAATGGCCGAATTTATTTTGTTTTGTCATATTTTGTAGGTTTGAATGAATAATATAAATAATATTTGATTAATGAAATTATCTACAAACAAATTTACATGGAAAAATATATTTGTAATAAGATGATAACTTTACTTTTTATAAAGAGGTTTAAAAACCACTCAAAATGAGCTATTTAAGCCATATATATAGCCTCATATACTTAAAAATTAATAAATAAATAATTTTTAACTAAATAATATTATCTAATTATAGCCAAACACCTCCTAATTGATGTGGTTAAGGTGGAAATATTCTCCCAAGATGGATGGATTCAATCCCACATGATTGCATTATCTATAATAAATTATAATTTTAATTATTTTTTAACAAATTTTTCTGCGTGCAATACACATACACGTTACTAGTGTAAGAAAAGAAGTTTGTAATAATCACCAGGATATAGATTCGTCCATATTAGATAGAAATATTTTTTATATAATAATTTTATACTCAAAATGAGCTATTTAAGCCATATATATATAGCCTCATATACTTAAAAATTAATAAATAAATAATTTTTAACTAAATAATATTATCTAATTATAGCCAAACACCTCCTAATTAATGTGGTTAAGGTGGAAATATTCTCCCAAGATGGATGGATTCAATCCCACATGATTGCATTATCTATAATAAATTATAATTATAATTATTTTTTAACAAATTTTTCTGCGTGCAATACACATACACGTTACTAGTGTAAGAAAAGAAGTTTGTAATAATCACCAGGATATAGATTCGTCCATATTAGATAGAAATATTTTTTATATAATTATATATATATATATATATATATATATATATATATATATATATATATATATATATATATAATTTTATTATTTTTTAATTTAAATTTGACAAATATAATTTTGGCATCTAATATTTAAAAACAAATAGATAATATAATATATGTTATCATCCAAAATATAATACCCAACAATTTTTGGAAGAACATTATTTATTTGAATTTGTTGAGTATCAATTAAATTTATTTGATTAAAATTTTAAATAAATTTTTATTTGGTATTATCCAAACTTCATTTTGTGATATACTAATAGATAATTTGTTATCATATACGCACAAAATTATTCACAAATAAATAATTTTATATATACAAATTCTAAAGACATATTATATAGTTAATAAATATCAATTTTGCAAAATTATCTATTTGTTATATATATATATATATATATATATATATATATATATATATATATATATATATATATATATATATATATATATATATATATCGTTATTAAAAAAAGCAAATAAATAATTTTATATATACAAATTCTAAATATATATCACATAGATAACAAGTAGTTATTTTGTTACCATCAAATTATCTATAGAAATCAAATACAAAGTTATTTATCTCTTTGTTTTCTATATAATATCTATCTAAAATTTGTATATATAAGATTATTTATTTAATTTTTTATATTAAATAAAATTTGTGCATGGATATTAACAAATTATCTATATAAAAAATGTAATATGGATAATACAGAAGCAAAGTATTTATTCAAAATTTTAAATCAAAAAAATTTAAATAACACGCAAAATTTTCAAATAAATTGCGATATCTATATTTGTCAAATATATATATTTGGAAAGAAAGGGAACATTCTCTGAAGCTCGGGTTCGGCAGCAGCAGTATGGTATGTTTGGAAAGAAAGAAATAATCGAATCTTCGAAGGAGTGATTACACCAATAATTGGAGTGATACACAATATCGAGTATGATGTACGAGCTCTTGTAACGCGGCAAACATAACTTTGCCCACCCTACCTGTAATACTTTACTTTTTAACATTGGAATTATCTTTTTCATATATATATATATATATATATATATATATATATATATATATATATATATATATATATATATATATATATATTCCGCCCATGAGCGACTCATCGGTTTTGCCGTCATTGGAGCCTTTCCTTTATTGGTTGGCCATCCACCTTTGCTACCCGGCCTAGCGTCGCGCGTCCCAGGTGAAGAGGCCACCGGCCCAGGTCGAGATGTTCTCTTCGCCCCTCCATGATTCACTGGTATGCTGCGTTGCTTTAGTCCCCCTTTATTCCCTTCGTTTCCCCCGTTTCGATTTAGCGGTGGCCGCGTTGCACCATCGTTCAGCCGTCACCGTCGTCTTGTAATGTCACGCCTCGCTCCCGTAGGAGTGATCGTCCTCGCTAAGGCGTGATGCCGCACGATCTTAGATTGCGCTCGTGCAAGGGAGTTTCATAACGGCCGATTACAGCGACGGGGACGGGGTCGTCGCATAGAAGTCCCAAGCAGAAACATTGAACATGCAGCGGAAATTTAGAATCAAAACACAAGTTATTCCAAAAGAGCTCTTTATTGATATTAAACAATCAGATTACAAAGGACGCAAGGCCAAGATTACAAGTCTCTTGTGCTCACTTTTCTCTCATTATACAAGTCACTCTGCTCTTCCGCATCTCTCGATTACAATGCTTGAGCTAGCGAAAGCTTCGGATAGGCGACATCCATACATTATGTCCCGTATAAGTCTTGACTCCATGCGACCGCACGTTTCGAATCGCCAAGGAACTCCATGCCTCGACGCATCCAAACGAGCTTCTACCTGCGCTTGCACATGAAAACTATGTGGGTGTCAGTACTCAACTGTACTGGTGGAATGAGCTCCTCACCCACCCATACAAACCGACACGTTCATTTACTTTTGTGCAACATATCCTTTATCGATTGTCTTTCTATTCTTGTCTTAGGATTAATTTTAGGACGAACGCCTTGGCATATTTTGTGTCCGAAGACCATCCCGTGCTTGCAATGCAACATCAACTCAACAACGTTAACCTATCCAGTCGTGCTTGCCTTATGGCTTAAAATCAGAGACGCAACTACTCGGTGAGAGTCCATTTCCATGTGACCGTGCTACAAATCCATCGTGCCGTGCCTCGCACTTCAGTGAGACTAAACCACATCACCGCCTCGCGGCCCTTGCTACTTTGATCACCAACTGACCCAATCAAGACTTGTGAACTTAGTGTCACTCGACCAACTTTGCCTTGCGGCATTTCCCGATTTAAACTCAAGTCGACTCAGTGCCTCGCCACTTACTGACTTATCCATACTTGTGTTATGACAACACGGCCGTGCCTCATATTTTGAGGTCGTGCCCTGAAACTCAACGTAACTTCACCAACTTGTCCTACGGCCCTTCTCGGCTACTCTCGCAACAGCTCAAGCCTAACTCATGCAACTCTATGCTAATGACTTAACACTCGATGCCACATCTCGTGTCGAAGCACGTCGCCTTCGTTGTAGCCAAATCTTAGGCCCAAATATTGTGTCTTCTAACTGCATACACATTCAACTCAACTCAGTCCAAAGGCACACACGCGGATTGTCGCCCGTGCCGACACATCTATATGAATGGTCACTGGCATTAACTAGCCATCGTGGACATAGCCCAGCAATCGGGACCCTTGCACCGCAGGTAGCGATCTCCGATGCAAGTCCCCGAACTACCGGTTGCCTATTACCCAGCTCGGCTATACCGTGTTTCTTCCTAGGCCGAGTCGGTCCCGTGGCCCCGGGTTACCGCTCGAAGAAGCATCACCCTTGTCGACAAGTTGTCTATGACCACGCGCCTACGCTAACTTCTAGACTTAACGTAATTGCATGGTCTCATTATCATCACTTAGTTTCTTTGCTTTACTTCTTCCACTTTTCACACTTCTTTTGTAGAGCCCAAACCAGGGTTGCCTCGGCGACTGAACTACAGTCCCAACATATTTCCTCTCGGCGACTAACCATCGCTTAGACTTAACATTCTTTGAACTCCGAAAACGGCTGCTGCATAGACTTCCCACTTAACTTGAACATAACGTATTTCTTAAGTATCGACAGACCGTGGCTAACTTTCCACTGAACCAACTGTGGCTCGTGCCTTAAACCAACTCATGTTCTACGCAACGCTATCGCCCAAGTCATACCTCATATGACGGCCTTGGGATCGTGGAACTATTTAACTTGACAACCGCAGAAAGAACGGGACAGCACTTGGAATGACTTAGGTTGACCGGCATAACTTTGTCTAACTTATTCGAGCCTACAACTTAACTCAAGGGACGAGCAAAGGCTATGCCAAGCCTTGCATCGATGAAGCGTGCATGCTTTATCGAACATTTACGCGGGCGACGCCTATGACTTAGGCAAGTTCATAGTTTTGTGTCGAAGACCAACTTTCCTTCTTCCAAGCCACGGGACGAAGGACCGAGTGTCATTTTCAAAGCACGCCGTGCACCAACTCTAAGCCTACCGTTGGACCTTTTTCCATGTTCTAACTCATTTCGACCTGTCGAAATTATTCCTTTAGCTATGTAGATTCGTCTATTTTATTATCAAGCCTATTGTGCAAGTTAAAAACACGCGATTTATTATGTGAAGGCTAAGATGAGGCAAGTTCACCGAAACTATTTCACCTGAGCGATGTCTTCGAGTCGCCGTTGTAAGGCTAAGTTCGAATGCCGTCGGCGTTTCGATTCCTCCGATTGCCTGAGCGGGACGGGACACTACATCATACACCACTCAGAAAAAGTTTCGTCCTCGAAACTTACTGAGTACACTTATCGGCTTATAACTTGATTCAATATCCTACGTTTCTCACACACACTACCCCTATGCGTTTCTACAATCTGAGCCACGCTCGCGCTTATCGCTAACTTAGTCGTAGGGCACACCAACCGATCAATCGACATTCAAACTCATCTCAATTCAATGATCGCATTACCATCATCATTTCTTCGAAACTCACGATCTCAAAATCCTCGACACTTTTTCGTTCCTCAAGTCTCACTTGATTCAACGTATCACTTAGTTGGATCATGCACATATTCTAGGCGTCCCCAAAATACATATATTTCAGCCAAGTCTCGTGATAGAGAATCCGCCATCACCACTCGAGTCGGATCGTGCACATATTTGGGCGTCCCTGATATACGTGTATGACAACCGAGCCTCATGAGTGGTGCCTCCACAATTTTCTATCGCTTCACACTCGGACGTCTGCCTAACCGCTAGGCTATGTCTTTCCGTCAGTACTGGAATCATAGTTCCCAAACAACGATATCAACACTGACCCCATCCTAAGGTCAAACCAAATTGATGGTACGGGATTTTCTACCCAAGCTCGCATCACTCCGATTTCTAAACACCGAGCATCGATTTTCTACACACATCCCGACATTCGTCGCACGGGGTCCGAGTCGTTCAGTAAAGCCATCCTACGATAACTCACGTTTAACCAATCCCACGTTATAATAATATCGTTCGTTCATCAAGCCGTTTTGCATAGTCTATCTCTTCGAACACGTTCGACGTAATCCGTCTATCAATCCTTCCAAGTCAAGCATGCTACGACACGATTCATCGCTAAACCATAAGTCACATTTTATACTCCCTAAGTCATTTATCCCAATTCACGTAATCGATCACAAGGTCGTCTGACTTAACAATATGCCATGCCCCAATCTCACGCGAGTCCGATTATCCATGGTGGACATAAAATTACCATGCAACGCTCCCGTGGAATAATCATTCTCATCGGGGAATAACTCTTGTTTTGTGTTTAGACTAGTTCATTCTTGATGCGCAGATTGGACCTACTCAATCCTCAAGTTTTATTCATTCGTCAATCACAAGTCCTACAAATCCTTGAATTCACCTTCGTATCAAACCAACAAGTCGAGACAATCAAAGTTGCCACGTTCCAATTTTTTGAGTTCGATCATTCCCGTGACATGAATCACCATGTCAGCGCTCACGCGGAACGATCACCCCAAATCCGACGCAACGCATGTGCGAGGCTAGAGTTGCACTCGCACAAGACAAGATCGTCGACGTTATGGCTATCAACGTAAATATCAAGACACGATCATTTTCATCCAACATTTCCTTCAATCAAAATCCTAAGTATTGCATCCAACCGAATAATAACACTTGCACGATCATCATTCACCGAGTCAGAGTACCCCCGAGTTATCGCATATCAATATTTGATACGCCTCAATACCATCGATGATATGCGTAACATGAAGATCTTCCTTTGCAATGAATTTCGAGTCGTACGAATGATGCTATCGTCCGACTGGATAATCTCCTCGACATTCAATTTCAAGTTCGATCATTATCCTTCGAATCGTTCACAACATCAATTTCTTCAACCCAAATTCACGTATCGTTTATCTGTCTATCTTAAGTCATCGACCAACGTATTTCCTCAATTCACATCATTTCTTGCTAACTCAATCATCGAACGACATCTATTCCAATCCTCAAAATTATTTTTAACATTCGAATCAAACATTTCATGCACACTATCTTTCCGTCGTGCTAACTTTTCATATACGATCCGTATTAATTTCTTCGATCAAGTTATCCATTCGCTACACCTTAACTTTTCCTCAATTCGATTTCATCTACTCAATCATTTTGTATTTCATACTCGCACAATCCTCGATCCCGTACACGTTTCGTGCGCGTCAACTCTAGGTTGTTCGAATTAATTCGTCAAACTTCAAGACCGAAACTTATTCAAAGATACTAAATCTACGGCTTTGCATACGTGTGACGCTTGCTAGTAGACTCATCGATACTCCGTATCCTCAATCGATCTATCGACATTTCTGAGGCTATCGCATACACCACTCAGGAATGAAGTCATTCAACAAATCCTCAAAACTATCATTCGAATCAAAATCGACTTCTTTGAATCCCGTTCGAACCATTCTTCGAATTTCAAGCACGCTCATCTATATCGCATAGACGTTATCATCGCTCGATAGCACTATATCGATAGTCACTCTAAGTGTAGTTTTGTTTCCGACCAAGCGGTACTCAATATCGCTCGTAACTCGTTTGCACCATAAAGTCTAGGTAAGCGACACGCGGCACAACTTAGCCAAAAGGCCGTATGCATAACCATCTCGTATGGACTATACTCCGAGTTTGCACGCTCATTTGCTAACGTTGACGTAGGACTCGTTAGGCACGCACGCGACTTGCTAACTCTAGCACGCGTTTTCTGTCAAGTCAAGTTTGACACCGTTCGGCACAAAGGCCTACCGATGCGTTCGATTGAACGCATGTACGAGCTTTTGAAAATATTTAGACTTATTATATGGACATGCCGCGGGACATTTGAGAGAGAGCGCACGCTTCTTCATCGACGACGACCTTTCAAAAGTGATAGATCGACATGAAGTCCAAGGATGTAAAGCCGTGCTCTGATACCATTATGTCACGCCCCGCTCCCGTAGGAGCGATCGTCCTCACTAAGGCGTGATGTCGCACGAGCCTAGATTGCGCTCGTGCAAGGAAGTTTCATAACGGCCGATTACATCGACGGCGACGGGGTCGTCGCACAGAAGTCCCAAGCAAAAATATTGAACATGCAGCGGAAATTTAGAATCAAAACACAAGTTATTCCAAAAGAGCTCTTTATTGATATTGAACAATCAGATTACAAAGGGGGCAAGGCCAAGATTACAAGTCTCTCGTGCTCACTTTTCTCTCATTATATAAGTCACTCTGCTCTCCCTCATCTCTCGATTATAATGCTTGAGCCAGCGGAAGCTTCGGATAGGCGACGTCCATACATTATGTCCCGTATAAGTCTTGACTCCATGCGGCCGCACGCATCAAATCGCCAAGGAACTCCATGCCTCGACGCATCCAAGCGAGCTCCGCGCCACGAGCTTCTACCTGCGCATGCACATGAAAACTATGTGGGTGTCAGTACTCAACTGTACTGGTGGAATGAGCTCCTCGCCTACCCATACAAAACCGACACGTTCATTTACTTTTGTGCAACATATCCTTTATTGATGTCTTTCTATTCTTGTCTTAGGATCAATTTTCGGACGGACGCCTTGGCATATTTTGTGTCCGAAGACCATCCCGTGCTTGCTGTAGAGCCTAAAAATCAAGTTGCACCTTCAATATACTGATCAGTGATCAAGTTGTGCCTCAAAAGTCTACTTGTGCCACTAATATAAAGTAGACTTCGCCATCGATCAGATTGCGCCTGATATCAGACTGCGCCCAATCTTTTTGCGCCAAAGCCTACGTGGCATCTGACACTTAATGGTCATCATTACCTGACCATACTAACGACTGACACAACAGAGAACGAAGAAAATCTCTTCGAATCCCGTGAAGTGTGCCGCTCAAGGAAAAGTTGGTGGACAGCTGTCCAGTACATTTCGTGAGTTGCGCCTAGGCGCAATTTAAAAAAAATCCTTAGTTGCGCCTGGGCACAATCTGAATGACTTTTACTCAAAAGCTACCACGTGTGTAGGCGCAGCTCAAATCAAGCGCAGGTTGACTTGTTGACTGAAGCTCGCGCAACCTAAAAAAGTTGAGACAACTTACATTCTAAAGCAGGATGACGTGGCGCACATGCCACTAATCTCTCAAGATGTGTCTACTATCCTGTACACGACCACGCACATCTCAATCATACGATGCCACATGTCTAAATACAGTTAGTACACGATTGACAACTGAATGGAAGTTGGCACAACATGAGATTGGCGCAATCCATTATGGCGCAATCCAGCCTCGCGCACATCAAAATAACTGCTAAAACAGTTATTTCCTGAACTCTATAAATAGAGTTTCCAATCATCATCAAAAGGAGGACTCTTGTAAAATTGCTGCTGCATTCTCCAGAGGCTACAGTCTTCAAGTTCACATAGTCCAAGGGATAAAGTGATCGTCTTCTGATCAGATTCCTAAAGTTGTACTTTTCCAGAATTTATTGTACTTTGTACTCTTTTACAAGTTTGGAATAAAACAAATTTTTATTTTATTTTTTGCAAACAAAATGGCGACCCTGCTGGGGACGACTTTCTCCTCCGACGAGAAAGTGACAACTCAATGTGACATTGCGTCGATCGGCAAGACGCAGAAGACTCTGGTTGTTCAAGTCAACTAGACGGCCTACGAGAATATGATCAACACCAAGAGCAACAATCGCGCAGTGGTTATTGCCAAAAACAGGGGTGTGTGGACTCCTAAATCCCCCACAGTCGCTGTTGCCCAGGCACAAATTGAGTGCTCGATGATCAAGGCGCAATCCGCCTCAGTGGCTCCAGTACAGCCTGTTTCTGTTGCTAAGGCGCAATCTGCTCCCTCTGCTGCCCATACACAGTCTATCAAAGTTGCTGCCAAGGCGCTACCAATAGTCCGTAGGACTATGGTGCAACCCAAGCAATCTGCTACTCCGACGCAACTTAAGGAAAATAGTCTTTTGGCTATACCCTCTTCTGATTCTCAAGTTCTGAACTTAGAGAATTCATGTCCTAGTGCTAACACTAGAAAGAACAAAGGAAAAAGTCCTATGGCATTTTCTCAATTGGCACAATCTATGCCTAAAATAATCGCACAGTAAAACAAAGGGAAACGCTTCTTAGCTAACCCTGTTCAAAATAAAGGAAAGCACCCTTTGGTCTTTCCTCAAACTTCCCTGGTTTATGACTCAGATGAAGATGCATCAGATTCTATTCCTGTAAACAGAGGTCTTCAGATCTCTTATACTGGAAAGAATATTGATCACAGAGGTATCTTGCCTACTCCTGTGGGGTCTGGCCAAGATCTTCCTATCTTGTAAATTTTAAGATCGAAACAAGAAAAATTGAAGGTATCACAAACAGAGACACCAGGAGCGGAATTTTCAGATTTACGCGCTTATCTCAATAGGCGTCAACCAATATCAGCTTTGGCAAAACGTAAGAACCCTATGCCAAAGGCCAATCTGTATCAAAAGCCAAAGTTTGAAAAGAATGACCCTTCTACCTATGCTAATGAGTTGAGTACATCTTTGTACACTCAAGGAACCAAACACCTGAAGAATAGGAGACATGTTCCTAACATCATTAAGGAATATGTCCCTCCGACTTCTTCTCATCCTGTGGTTGTAACTGATCTCCGGCAACGTCTTACACAATGACGGAAAACTACGGGAATGCTTTCCTCACCTCCAAATCACGCTTCAAATCGTCATTGCCTACATGAAGTTGTCATCAACTGTTGTTTCCAATCGGCTCGACGATCTGTCTTCGATCGTCTGAACTATGCTTCAACTCCTGAGCATATAATAGAAGACGAAGATGAACTATTATATGCTTCTGTTAACATGACTTCTCAAGACACTGGGGGTGGGAAACGTCCAAGACGTAATGCATCCCGTAATCCTAGTCAACAATACTTAGATCAGATCCATGCATCCAGTGAAGGTGTCTTTCAATACACAAGATCAAGAAATCGACATTTGATCCAAGGTGTCTTTAATCAAGAAGATCTCCCTATCATCCATATGGGATAGGACTCTCTTTCAGAGTTTGATATAGATAGTGAAAGTTCTGAACAAACTATCTCGTTAATAGCTGCAAGAGAATTGGCGACATATACTATTACAGAAGATCAAGATGCCTCTACATCAATCAGCCAAGAGCAACGAATTATTGTATTAGAAGACAAATTAAAAACCATGGCAGAAATAGTTGCAAGCATGTACACCATAATGGTAGCTCAACATACAGTGCCTCCGATTGTAAACCCTGTTATAAATTCGGAGCTTATAGCATCTTCTGTACCTGTTAGTCTGGGGGTACCGGCCCCTCAGGTTGCTTCTGTGCCAACTCAAGCTGATCCAAGTCAGTCTGGTGCTGGGGGTGGTAATTACCATGTTGTTCCTCCTCCTAACACTCCTAACCAGCCCACCAATTCTTAAACATCAGGGGATGCTAATGAGGCTGTAAAACTCTTACGTACTCAGTTTGAGGCCTTCAAGCAGAAGGATGGACTACAAAGATTGGGCATCAAGCAACCATATCCTACAGAGTGGAAGGAAGTTCCATTTCCTCCTAACTATAAACTTCCTACTATTACGCTGTTTGATGGTAGCACTTCTCCAAATCAGTACATCAATCATTTCGAAATGATGACTGATCAATTACAGCCAAATGATGCTCTCCTTACCAGAGTATTCGTCGGTTGTTTAGCCGGTGCAGCATATGACTGGTATCGTAGCTTACATGATGGTTGTATCACTTCTTTTGCCGGTTTTAAACAGATGTTCTTAGAACGATTTTATGAGGGAGTCAACGACATGACAATGTCTGCCCTCATTAAAATTAAACAGAGGCACAATGAATCCACAGAGGGTTTTATTGAAAGATTCCGTCGAGAGACACTCAAAATGCCTTTAGGTACTCCATCTGCTGTAACAATAGACACTTGCAAATCAAACTTGTTGCCTATTATCAGTATGTGGACGGGATCTACACAATTCCAGGATTGGCCTTCTTTCATTGTTAATGCAAAGGCGGCAGAAGTACGTACTGAAAAGTTCAAGCAGTTAGGAGTCCAGATGACTCACCCTAACCAAGATGAACATTCTACACCTGGGGTTAGTAATCGCCAGAATAACCGCAAGAATAAAGAAATATTGGCCATCAATCTTAAAGGCAAAGAGTCTTTGGCTGTCAATGTTACACAGACGACATCCACCCTATCAGCACCATTGCAAAAGTTAACTCGTCCAAAAGAAGAGTATTCTTTCGACGAAGATGATACGTTGAGCATCTTCGATTGCTTGATCAAAAGTAATAAGCTTCAGCTTCCAGAGGCAAAACGACCAAAAGAAGTTGGTAAAACTGATCACCCTAAATACTGTGTTTATCACAGATTCATAGGGCATCCAACCAGAGCATGTTATGTGCTCAAAGGCAAAATCTAAGAGTTGGTCAACTCTGGAGCAATTACTCTACAGCAGGACGAGAAAACAGTGACTGCTAATGTAGTTTCTCTCCAATTTGGCAATTTTCCACCACAACTCGTACAAGATGGGACTGTTCCCATTCCAAAGACTACTCTAAAAATTGTGAATATCCCGCCTCCTCAAAACGAAGGTCTTGTTCCAATGACAACTGACAAAGGAGAGATTATGTGGATTCATCCAGATCTGGTTGCAGAATTTGAAATGCCTTCATCTTCTAAACAAAAGAAGCATTCCAAGTCTAAATCAAAGAACTGCAATATGGTATCCTTTGAACCATTAACAGAAGAAGAAATCCTAATGGGCACTAGATCCGGGAAACCTTATCTTCGGGAGTATTTCGAAAATCAAGAAAACCCTGCTCTATCCCCGGATGCTCTTCCTCCATCATTTTCTTCTGCTGAAGATACACCGTCTACATCTGAGCTAGTGGCCGAACCATCTCCTCCTAAACCAACATCAGCAGACAAGGGAAAGCAACCTGTTCGTTTTGATAAAGCATTGAAAAAGTTATCATCTCTTGGACTTGAAAAGCCTTACAATTTTGACATATTGGCTCAATTGGCCAATACTCCAGCAAGATTGTCAATTTTTGAACTTTTACATCTCTCAAAAGAAACTCGTGAGACGTTAAGTGAAGCTTTGATGCAGGCTGACACCTGTTTAACTTTTTTCAAGAAGCCTGAAAAGGAGCCAGTCAGCTGTGCACATTGTCATAGTACATTTGAGTTAATGCCCAATATCACTTTTACACAAGATGACATGTTGTTAGAAGACAATCGTCATGATCGTCCTCTCTATTTCACGGGATATGTGGACACCATGAAAGTCGACCACATTCTGATTGATCCTGGGTCTGCACTTAGCATCATGCCGAAGTCCTTACTGGATGCTTTAAAATCCCAGTACACAATCTTTCTACAACTATCACTACCATCCTGGGATTCAATCAAGGAAGAAGTGAACCTTTGGGGAAGATACGCCTAAAACTTCAAATTGGCAATCTTCGTACAAAGGTAACTTTCTATGTTATTGACAATCATGGCTCATATAATGCTTTATTGGAAAGGCCATTCCTCCATGAACACAATATTGTACCCTCTACACTCCACCAATGCTTCAAATATGTAGATAGTAATGGAGAAGTCCAAAAAAAAATTACAGATCTGAATTCTTTCAAAGGGGTTGAAGCATATTGTAACGATTCTCGTATGTATAAAGAGAAATTCATGAAGGTGGTACTAGCAATGGACACAGATGAAGAACATAAGAGTATATCTAATGATACTCTGGTGATTCCAGTCAAGGAACGTACCTTCTATCCCCAGTCTTCCCAACCACTGACTATTTATCTACCTTCCCATGAGAAGCGACCTAAAGTGATAGTCAGGAACAAAGGGAGCTCACCTCTTCTGAGCCGCTTGTAATCGATCTTCGTCGCAAGAAGCTCCCTTTTTTTTTCGTTCTTCTTCTTCCCCTCTTGTCATCAATCTGACTAAGCCTACTAAGGCTAAAGTTCCTGTTGTAAATGATGGTGTAAAGATCAATAAAGTATCTCCTTTGTAGTATACTGATGTCTTTTACTATACTCAGTGTTATTTGGATATGCTAGATAACTTTAAGCCACTTACAATAGAAGTCGTATCATCTCGACGAAATGTGGTATCAATGGATTCAATACAAGAGTCGTACTTCTTAGTACCGTCTCGAAAGAAAGATAAAAAACCTATATTCTTCAACAAGAGAGAAGAACAAAAAATCATGCTCTATAATGATGATAGAGATAATACAGGAAGGCTACAATTACGACGCTATAGTCCACAATCTAAAGCCATCATCCGTAAAATGGGCTATAATTTCAGAACAGGTCTCAACAATGGTAAAGGAAGGCGAACCCCTCTTCGTATTGCTGTTCCAAGAGGAAAATCACAATAATACCACAGTAAAACGAAACGAGGACTAGGTTATATGTCACCACTTCCAACTCCAGAACCTTCTGAATCTGATGAAGAAGAACGTTCAAATTCTTCTGATTCTATCTCATGGGACTCTGATACCAGCATCGGTCATATCCATAAGGTGATAGTATCTTCTAATATGGTGTCCGCCGAATTTTCAGAAGACGACAAAAGTGACATTGAAGAAGCTCCTAAAATGGATCCTTGGGTACAAAGGATGGACAATCAGTGGGAACTTTGTTTTGAACAACGAGAACCACCTACTGAATACCAACTGGTCCAAGTTGATATTGGAGAGAAAGGTATATCATGACCAATCTTCATCAGCAAAAATCTCTCAGAAGATGATAAACAAGGTTACTTCACCTTATTCGTGAATACATTGATGTCTTCGCCTGGAGTTACGAAGATATGCCGGGATTAGATCCTCAAATTGTAACTCACAAGCTTAACATCTTGTCGAATGTCAAACCGGTCAAACAACAACAACGACGATTCAAGCCTGAAATAATGGATGTAATTGATGATGAAGTCAAAAAGCTTATAGCTTGTGGCTTTATTAGAGAAGAACAACATCCTGACTGGGTGGCCAATGTCGTCCCTATCCTGAAGAAGACCTGAAAGGTTCGAGTTTGCATAGATTTTTGAGATCTCAATGATGCTTGCCCCAAAGACGAATTCCCTCTCCCAATTACTGATGTTATGATTGACAATACATGTGGATTCGAACGAATTTCTTTTATGGATGGGTTTTCTGGATATAATCAAATCCGGATGAATCCTGAAGATGAGAAACATACTTCGTTTCGTACTCCTCGGGATGTGTACTGTTATACGGTCATGCCGTTTGGCCTTAAGAACGCAGGTACAACTTACCTGCGGGCTATGAGCACTATATTTCGAGATCATTTACGAAAGACTGTCGAATACTATGTTGACGATATTGCTGTCAAAAGTTGTCTCAAAGAAGATCACATTCAAGATTTAAGAACTATCTTCAATCTAATGCGCCAGCATCAACTCAAGATGAACTCTACCAAATCTTTCTTGGGTATCTCTAGTGATAAGTTTCTCGGCTTCGTCATTACCTCTAAGGGTATACACGTTGATCCCGAGAAGATCAAAGCCATTCAAGAGATGCGTCCTCCATGCAACCTAAAAGAGCTACGAGGATTGCAAGGTCGACTTGAGTACATCAGGCGGTTCATTTCGAATTTATCTGGACGTTGTAGACCCTTTACTCACTTAATGAAGAAAGGTGTGTCTTTCGTTTGGACGGAAGAATGTCAACAAGCATTTGATGATATAAAGCGATATTTAATGAGCCCACCGGTTCTTGTACCACCGATCTCAGGGATATCCTTCTTAATGTATGTCCGAGCAATGGATCATTCATTGGGAGCTTTATTGGCTCAGAAGAACAAGAAAGGTCATGAACAAGCCATCTACTATCTCAGCCGAACAATGATTGGAGCTGAACATCGTTATAGTCCAGTGGAAAAGGAATGTTTAGCCTTAATGTTTGCTGTTCAGAAGACAAGACATTACATCATAGGTCAAACTATCCATGTCATATCCCGGGTTAATCCTCTTCGAGTCTTAATGAAGAAGCCAAGCACACTCAATTCTAGGCTTGCCATATGGGCCATATTACTAGCACAATATGATATGGTTTATGTTCCTCAAAAATCTGTGAAAGGCCAAGCACTTGCTGACTTCTTAGCAGCTCATCCCGTCCCTGAAATATCTAAACTCTATGATGAGATTCCGGACGAGACATTGGAATCAAATATGATCTTAGAAGAATTTCCTACTTGGAGGTTGTTCTTTGATGGAGCTTCTAGAATTGGACCTGGAGGTACTCTCGTTGCTGGAGTAGGAATTGTTCTTGTTTCACCAGATGGATTAACTATTCAAAGGGCCTATTCTTTAGACGAATCATGTTCCAACAATGTGGCAGAATACAATACTTTGCTCATTAGACTTTAATTAGCCAAACAATTGAATATTGAATATCTCGAAGTATATGGTGACTCTAAGTTGATTGTTAATCAGGTTAGAGGCATATATGAAGTCCGACATCAAGATCTGGTACCATACCATGAAGCAGCAACTAGAATAGCTTCTTCATTCAAAGGATTCTTCATCGAACATGTACGTCGTATATGTAATACAGAAGATGATGCTTTAGCTAACTTAGCTGCAGTATTGGCAGTTCCAGTCAAAAGACAACAAATGGTGGTTATCTCTAATAGAGAATTATTTTGTGTTGAAAACAATCACAACATTGAATTCAGCAACCTAACTGAAGTCAATGTCATTAATGAAGACTGGAGGATACCTTTCATTGATTTTGTAGTATATGACATATTGCCAGAAGATCCTAAAGAAGCTACAAGTATCCGCCGTCGATCACTTCGATTCTATTATAATCATACTACTAAGACATTGTATCGAAGAACTTTTGATGGATTACTCTTGAGGTGTCTCGCTGGTGATGAAGCAAAGCAGATATTACGTGAAGCTCATGATGGTGTTTGTGGAGCACATCAACCTGGTCCTAAACTACAGGATCGTATCCGACGTATGGGCTACTACTGGCCTTCTATGGTATCAGATGCTATTGATTATGCAAGAAAATATCGTGCATGTCAAATCCATGCATATTTTATTCACCAACCATCGGAATTTCTTCATCCAAATGCAGCCTCATGGCCTTTTGAAGCTTGGGGCATGGATATAATTGGCCCTATCAATCCTCCTTCATCTAAAAGGCATCGGTTCATCTTAGCTATAACCGATTATTTTTCCAAGTGGGCGGAAGCTATACCTTTGACTGAAGTAAAAACTAGTAGTGTCATCAACTTCATTAAATATCATGTGATATATAGATTTGGTGTCCCTCGCCGAATCATTCATGATAATGGGCCGCAATTTATCAGCCAGAAGTTTCGTAGGTTCTGTGATGACAACATAATCAATAATGTTGCCTCAACAGCCTATAATCTTTCGGCTAACGGGTTGGCTGAGGCATTCAACAAGACCATTATCAAACTTCTTAAAAAGTTTGTCTCTATTAACAAACGTAATTGGAGTGATAAACTTGGAGAATGTTTATGGGCATATCGCACTACTGTCCGTAACCCCACAGGTTGTACACCTTTTTCTCTGGTGTATGGATGTGAAGCAGTACTACCTTTGGAGATTCAAATTCCATCATTAAGAATCGCCATTGCTAATGAGCTTACTACAGACAATAATGATCGTCTTCGGCTTCAGGAATTGGAGGCGCTTGATGAGAAAAGGTTATTAGCTCAACAGCACATCGAACTTTATCAGGCACAAATTTCAAAAGCTTTCAATCGTAAAGTCAGAGTGCGAACATTTCAAGAAGGCGAGTTAGTTCTTACAGTCAGACGTCCTATGACTATGACACATATGAGCAGAGACAAGTTCGAGGCAAAATGGGAAGGACCATATGTGATAAATAAAGTCTTTTCTAACGGAGCCTATCAATTGACAGATATGGATGATAGAGTTGCTATGATGCCCATCAATGGCAAATTTCTCAAGAAATATTATGTATGAAGACAAAATGTACTTTATTTTTAGAAACATGATGTAAATAAAAGTTTATTTTTTTATTCAAAAGCAGAATAGAATTACATAATATTAAGGATGGGGAGGAGGCCCTGATCCTTCATGATTAAATACATAGTTCGCCAACAGTTCAAACATCTCATTGTCTGAACTCACAAAGAACTTGCACGCAGCCATCCTCAATGCCTCTTCTTCGGCAGTCTTCTCAGGCTCTACTAGCTTGGAAATCAAGCCCTTTCCTGGTGCGGGAACAGTTGAGCCTTCACCCCTATCTTTCTGAGGAGGTACTGAAGACTCAGCAGGTGTTGTCTTAGTCTTCCCTTCAAGCTTCGGGATGAGCAAATCTTTGGAGGACATTTTGTACAGAAAAGAAATGACGATATCTACGAAAGTTTTGTTCTATTTTATAGACAAAACAATCAGATAGTCAATCTCGAAAAGTGATACGACTTTTTGGAAGAAGCCCAACTGTTCGTTCATTTGTAACTGTTCATTCTTTTGTAACTGTTCGTGACTGTCCATTCATTTTCAGTGTCTTTATCTCAAAAATTGAAATGACCGTTCACTTTTCCTCATGAAAGTTCACATTCTCTATACTTTTGAAATTCTGCATTACATCAGCAACTTGTTATCCACATTTTTTTTTGATTCTATGTTTCTTATCACCACATCAAAATCAAATCATAGAGAAGAAAAAAATTATCCTTTATTTTTTTCTTTAAAAACATATATACATCTTGATGAAAATCTATTACATCTCGAATTTTCATTCTAAATGAAGGTCTATTACATCTTTAGATCTTCCCATTGATAATGAAGATCTATTGCATCTTTGGATCTTCTTATTTGTTGGTGGCAATTCCTTGTCGTCTCGGCCTGAAGCAACGAGCCAGACAATGGAATTAACTCTGGTCTTCTCTCTGAGAAAGACTAGAGGAGAACCACAGAGTACAGCAGCACAAAGATGAGCTGCTGTCAATACAACTGGTGGAAGGAGACAGCCCGCCAGGAGAACTAGGAACGAGATCACCCTTCTGATCCGATTCCTAATTCTGTCTCTCCACCATCCAACTCTCATGTATAAAGGCTCTTCCTACCATCTGAGGAAGACCCTTCTTAACATGAAGAGTCCTGAGCTGTCTGATTTGAGTGTCAGAACCATATAAGCTGCCTGATGTGGGTGTCAAAAGAGTATTCTCTGCAACATCCAAATCACCAATACCAGTTCTGAAGAAGCTCGCTAACCAAATCTCTGCAAATATCAATAAAACAGGAGAACTTAGCAGAATCTATCAGCAGCATTGTCCTTACAAACTGGTGCACATCAGTATGTGCCTACAAACAGGCGTACATCAGCAATGTGCCTACAAATTGGCGTACATCAGTATGCGCCTACAAACAGGCGCACATCAGTATTGCGCCTACAAACTGGCGCACATCTGTATGCGCCTACAAACAGACGCACATCAGTAATGTGCCTACAAACAGGCACACATTAGCAATGTACCTACAGACAGGCGTACATCAGCAATGTGTCTATAAACAGGCGCACATCAGCAATGCGCCTACGAATAAGCGCATATCAGCACTGAACATTGATCGAACAGGCGTATAACAAGCAATACGCACCTCTGATCAGAGCTAAACACTGGGCCACAGTGTGCGCCTATTCTCAGAAATAGTTAGCACACATCAATAAGTGTCTACAACATGTAGATTAATATTTGTCTCCAGAAGTGGTGCAAAAGAAAAGTACTCATACTATTGATTCTTCATCAAGACTTACCAATTTTTGAAGACATAGCATGCAAGCAAATAGTGTCAGAATGAAGTGGCGCAAGTGAAGCCTTGTGGGAAGACATTGGTTTTGAGAAAGTATGAATGGTTCGTTCATTTCTGAATGTCCTTTTTAAAGAGGATGAAAATGAGATCGTTGCGTTGTTCTAGGATTCTATTCTGGGAAAGAACTGAAAATAGGCATCTAAAAGCGTGTAACGGCTGCCACGTGTTCTTCAGAAGAAATAGTAAAATGAAGAATCAGCTAAAAGAATATGTCCATGAGCACCATTCGAAGTCACAGCCACACAATATCAGAAATTTTAAAAATTTATTTGCATAAAGATAGGTGGACCCCTACAACCAAGGGCAGAAAAAAAAGGGTTCTGCCCAGAATATTATTTTTTGTCCTTGCCTTCATCAGTCTGACGAAGGGCGGCGTCCAACTCTTGCATGGTGCAGATCCCCGAGCGACGCATCAGGTTGAGAAGTCCTTCTGAATTGGCATGCTCCTCAGAGGATGATCCGCCACTCGAATGATTGAAGACTGACGGAGTTAAACCGAAACAGTCCAGAAAATTTACTGCACTCAAAGCTAGGTCAGCCTCTAACAAAAAGGTTGTAGGCACAATATCTTGTCTCGCTTCAGGAGACTTGGTTGTGGTGTCAGCCTTGGTCTCCATCTCTTTCTTCTTGGGGGCCATTGAAGAACAGAAGTGAAGATCAAAGTACGGAGATCAACTACATATATAGCAATAAATTGACTCTTCGTATTCCTTATGGGAAAATGAAAGAAATCAATAAAATTCCGAAAGACGAAGAGAAGATTGAATATTTTTGAGAAAGGTATTTAATCATGATGACCGAGCATGAGACCGGCGCAACCTGACTTAGTCAAACTTTTATAAATTCAAAGTATTCCAAAACTTTGCAATGTCTTTAAGTTTTGAAAACTTTGAAGGGAGTCTTGTAGAGCCTAAAAATCAAGTTGCGCCTTCAATATACTGATCAGTGATCAAGTTGCGCCCCAAAAGTCTACTTGCGCCATTAATACGAAGTAGACTTCGCCATCGATCAGATTGCACCTGATATCAGACTGCGCCCAATCTTTTTACGCCAAAGCCTACGTGGCATCTGACACTTAATAGTCATCATTACCTGACCATACTGACGACTGACACAACAGAGAACGAGGAAAATCTCTTCGAATCCCGTAAAGTGTGCCGCTCAAGAAAAAGTTGGTGGACAGCTGTCCTGTATATTTTGTGAGTTGCGCCCGGGCACAATTTAAACAAAATCCTTAGTTGCGCCTGGGCGCAATATGAATAACTTTTACTCAGAAGCTGCCACGTGTGTAGGCGCAGCTCAAATCAAGCGCAGGTTGACTTGTTGACTGAAGCTCGCGCAACCTAAAAAAGTTGAGACAATTTACATTATAAAGCAGGATGACGTGGCATACATGCCACTAATCTCTCAAGACATGTCTACTATCCTGTACATGACCACGCGCATCTCAATCATAGGATGCCACGCGTCTAAATACAGTTAGTACACGATTGACAACTGAATGGAAGTTGGCACAATAGGAGGTTGGCGCAATCCAGTATGGCACAATCTAGCCTCGCACACATCAGAATAACTGCTAAAACAGTTATTTTCTGAACTCTATAAATAGAGTTTCCAATCATCATCAAAAGGAGGACTCTTACAAAATTGCTGCTGCATTCTCCAGAGGCTACAGTCTTCAAGTTTACATAGTCCAAGGGATAAAGTGATCGTCTTCTGATCAGATTCCTAAAGTTGTACTTCTCCAGAATTCATTGTACTTTGTACTCTTTTACAAGTTTGAAATAAAACAAATTTTTATTTTGTTTTTTGCAAACACTTGCAACGCAACATCAACTCAACAATGTTAACCTATCAAGTCGTGCTTGCCTTATGGCTTAAAATCAGAGATGCAACTACTCGGTGAGACTCCATTTCCATGTGACCGTGCTACAAATCCATCGTGCCGTGCCTCTTACTTCAGTGAGACTAAACCACATCGCCGCCTCGCGGCCCTTGCTACTTTGATCACCAACTGACCCAATCAAGACATGTGAACTTAGTGTCACTCAACCAACTTTGCCTTGCGGTGTTTCTTGACTTAAACTCAAGTCGACTCAGTGCCTCGCCACTTACTGACTTATCCATACTTATGTTATGACAGCACGGTCGTGCCTCATATTTTGAGGTCGTGTCCTAAAACTCAACGTAACTTCACCAACTTGCCCTACGGCCATTCTCGGCTACTCTCGAAATAGCTCAAGCCTAACTCATGCAACTCTATGCCAACGACTTAACACTCGACGCCACATCTCATGTCGAAGTACGTCGCCTTTGTTGTAGCCAAATCTTAGGTCCAAACATTGTGTCTTCTAAATGCATACACATTCAACTCAACTCAGTCCAAAGGCACACACGTGGATTGCCGTCCGTGTCGACACATCTATATGAATGGTCACTGGCATTAACTAGCCATCGTGGACATAGCCTGGCAATCGGGATCCTTGTACCACAGGTAGCGATCCCCGATGCAAGTCCCCGAACTACCGGTTGCCTATTACCCAGTTCGGCTATACCGTGTTTCTTCCTAGGTCGAGTCGGTCCCGTGGCCCCGGGTTGTCGTTCGAAGAAACATCGTCCTTGTCGACAAGTTGTCAATGACTACGCACCTACGCTAACTTCTAGACTTAACGTATCACTTAGTTCCTTTGCTTTACTTCTTTCACTTTTTATACTTCTTTTGTAGAGCCCAAACCAGGGTTACCTCGGCGACTGAACTACAGTCCCGACATATTTTCTCTCGACGACTAACCATCGCTTAGACTTAACATTCTTTGAACTTCGGAAACGGCTGCTGCATAGCCTTCCCACTTAACTTGAACATAACTTATTTCTTAAGTATCGACAGATCGTGGCTAACTTTCCACTGAACCAATTGTGGCTCGTGCCTTAAACCAACTCGTGTTCTACGCAACGCTATCACCCAAGTCATACCTCATATGACGGCCTTGGGATCGTGGAACTATTTAACTTGACAACCGCAGAAAGAGCGGGATAACACTTGAAATGACTTAGGTCGACCGGCATAACTTTGTCTAACTTAATCGAGCCTACAACTTAACTCAAGGGACGAGCAAAGGCTATGCCAAGCCTTGCATCGAGGAAGCGTGCATGCTTTATCGAGCATTTATACGGGCGACGCCTATGACTTAGGCAAGTTCATAGTTTTGTGTCGAAGACCAACTTTTCTTATCCCAAGCCACGGGATGAAGGACCGAGTGTCATTTTCAAAGCACGTTGTGCACCAACTCTAAGCCGACCGTTGGACCTTTTTCTATGTTCTAACTCATTTCGACCCGTCGGGATTATTTCCTTAGCTATGTGGATTCGTCTCTTTTATTATCAAGCCTATTGTGCAAGTTGAAAACGCGCAATTTATTATGTGAAGGCTAAGATGAGGCAAGTTCACCGAAACTACCCCACCTGAGCGATGTATTCGAGTCGCCGTTGTAAGGCTAAGTCCGAACGCCGTCGGCGTTTCAATTCCTCCGATTGCCTGAGCGGGATGGGGCACTACATGCGGATCCAGAGCCGGTCTCTTCGACTTCTATCTCCGTCTTGCCCTTTCCTTTGTTGTGGGAGTCTACCTCCCTTGCGTCTTCAGTCGGTCGACCATGATCAGGCGGGGCAGCCGCCAGATTATATGTTGCAACCCTAGAGTCCGTCGTTGGGAGCCCTAGCACCATCTCGAATATATATATATATATATATATATATATATATATATATATATATATATATATATATATATATATATATATATATATATATATGCCTTCCAGAGAAGAGTAGAGGTGAGGGATCCTCGGCATTCATCCCGCCAAAACTCGTGGAGGGAGAATCACGTGCGTTATTCACGGAGGAGGAGACAACCGAAGCTACGTCGTTCTGGACCAATACTATCATCCTCTACGTCCTGGGTGATCGAGCGTTCTACAGTCAGATCAGAGCTTATGCAAACCGAGTATGGCGTCCAAGAGGTAGCATGGAGTTTTTCGCTCGGGACGATGTGTTCTTCTACGTCAAGTTTGGGCTGAAGGAAGATCTTTATCGGGTATTACTTGAAGGGCCATGGACATTCGATGGAAGACTCATAATACTGAAAGAATGGACGGCGGGAGTCCGGTGCGAACGATAAATACTTCATAGCATCCCATCATGGATCAGGTTCCCTCATCTGCCTATCCAATACTGGACTGCATCTATGCTTACCAAACTGTCAAGTCTAATCGGGGTCCCAATAAAAGCTGATGAGGCTACATTTCGCGTTCTCGGTTACTATATACAAGGATATTTATGGACATAAAGGCTGGACAACCACTCCCACGCCAGGTTGCATACGAGATCCCTACTGGAGAGGTGTTCTATCAGAGAGTTGAGTACGAATGGGTTCCACCGTCCTACGTCCATTGCAAATGTTTTGGGCACGTGTCACAAAGATGTGAGTTGGCTGGGGGAGAGTCTCGGCAGGAGGAGTCGACAAGTTCTAATGTGCAGCCGCTAACCAATCTTGGTAATGCCCAACCGGGTCCGTTCTACCAACAATGATGTTACTCACATGGTCAGCCAGGTGGCAGTGGCACTCCCTTCATGCCGCCAGAGTCCAGTTGTCCCATGGAGGATGATGGGATGCATACCCAAGGAAGCACGGAAGATAGGGAGGATGAGACATAGGATGATGCCTTGGTATCTTTTTTGCCAAGGGGGGAGATGGTTGTGTTCCAAGCGGTGGACAGCAACAATGAAGTCACAGGGATGAGGAAACGAACGGCTGCTAAGGGAGGTAATACCAAAGGGAAAGAAGGTGTGGGAGGCCAACAAAAGGAGGATATTGTAGGAACGAAGTCGTAAAGCAGAATACTCTAGAGAGGGGTGAATATAGTAGACAGCAGAATATTGCTAATTAGAAACTTGTTAGCAGTAATATCACAGAATTAAATCAATAATCACAAAACAATAACTGTAAAAGAAATGAGATCAGAAGGCAAACACAAACACATCGATGTATACTGGTTTTCCTCTTGTGAGGACGAGTCCAGTCGGAAGAACTCTAGCTTCCAGTTAAATCCACTATTGGAAAATCCCGCAAGTTTTTATGCGAAGTCCTTGCAACTTCTACAAACGCCAGCTTTGATACGAAGAACTCGACCAACTTCAATTTTGAAGAGTCTTTCTTCAATCAAGTCTCTGATTACAATTTCTCTAAAATTTTCTAGACCGCACCGTACCGACAAATTGACTAGAGAATTATAACTGGCTTGGGATTTGAAAATGAAAGCTTTTTAGAATTCTTTGGGAAGAAACGTAAGTTTAGAAGAGAAGAGATAAAAGTGAATGAGTGATTTGAAATGATCAGAATTCTTCTCTATTTATAGTTTTTCCAAAGGCAGAACTCTGGTAGAATTTGGACAGAATTCGGACAGAACTCTATATAAAAATCCGCAACTGAAGGGAGACCAAGTTTTTCAAACATTTGAAAATCAAACGGTCACTAACCGAACTCTGGCCGAACTCTGGCTGAACTCGGATTGAGTTCTGTCAAGGTTGGTCAGGGTTTTTCAAAAGTAATTTTTGGGCTTTTTAAAATTATTCAGAAGCTTTTGTAAATAAGGGATATTTTTCAAAAACATAGGTCATTTTTAAAAAAATAATTTTGGATAGCCTATTTGCCAGTACGACTCGGTGTACAATGTATTTCTAGACGCAATAAAAGTAAAAATTATATTGCATAAAAAATACAGACTCGAGTGGCAAACATAGCTTCGGTCTTGAACTGAGTAGATATCCGATCTTGATCAGTGTTCCAGTGTCCAAAACGTCTTGAGTAAACATCTGAGTAGCTCCGTATATCGAGATAGAGTTTGATCAATTATTAAAATCAGATTTAACCATGACCAATGGGCCAACAATCTCCCTCATTTTGATAATTGAAAAACCTTGACTGATATAATATCGTTGGTATCTTTGATAAGACAAAAATGAATTTCGGTAAAAAAAATTGTTTCTGTAATCTTACAAAGAAAAGTTTAAGATGTTAGATCTTATTTCTCCCCCGTTGTCACTTAGCAAAATAATTGCAAAAGAGAAAGCTCCCCTGCAATATATGCATAAGAAATAATCAGTGAAGAAACAAAAAAATATAAGAAATATTTATAGTGTTCACAGGCATGGTATATTAAAAAAAAATCGAAGCATGATAAAGAGTACTATAACAAGATATGCTAAATAGTACTAAACTGATATAAATATCTAAAGTAGAGAATATAAAACGATGTTTAACAGACAAACATCACAGAAAATGTCACAAAAAGTTCTAAAACTAGCACAAATAAAAGTACGGATACTAGCTTGGAATGTCAGAGCATTTCTAAGTAAACAAAGAAAATAAACAGTCACAATAGTACGAAAAACTAGACAAAAATGTCTAAATCACATCTCATCCTCATCATCATCATCATCATCATCAGTAGTAGTAGTCCTAGTACGACCACCATATCCAGAAGGACCAGCTCCAGATGTGCCAGCTCCAGAGGTGTGTGGAGTAGCACCCGAACCACGATACCAATCATAAGCGTTCCCTGGCTGGAACAGAGAATGGACCGCCTCATCCTCAATGCGGTAACCAGATACAGCAGTCTCTAGGAAGAGAACTGGCAGAATGACCCGTCTGAGCAAATCGGAGATCGACAAACGAGTTGAAAATAGCCTGGAACCGAGTCACGTCACGGAACTCATGTTCCCTGGAAGTGTCAACAAAGAAAATTTGCATATCCGAAAGGTGCTGATAGATACCTTCAAAAGTCATAAGGTAGGTCTAAGGAGGAACATGGGTAGTAGGAGCAGGAGTAGGAGGTGTAGGAGCAGCAGCAGTGCTGCGACGAGAAAACTGAAGATACTTGGGCTAAGGGTCCAGAGCGCAAGTGGATAAATCGATATCAAAACGCTGAAAGATTCGAGGGATAACCATCGTATAAGAGAGATTGCGATCTCTTTCGTGACATATTCCCATCATCTGGATGATAGTCTTAGGGGCAGAAAAAGGAATCCCCTTAAGAATGTGATAGAGGGTAGATAGCTCAAGTGCAGTGACATCATCTTTCGAAGTAGATTTTGGAAGAATAGTAGAATAGATGATGCAATATAACTCGTAGTTAAACAAGTTCGAGTTATTGGCCTTGAACTTTCCAGGACGAGCACTTGCTGGCACACAAAGCTCATTCTTGAAACTAACAAGAGTCGTACCCTCAGGAAAGTCGAAGTCGGTGATGTCATCGAGCGGGACACCTTCGTTTGGAATACCAAGAATTTCCGCTAGCAACACATCATCGAAGTCGATATCGATCTCGCTAACACGAGTTCTTACGGTAAGAGTGTCTAACACGAAGTTACAGTAAAAAAGTCGAAGGACATTAGTAGCTATAGGAAATTATTGGGTAACGAGACAATGTAACCCTAATGCCTCAAACAAAGGACGATGATCTGGAAATATAGTCCATTTGATCGGAGTGCCTATGCATATTGTACGCATGGCAAAGTCGGCATACCATAGTAAAGCTTGGTCATGAGTTTTGAAGTAAAACTTATCCGACACGTCGTCACCCGATTGGACCGAAAAAAGAGGGAATCCGTATTCAGATCTGAAGATGATGCCTCTTCACTGGCATTAGTCTTCTTCCTCTTGGAAGGATTGAATCCCTTAGGCATTCTTTTCCAAAACTAGATAACCCTACAAAATTGAAAGTGGAGGGAAGAAGGAGTTATTGTTACGACCCGTACCCTAGAGTAAGGGCACGAGACGTGGGTACGTCCAGCCTACGCCGCAGTGTCGACGGTAGAACACTGTCCTAGGTCACAACATCTAACAATATAATGCTAAGCAGTTTATACTCCCCGAATGGGGGTGACATAGCAGAATGTAAACTCAATCACAACTAAGGAAGAAGAAGTACGATATGATATAAAACTCAAAATGAAATACAGAAGATCAGAAGAGTCTAAGTGTCTAAGATAACAACTCAGCAAACATCCAGAAATACAAGGTCTCAACTACAGAGTATGAAAGAATATATACAATCCAGATCCCAGATGACAGAAATAGTAAAACCTCGACTAGCGAGCCTTAGTCTCTATAGCTAATGGATCCGGCTGGAAATCCGGATCACATGTATCATCTAGAGCTGTCCCATAGAAAGTGTCAACACCAGCCTCATCCTCGTCCTCTGTAAACATTCAACGGTGCCCAATCAGGACGGAGCGAGCACAATACATCTTAACAGTTCATAACAGGTTAAAAAATATAATCATGCAGTAAAGTAAGATACAAGAACTAAAAGAAAGTACAGAATGTAAACAGAGAGAGAATTTTAATAGAAATATCTACTATAAGTAGAGAACTAACAGTGGCTAGTGAGTCAGAGTACAATATAAACATGTGAATGGCATAGGAGATTCTGATAAGACACTACTGAGGTTATCAGATGAGATACTACTTGGGTATTATTCACATGTCTACTTCTACTCTCCCGTACCCCCAATCAATACACAAGGATCCAGCTAGGTTATGTTATGATTCCATGCAATGGCCCACAAGGGGTGATACATGGTAGGCCCAAAAATGGGTGATTCAAGGAATGCCCATAAATGGGTGATTCAAGGAAGACTCTGTGATCATGAGCATGAAGCATAGTGATACACCATGTAAGTGAAACGTACAGAACATGTAGTATCCGATGCTCCATGAGGAGACAACGTCTCAAGAAGGGATCCATATAGTACTAATCCGTGTGACCAACGTGACAGTTGTTTCACTTAACAAAAGGCCTGAAAATTAGCTTTTGAAAATAAAACGAGAAAAAGTACAAATAGTACAAATTGTTCTGGAAAGTATTGCTATGGAAGTCTGATCTGAAGTCGATCACTTTGTTTCTTGGACCATACGATTATGATGAAGATCACTGCTAGAAGATGAACAACCGGAAGAACTAAGTCACCAGAAAGGTATCGACGCACTTGGGCACTGATGGCGAGGCCGAATGCTTTTCTGCTTTGCTTTACTCTGTTCTAGAAGAAAAGTTGAAAAAGAATGCTCCGGAGAATCAAAATCTCTGGGTTCTGATCTGTATCTATTATCTTCCTCTCTCCCTCTCTCCGTCTGTCTCTGTCCCCCTGATATGAGAAAAATAAGTCTATTTATAGACTTGGCTTCTTGTACGTAAAAACTCAGTAAAAGTTCTATCTTTACGCTAATAACTGCCACGCATGACTGAAGTCATCCTCTGCATACGTTGACACGTGTCCCATCATTTCAATAAGAATAGGATGCACGTACACACGTTCTTCAAGATGTGTGGCATGAAAGCCATGTAGGCAAACCACGTTCCAAATTGGTGAAGAAGAATAGGGCGTAAAAACAACCCAAATATACTCTGAGTGTAAAGTAGTAGACTAGGCGTAAAATAGCCCTGACATGGACTTCCCGCATAAAGTGGTTGTTAAACAACCTTGAGCGTAAAAGTAGCCCAAATAAACTTTATGCACACGTCAACTTTTGAGCGTAAAAACTCATATAGTCTCCATGCGTAAAAGAAGCCATATTGTGAGCGTAAAATAGCTCAATCCACATACTAAACGACAACATTGGTCTTTGTGTAAAATAAATCCCTTCGAATTTTGTGATATACGCCGTCAGTAAATCTTCATGTCAGACTTTGCATTAAATACATGATTTTGACAGCTTTGTCCAGCGTAAAGTGGTTAGCTTATCTCTGGCGTAAAATCATTGGCTTGACCCTGGCGTAAAGTGATTAGCCAGTCTTAGGCGTAAAATAGATCATTTTGAATGAAATGCTCCATCTCTTTGACTCATTCTATGAAGCATTTTTTACGCTCCTACAAGACCCCCTTCAAAGTTTTCGAATATTTTTAACATTTGAAACACTTTGAACAGAAGCGTAAAAACTCGGGATTTGACCAGTCAGCGTAAAAATCAAGAAATAGTGCCGGTCAACACTTAGCCGTCATAATGAATTTTTTCTAGAAAATTTTGAATGCTTCTTCATCTCTCCGAGTTTGCATTAATAATGACCAGTTTCCCATAAGGAATATGAAGAGTTGATTTGATTATATATATAAGGAGAAATTCTTCATTCTTGCTTTTCATCCTCATACTGTCATGGCACCCAAGAAAGAGATTAACAAAGAAGAGGCTCCGAGCTCCAGGATTGATATAGAGACGGAGGTTGAGCGAGCACGCAACTTTATAGAGTGCTTTGGACTGGCTCTAGCAGTCTTTGGTCGTATAAATGGTGGTCCCTCAACTGCGTATGAAGGATCAGGTGATGCAGAAGCATTCCTTAATCTGATGCGTCGTTCCGGGATCCGCAACATGCACGAGTTAGGTGCCTTCCTTCGTCAGCCCAATGAAGGAGAGAAAAAATAATGGTTTATGTAGAAGTGTCGTCTATGTATTGCGACTCTAGATGTTTCTGCTCCACCTTAAAAGAGCTCATTGTCATCTTTTATCTTATCCATTTTGTAGTATTTCCACAAGAAATGAATAAAATATTTATTTTGTGATCCTATCATTTATTTGGAATTTAAACAATAGATATGAGATAGAAAATACTTATCAGAGGTAATATGAACATGACAAGTCTTTTAAACTCAATACATTGTATCTATCCAGAGGTAATATGGACATGATAGATAATGAAATCTTATTTTCTGTTTTAGAGTATACAATACTATCAGAGGTAATATGGACATGACATCATATAAGAACTCAAAGAAAAGTAGATTAATATCTATGCAGAGGTCAAATGGATATGATAGATAAGAAAAGCAAGCAGATTTAATATTTATCCAGAGGTCTTGAGAACATGATAAATAATAAATCTAACTTTTTTTAATCAACTGGTAAGATAGAAGATTAAAATTTCTCTCCAAGGAGACAAGTAATCAGCTTATCCAAACATTGGTAGCTGGGGAAATAAGAAGACATGTGTCATAGAGAATACACGCCAATATTGATAAAAGAACGGATGAACCAACGTATCTTTTGGGAAACAAAAAGTCGATTCAATTTCCATAAAATGGATGAATCTGACGTAACGAATAGATAGGTCTTTTCGGGAATGAAAAGTTGTTTCAATTTCCAAAACCGGTTCGTTAATAGATCTCTCCTATAAATAGGTGAGAACTCTTTTTAATATTTTATTCTTTATTTCCATTCCTCTATCGAAAATGTCTTCCAAGGACGTGCAGCAAAAGAATGAAGTCTCCATGAAAGTTGAGGACGCCATCGAGACGCGCCCCATTGAACCAATTGTGTTAGACCCGACCAAAATAGATGAAAGCTCTTCTACGCCCAAGCCATCACGAGACATCCTCGCTTTCCTAGTAGAGCCAGGGAATACTCCTGAAGAAGAGGCGCTGAGGATGGCTGCCTACAAATTTTTTATGAACTCAGGCAACGATGCCTTCGATGCATTGGCCGACTATGTATTTAATAAGGAAGGCAGTGGTCCTCGTCCTTAATCTTTTATTCAGAACAAAAATAATAAAGGAGATTTTATTTTCATTCTGTCCTTTTTTTTATACATAGTACTTCTTGAGAAATTTGCCATTGATCGGCATCATGAGTAAATCTCCATTAGGCTTAGATAACCGATAGGCGCCATTGGAAAACACAGTCTCAATGACATAAGGGCCTTCCCATTTTGCTTAGAATTTCCCTTTGCTTTTGTGAGTCATCACCATCGGTCTTCGAACAGCTAATACCAGCTCGCCGATCTTGAATACCCTCTCTTTAACTTTACGATTGAAAGTTCGAGATATACGGGCTTGATATAGCTCAATATGCTGTTGTGCTTGATGACGCTTCTCGTCCAATCCTTCAAGTTCTTGGAGTCGTAAGCGATCATTATTTTCTATAGTTAGCTCATTAGCAATGGCTATTCGAAGAGATGGAATCTGAATTTCCAATGGAAGGACAACCTCACATCCATAAACCAGTAAAAATGGTGTAAAACCAGTAGGAGTTCGGACTGTTGTTCGATAAGCCCATAAACATTCTCCAAGTTTCTCATTCCAATCACGTTTATTAGAAGAGACAAACTTTTTAAGAAGTTTGATGATCGTCTTGTTGAAAGCTTCAGCTAAACCATTAGCAGCTGGATTATGAGCCGTAGAAGCCAAATTTTGAATTCGATTCTTATCACAGAATCGATAAAATGCCTGACTAGCAAATTGTGGACCATTGTCATGAATTATCCGTCGAGGAATCTCGAAGCGATAAATGACATGGTGTTTGATGAAGCTAATCACATTAGATGTTTTTACTTCAGTAAGGGGAACTGCTTTTGTCCACTTAGAAAAGTAATCGGTTATAGCTAATATGAACTGATGTCCTTTAACAGAAGGAGGGTTAATAGGACCAATAACATCTATACCCCAAGCTTCGAAGGGCCAAGAGGCTGCTGTAGGATGTAGAAATTCAGACGGTTGATGAATAAAATCAGCATGAATCTGACATGCTTTACATCTTCTGGCATAGTCTACAGCATCTGCTATCATAGAAGGCCAATAATATCCCATTCTTCGAATGCGGTCTTGTAATTTCGGACCCGGTTGATGAGCACCACAAACACCATCATGAGCTTCTCGGAGTGTTTGTTTGGCTTCACTTTCTGAGAGACAGCGCAGCAAGAGTCCATCATATGAGCGACGATATAACATATGTAAAGACGAATCATAATAAAATCGAAATGATCGTCTCTTGATTGATGCAGCTTCTTTTGGATCTTTAGGTAAAATCCCATGAACCGTATAATTGTAGACCTTTAAAAATGACAGTCACGCTGAGTTGATCAAGACAGAGTCAAAAGTCACGCTCAGTTGATCCAGACAATATTTTACAAATCATGCTGGGAGACAGCTCATCATTTGTCAGAGAGTTATTATGACTGACAGCACGACAGTCGAAGAATGTCTCTTCGTATGCCACGTATGCACAGAACTCGAGAGATCACCGCCGTCTATTGCGTGACTTTCGAAATCTTCTTCAGCAAGACTCAGCCTTCATCGAGTTGGCGTACCAAAAAGGGTTTCTTGTCATTTAATGTGACTGACAAAGCAATCACTGTCAGAGATTTTGTGTCAGTCAAGACACGCCAAATCAAGACAGCTGGCAGTCCTATCTTAAGTCTGTGTGTATCTTTGAGTTCTTCACCTCAAGTTTGCGTGGATTCGGAAGTTTTCTTCCTCAAGTCTGCATGGATTTTGAAGCTTTTTGCCTCGAGTCTGTGTGGATCCTGAAGTTTCTTGCCCCAAGTTTGCGTGGATTTTGAAGCTTTCTACACCGATTTTGCGTGGATTTCGTCTTCAACAAGTCTGCGTAGATTTTATCAAATTGGAGTACGTGGCAGCCATGCCACTGATCTCTCGCCTACGTGTCCTGTAACTTGCACACGACTCATGCATGATCGCCATGTGTCCAACAGTTACAGGCCACGTCCAGTAACTGCTCACGACCTTGCGTATGTTAAATCCTGCGTGATTTTTCAACTAAGCACAGGCTGTGAAGACAGTTATCTTTTCACTTTTATTTTCGACTCTATAAATAGAGTTCTTTTTCTCATTCATTGTACAGATACACTGATATCTACTGTCAAAATTTTGAGAGCTTTTCTTCTTCGCATAGTCCAAGGGATAAAGCGATCGTCTTCTAGATCGGATTCCCACAGTTATAATTTTTCCAGAAACACAACAAATAAAGAGAATTTCTTTATGGAAAACAAATTGGCGACTCTGCTGGGGAAAACCATCTCCTCTTCTGAGATGGCAACAACTCAATGCGATACTTTGTCAATCGGCTCGACGAAGAAGGTGATGACGATCAAACTCGATCAACTCGCCTATGAAGAAATGCAGCAGGCTAAGGGTGGCAAGCCCACTCCAGCCTCCATTACCACTGCCAAATCGAAAGGACACTCTATCTATGTCCCTAAGGATCAGTTGGTAGTCAATGGTGAAGTCTCTGCCACAGTGTCTACTCCTAACACTGGCAAGAACTCTACTGCAAGCACGCACACTCTTGTGCGCTCGAAGATGACAGCATTCAAAAGTCATGCTGACAGCACTGGTTCTTTAACCATATCTGTTCCAGTGTGCAATCTCACACCCAAAAGTCACGCTGACAGCACTGGCTCCTTAGCCAAATCTGTTCCAGCGTGTCTCTCTAAAACCAAAAATCACGTTGACAGTACTGGCTCCTTAGCCAAATCTGTTCCAGCGTGTAATTCTAAAATCAAAAGTCACGCTGACAGTACTGGCTCTTTAGCCAAATCTGTTCCAGTGTGCAAATTCAATCCCAAAAATCACGCTGACAGTACTGGCTCCTTAGCCAAATCTGTTCCAGCGTGCAAATTCAACTCTAAAAATTACGTTGATAGTACTGGCTCCTTAGCCAAATCTATTCCAGTGTGTAATCCCACATTCAACAGTCACGCTGACAGTACTGGCTCCTTAGCCAAATCTGTTTCAGCGTGTAATTCTAAATTCAAAAGTCACGCTAACAGCTCTGGTTCTTTAACCAAGTCTGTTTCAGCGTGTATTTCATCCAAGAAGAATGGCTCTTTAGCTATCTCTTCTTCTTTACCAAGTTCTCCTAGAACTGGGGGTGGTCTTCCACACAAAGTCCCTTCGAAAAGGAATAACTCTTTAGTTGTTTCTTCTGCTTCTGTAGTTTTTACTTCAGGAACAGCTTTGACTGACACTTTTGTTAGTCAAAGGAAATGAGATGGTCTTTTGGCTACTCTTTCTTCTGGACATTCTATGTCTCAAAACTTGAATGAGTCTAAGAAGAAACATTCCTTAATGTCTTCTTCTATGACTTCTTCAAATTGGGTACAGAATTTGTCCATAAAAGAGGGTCTGTTACCAACTCCTAATCAAAGGGATGGTTCAACTTTTCCTTCTCTGCAAATATCCAGATCAATGAAAGGAAAACTCCATGTGTTACCTACAACTGATCTAAGAACAAAACTGAACACTTCTGGCGTTAAGAAACTATACCAGTTGGAAACAAGGATAAGAGATCCAGATGCAGAGTATACAAGAAACTATGTGGCTCATATTAATCACTCTCTGTATAATCAAGAGTCATCAAGACCCAAGAACAGGAAATATACTCCTCAATCTTCACAAACAGATTTACGAGAACATCTTCAACAGAAGAGAAGGAGTAATTCTATGACAAAAGATCATGCTGAATGTGACTTCTATCCAAGAGTCATAATTCAATGCAGATGTCAATCAATGGTTCAAAACCATGGTGATCATGAATGTGACTTCCAGCCGAGAATCACAATACAATGCAGATGTCAAACTAAACGACAATCTGTCTTTAATCGGATTCAGTGTGAACCTATGCCTGATGAAGATGAGCCTTTGTTTGCTTCTGTCAACATGACCTCTCGGGATGCTGGGGGTAGAAATGATAGTCCAGATGGAGTATATAGAGGTACCAGATCAAGAGTCCTGGCTTCTAGTCAAAGAAATTTGATCTCTGTAGATGATTCTGAATTTCTGGAAGAATCTAATTTCCCACCTCTTCCTACTGGGGGTAGTTCTCCTCTAACTGACTTTGATGCACGAAGCAGTGATTCAGAGCATACAATATCCACAAGTTTATCAATAATCCCTCGTATAATCATAACATATATGGTTGATAGGAATACTGACGAACCTTCTTCTTCCATGACTCCTCAAGAACAAAGAATTGCTTCTTTGGAACAGCAAATGAGGTCTATGGCTGATAATATGAAGTCAATGTACGAACTCATGGCAGCCCAACTGCAAAATCAACAGACTGTACCAGAAGCTACACCAATTGACACTGGTGTAAGTCCAGTACATGTTCCTCTAGTAGTCCAGTCTAATACTCCTGGGCAAGTTCAACCAGTTCCTAGTCTCTCTGGAGCTGGGGGTAGTGCTTACAATGCTGTTCCCCCTCCCAACTATTCTCTACAAGCTACAACTCCACAATCCTCCGGAGTTGTTAATGAAGAATTGAGGAATCTCAAAACTCAATTCGAGGCATTCAAACAGAAAGATGGTTTACAAAGGTTAGGCATCAAGCAACCTTATCCGATAGAATGGAAGCAAGTATCGTATCCTCCTAAATACAAGCCTCCTACTATCTCATTCTATGATGGAACCACTTCTCCAAGTCAGTTTATTAATCACTTTGAAGTGATGACTGACCAATTGCAACCAAGTGATGCCCTCCTTACTCGGGTATTTATTGGATGTCTCAAGGAAACTGCTTATGAATGGTATAGAAGTCTCCCAGATGGGTGCATTACTTCATTTGCCAGTTTTAAACAGATGTTTCTTGAACGGTTCTATGAAGGGCTCAATGACATGACTATGTCTGCTCTTATTAGAATCAAGCAGAAAAATAATGAAACTACAGAGGATTACATTGAACGGTTTCGAAGAGAAGCTCTGAAGATGCCTCTTGGAACTCCTGATGCTGTCACCATTGACACATGCAAATCAAACTTGTTGCCAATCATCAGCATGTGGACAGGATCCACCCAATTTCAAGACTGGCCTTCTTTCATAGTTAGCGCCAAAGCTGCAGAAATTAGTGCTGAAACCTTCAAAGGCTTAGGAGTGCAGATGACTCCTAAAGAAACAGGTCAAGGTGCTAACAATAAAAATAATGCTCGCAAGGGAAAAGAAACTCTTGAAGTTAATCTTCAGAGCAAAGATGCATCAACTGTTCAAACTCCTGCCTCTATAACTCAACAATCAAGAACACCTCGCCCCAAAGAAGAATATTCTTTTGACGACGACGATGTCCTTAGTATCTTTGAATGTCTGCTGAAAGGTAATAAAATACAATTACCTGAAATCAAGAAACCTGATGAAGCTGGTAAGACAGATCATCCTAAATACTGTCCATACCACAGAATGCTGGGTCATACAATTCGTACATGTTATGTACTGAAAGGAAAGATCCAAGAAATGATTAAGTCTGGAGCTATCTCTCTTACTCCAAAAGAGAAGACCGTCACTTCCAACGTTGTCTCTATGCAATTTGGAGATTTCCCTCATCAACTTCTTGAAAGTGGGATCGTTCCTATTCCTAAGGCAACTCTTGAAATAGTGAATATTCCTCCTCCACAGTCTGAAGGATTGGTGCCAATCACTTTGAAGACTGGAGAAATCATGTGGATTCATCCTGATCTAGTGGCAGACTTTGAATCTCCTTCTCCTCAAAAGTCTAAGAAGTCTGGAAAGATTAAATCATGTCATATGACTTCTCTCGGATCTACCTCTGACACAGAGCCAAAAGATAATAAAGAAGCACTTGTTAGTGCTACTCGAACGGGGAAACCTTATCTAAAGGATTATTCCAAGAATCCTGAAGATACTCCTGATATCCCTCCAGCTGATAAAGATGCTCCTAATGTTCCTCCTGAAGAAGAATCATCTACTGCACCTGTTCCTTCAACTACACCGGTTGAACCTGTTCCTCCCAAGCCTACAGTTCTGGAGAAAGGCAAACAACAGGCTCGGTTTGATAAACCAATCAAGAAGTCTCCTCCTCTTGGACTTCAGAAGCCTTATAATTTCGACATTTTAGCTCAGCTTGCTAATACTCCAGCTAGAATGTCCCTCTTTGAACTTCTACGTCTTTCCAAAGAGACTCGAGAGACGTTAAGTGAAGCACTTCTTCAAGCTGACTCTTGTCTTGCTCAATTAAAGAAGCCAGATACAGAACCTGCCACTTGCTTACATTACAACACTGTACTGGAGATTATCCCAAATATCACCTTTACACAAGACGACATGCTACTGGAAGACAATCGACATGATCAGCCTCTCTATTACACCGGTTATATCGATACAATGAAGATAGATCGTATCCTCATCGACCCGGGGTCTGCTATAAGCATAATGCCAAAGAGTCTATTGGATGAGCTAAAAATCCCTCTTCATAAGCTCTCCAAGACGGTTACTACTATCCTGGGATTCAATCAAAGCCGAAGCGAGCCTTTGAGAAAGATTCATCTGAAGCTTCAGATAGGTGATTTCAGATCTAAAGTCACTTTCTATGTGATTGAGATCGTGGGATCCTATAATCTTCTTCTGGGGAGGCCCTTTCTTCATGAAAATAATGTGGTGCCTTCTACTCTTCATCAGTGTTTTAAGTACATTGACAGCAATGGAAGAGTACAAAAAGAAGTTGCTGATATAAATCTCTTCCATGGGGTTGAAGCTTATTTCAATGATTCTCGGATGTACAAAAAAGAGTATACAAGGATCATACAAGCCATGGAGAAAGAGGATTCACAAAGTGAGACCTTAATAATCCCTGTTAAAGGTCGAACTACTCAACAACAATCTTCCAAACTCTCTGGAGAAGGTTCTTTAATTATTCTAGTGAGTGGACGGATCTCTCCACTATCTCAGTCATCTACTCAAGATACTCTGATCATTCCTATTGGAGGGCGGACTACTCTTCCATCTCAAGTTTCAAGGGAGCTCACCTCTTCTGAGCCATTTGTTATCGATCTTAATCGAAACAAAGCTTCTTCTTCTTCTTCTTCTTCTCCCCCTTTAGTCATTGACTTGGCTAAAATCTCTAAGGCCCAGCCTTTTTCCAATGTAAATACTGCTGCTTTTACATTTAATGAAAAGTCTCCACCTTTACAGTACGCTGATGTATGCAATTATGTTCATAGTTATTTACATCTGTTAGATGACTTGAGCACGATAACCATTGGAGTTGTACAGACTGTTCATACAGATGTATCCCTAAAACCTGTACAATCTTCATACTTTCTAGTTCCCAGCAGAAAGCCAGGAGACATTCCAATATTCTTCTACAAAGGGCCCCAAAGTCTTTCTGATTTAGAAGATGATGACAGAAATGATGATACTGGAAGATTACAACTACGCCGTTATAGTTAGCAATCTAAAGACATCATCAAAAATATGGGCTATGACTTCAGGACTGGCCTCAATAGTGGAAAAGGAAGAAAAATGTCTGTTCGTATTCCTCCTCTGAAATATGGAAGGACAAAATGCGGATTGGGCTATATTGCTCCTACTCCTTTCATCAATATTATCCATGAAGATCCTGAATCTGACGAAGATAAGAGATCTGATTCTTCTAGTACTACTTCTTGGGATTCCGATACGAGTATCGGGGACTTCTACTGCAACATTCTGTCTTCCAACATGGTTTCTATTGATCATTCTGAAGAAAGTGATGAAGACGAAGAAGAATTTGAAATTTCACCTGAATCAGAATAATGGGCCCAAAGATTAGATAATCAATGGGAGTTCCGATTTGAGCAAAAAGAACCTCCGACTGAAGATAAACTTGTTCAAATAGATGTTGGTGAAGAGGGATCTCCCAAACCAATATTCATCAGTAAAAGTCTTTCAGAAGCTGATAAGTAAGACATGATCAAACTCAATCGTGATTACATCGATGTCTTCGCTTGGAGTTATGAAGGTATGCCAGGGCTTGATCCACAAATTGCAACTCACAAGCTCAATATCTTGCCGAATGCTAAACCGGTCAAACAACAACAGCGACGATTTCGTCCAGATATTATGGATGCAATTGAAGCTGAAGTCAATAAACTCATTACCTCCGGGTTTATTAGAGAGGAACAACATCCCGATTGGGTGGCTAACATAGTTCCTGTTCTTAAAAAGACTGGCAAGATCAGAGTTTGCATAGACTTTCGCGATCTCAATGCGGCATGCCCTAAAGACGAATTCCCTCTACCAATCACTGATGTCATGATCGATAATACATGTGGATTTGAACGGATATCATTCATGGACGGGTATTCTGGGTACAATCAGATTAAAATGTTTCCAGACGACGAGAAGCACACTTCTTTCAGAACGCCGATTGGTACATACTGTTATACAGTTATGCCATTTGGTCTCAAGAATGCAGGAGCAACTTATCAACGAGCTATGAGCACTATATTCCATGAACATCTGCGGAAAATAGTCGAATGCTACGTTGATGATATTGCAGTTAAAAGTCGACAAAAGGAGGATCACATCCAAGATTTGAAGAATATTTTTGATCTAATGCGTAAGCATCAATTAAAGATGAACCCTACTAAGTCCTTCTTAGGCATTTCTAGTGGTAAATTTCTCGGCTTCGTCATTATCGCTAAAGGTATACACGTGGATCCCGAGAAGATCAAAGCCATCCAAGAGATGCGTCCTCCACGCTCCTTAAAAGAGCTACGAAGATTTCAAGAAAGAATCGCTTATATCAGGAGATTCATCTCTAATTTATCAGGACGCTGCAGAACATTCAACAAACTTATGAAGAAAGGTGTCTCTTTTGTCTGGAATGATGAATGTCAGAAAGCATTCGATGATATAAAACAATATCTGATGAGCCCACCAGTATTGGTACCTCCCATCTCAGGAATACCGTTCCTTCTGTATACCCGAGCAATGAGTCATTCATTGGGTGCATTACTTGCTCAAAAGAATCAAAATGGTCATGAACAAGCCATCTATTATCTCAGTCGTACTATGACCGGAGCTGAACCTCGATATTCACCGGTCGAAAAAGAATGTCTAGCCTTGATATTCGCTGTGACACGACATTATATCATGGGCCAGACTATTCATGTCATCTCAAGGATCAATCCTATACGGATCATGATGAAGAAACCCAGTGTTTTGAATTCTCGACTGGCTAATTAGGGAATTCTACTTGCTCAGTATGACACGCATTATATTCTTCAGAAATCAGTCAAAGGACAAGCTTTAGCTGATTTTCTGGCTGCTCACTCAATTCCAGAAAATTCAAAACTCTATGATGAAATCCCAGATGAAGTCCTAGATTCGAATCAAATTGCTGAAGAAGATTCTACTTGGCATCTATTCTTTGATAGAGCTTCAAGAATTGGTCCTAATGGTGATATTGTCGCTGGAGTTGGAATCGTTCTTGTATCGCCGGAAGGTCTTGCTATCCAAAGAGCCTATTCTCTTGATCAGCCATGTTCAAACAACGTAGCTGAATACAATGCATTGCTTATTGGTCTTCAACTCGCTAAACATCTGAATATTCAACATTTGGAGGCATACGGAGACTCTAAACTCATTGTCAATCAGATAAGGGGTACTTATGAAGTTCGCCATCAAGATTTGGTTCCTTATCATAGATCGGCTACATCTATGGCTTCTTCGTTCAAAGAATTCTTCATTGAACATGTTAGACGAGCATGTAACACAGAAGCTGATGCTCTTGCCAATCTTGCGACGGTGTTGGCTATTCCAATCAGACGTCAACAAATGATTGTTGTTCGCAATCGAGAATTATTTTATCTCGAAAACAATCTGACCCTAGGACTTCCAGTTGACATTGAAGAATCAACATCTCATGATGTCAATACAACAAGAGGATTTGGATTCAGTCGTAAATTGATGTCATCTTCTTCTGATTCCAGTATGGAATTCATCTTCAGTAACTCGGCCGAGAATCAGAATACGGATAAAGATTGGAGACTTCCTTTCTTAGATTTCGTATTGTACGATATTCTTCCAGATGATCCGAATGAAGCAGCATCTATCAGACGACGATCACTCAGATTCTATTACAATTATACAACAAAGACCTTATATCGTCGAGCTTATGATGGTTTACTTCTTCGATGTGTTGTCGGTGACGAGGCTCAACAAATCATTCGCGAAGCACATGATGAAATTTGTGGTGCACATCAGCCTGGACCAAAACTTTAAGACCATATTCGACGTATGGGTTATTATTGGCCCACTATGGTATTTGATGCCATCGAATACGCAAAGAAGTGTAAAGCCTGTCAAATCCATGCGGATTTTATTCATCAACCTTCGAAATTTCTACATCTGACGACAGCATCATGGCCCTTCGAAGCTTGGGGCATGGACATCATTGGTCCAATCAATCCGCCATCATCAAAAGGTCATCGGTTTATTTTCGCAATAACCGATTACTTTTCCAAATAGGCCGAAGCCATTCCTTTATCTGAAGTTAAGACATCCAATGTCATCAGCTTTATTAAGCATCATATCATCTACAGATTTGGTGTTCCTCGACGCATTATTCATGATAATGGTCCACTGTTCGTCAGTCAAAAATTTACTCGATTCTGCGACGACCATCGGATCAACAATGTGGCTTCTACCGCATATAATCCAGCAGCTAATGGATTAGCAGAAGCTTTCAATAAGACCATCATCAAACTCCTAAAGAAGTTTGTCTCTACTAACAAACGTAATTGGAGTGACAAGCTCGGTGAATGTTTGTGGGCTTATCGTACTACAGTTCGTAATGCTACTAAATGTACACCCTTTTCTCTGGTGTATGGTTCCGAAGCTGTTCTTCCATTAGAGATTTAAATTCCTTCTTTAAGGATAGCAATCACTAATGAACTCACTGCTGAAAATAATGATCGTCTTCGACTTCAGGAATTAGAAGCTCTGGATGAAAAGCGATTATCTGCTCAACAGAATATTGAATTCTATCAAGCTAGGATCTCAAGAGCTTTTAATAAGAAAGTCAGAGTTCGAGCATATTAAAAAGGAGAACTTGTTCTAACAGTCAGACGTCCTATGACTATGACTCATATGAGCAAGGGCAAATTTGACGCAAAGTGGGAAGGTCCCTATATTGTGAGCAAAGTTTTCTCAAATGGAGCTTATCAACTCTCGGAATTGGATGGTCGAAAAGTCTTGATGCCTATTAATGGCAAATTCCTTAAAAAGTACTATGTATAAATGCTTGTAATCATCAGACAGTTTCATGTTTAGAAATAAAATTTTATTTTATTTTTAATCATGAATGATGATACATGATATTAAGGAAGATCACTATCATCCTTTTCTACATTTGGACGTGGGCCACTGCCATCCTTCTCGAAGACGTGATCAGCAAAAGAGCTGAGGATCTCCTTGCTGGAACCCACAAGAAATTTGCAAGCTGCCATCCTCATGGCTTCTTCTCCTTCAGTCCTTCCTGGTTCGAACAGGAAGTCCAGAATGTCCCTTGGTGGCTTGGGTGCATACGAACCTTCGCCTGCTTTCACCTTCTTCGATTGAATTGGATCAGCACGGTGTTCTTCAGTGCCTTTCTGAACCTTCATGGCGATTTCAACCTTCTTGGATGCTTCTTCAGACGACATTTTTATGTTTGAAAGAAGAAGCGTTCGTTCTTGTCAGATTTCTGCTATATTTATAGGCAGAAGTTCCTCAAACAATGAAGTGTCATATCCATTCGACGATTCACACATTCATTAATGCTTGACGCTTCATTCGTTCATTTCTCACATTCATCAGTCGGTTCGCCCGTTCATTAATGCTTGACGGTTCATCCGTTCATTTATTATGTTCATCCGACGGTTCATCCGTTCATTTCATCTAACGGTTCGTCCGTTCATAATCTTCTATCAAATTTATTAAGTGGGGATTCGTTATTGATCACGTTTTCATAACCTCTGAATCAATTCCGAATCTACTTACTCATTTGTTATTCTTTTTTGACCTCTGCATAGAAATCAATCTATTTTCTTTTGAGTTCCTACATATTATCACGTCCATAATACCTCTGATAATATCATATACTCTAAAACAGAAAAGAAGATTTCATTATCTATCATGTCCACAATTTATCCACAAATACAAATTTTTGAGCATAGAAGAATTATCATTTCTATTCTCATTTCACCACAAAAAAGTCTATTACATTTTCTTAGACTTTCTTACAAATCATAATGGAAATCTATTACAAATCTTGGATTTTCATTCTACACCACAACAATAACCTAATAGAGATCTATCTTCTTCTTTGGATCTTCTCCGTCGGACCTTCTCCGTCAGGTTCGTTGTTGGTGGCAGTTCCTGACTGTCTGGGTCCCAGTCACGACCAGATCAGCAGGAATCAAACTTTGGTCTTCTCTCTCAGACGAGAGAAGAACCACAGAGTATGGCAGCCCGAAGTCGTGGTGCTGTCAATACAACTGGTGGATTGGGAGCGGCCTTTCAGAGGAGACAGGAATGTATCCAAACCTTGGGATACAATTTCTAGTTCTGCCGTGAAAGAAACTCTACTACCCAATTTCTCGGGGTAGAGTTGACTCCACCATCCAACTCGCGTGTATAAAGGCTCTTCCTACCATCTGAGGAAGACCCTTCTATCCCACGAAGAGTTCTGAGTTGTCTGATGTACGCGTCAAAGGCGTATGAGCTCACTGATGTAGGTGTCAGCAGGATATTCTCCACAGCATCCACATCACCAATGCCAGTTCTGAAGAAAATCTTTAGCCGAGCTTCTGCAGAAAACAGCAAGGAAAAAGAGAATTAATCAACAGAAATGTCATTTGACACGCACTGGCTGGTCAAGCGTGCATTGTTCAATCAGAAACAGAAAGCCTATCTTCAACAACAAAAAAAAAGTACGCGTACTATACTGGACTTACCTTCAAGTTTGGTGCTAAGGATTGGCAAACTCATGTTTGATACAGTATGCAGAAATCGAACATTAGAAAGCATTGCTTTCCTGTTTGAGAATGAAATCTCTCAAAAATTTCGTTCTCAGAGAAGAAGAAGAATGAGAGATGAGTATCTTTGAAACTCAGCTGCCTATTTAAAGGACAAAGTACGAGTCTATTCTTGGAAAAGATCCGCGTAAATAGCGTTCGTAAACCATGGAATGGATGACATGTGTGCTTTGGAAGATAATGCAACATTGAAAACAGTCAAAGAGTGCCACTTAATATTCTTCATTAATGCACGCTGTTCAATGCAAAAGTTGTACTACATTCTTCAAGACAGGCACTGATGGCCTTACAAAAGACAAAACAAAAAGAGTGCAATAAGAGCATGAAAGACACGCTCTATTTCCCAGAACGTACAGCTGAGCTTAGTGCCCAGTTCTTCTACGCTCTTAACCCCCATGCGGTGTAACACAGAGCCTTCAACATTTCACGCTGCTCTACAAGGCTGCGTCCATCAGAAGAAGACGAGCCATCCAGACCAAAATAGCTCAGGAAATTCTTGGCTAAATGCATGGGATCATCTTTGAACTCGAAAACCAGAGGCTCCGGTTCTTTACCCTCAAAAGTGGGATCACCATGGGAACAAAAGCCCAACTTGCGTGCTTCTTCCTCAGCTTTCTCCTTTGGTGTCATGTTGACGTAAGATGAAGATTAAAAATGAATCTTCTCCCTGCTTATATAACAGAGTTCGCCGGCGGTTCATATTCCACCATAAATTGGATGCAATCAGTCTCGAAAAATGAAGAGTCATCATGACATTTAAAGAACTTCGAAGTCTTTCTGACTTCCAAAAATTTTTTGAAGTCATATCAGCGTGACTGATTCCATTTTATCATCTCTATTTCAAAGTATTTCGAAATAATTTATCATTTTTCAAAAACTTTGAAGGAGGTTTTGTAGACCTTTAAAAATGACAGTCACGCTGAGTTGATCAAGACAGAGTCAAAAGTCACGCTCAGTTGATCCAGACAATATTTTACAAATCACGCTGGGAGACAGCTCATCATTTGTCAGAGAGTTATTATGACTGACAGCACGACAGTCGAAGAATGTCTCTTCGTATTCCACGTATGCACAGAACTCGAGAGTTCACCGCAGTCTATTGCGTGACTTTCGAAATCTTCTTCAGCAAGACTCAGCCTTCATCGAGTTGGCGTACCAAAAAGGGTTTCTTGTCATTTAATGCGACTGACAAAGCAATCACTGTCAGAGATTTTGTGTCAGTCAAGATACGCCAAATCAAGACAGCTGGCAGTCCTATCTCAAGTCTGCGTGTATCTTTGAGTTCTTCACCTCAAGTTTGCGTGGATTCGGAAGTTTTCTTCCTCAAGTCTGCGTGGATTTTGAAGCTTTTTGCCTCGAGTCTGTGTGGATCCTGAAGTTTCTTGCCCCAAGTTTGTGTGGATTTTGAAGCTTTCTACACCGAGTTTGCGTGGATTTCGTCTTCAACAAGTCTGCGTAGATTTTATCAAATTGGAGTACGTGGCAGCCATGCCACTGATCTCTCACCTGCGTGTCCTGTAACTTGCATATGACTCATGCATGATCGCCATGTGTCCAACAGTTACAGGCCACGTCCAGTAACTGCTCACAACCTTGCGTATGTTAAATCCTGCGTGATTTTTCAACTAAGCACAGGCTGTGAAGACAGTTATCTTTTCAGTTTTATTTTCGACTCTATAAATAGAGTTCTTTTTCTCATTCATTGTACAGATACACTGATATCTACTGTCAAAATTTTGAGAGCTTTTCTTCTTCGCATAGTCCAAGGGATAAAGCGATCGTCTTCTAGATCGGATTCGCACAGTTGTAATTTTCCCAGAAACACAACAAATAAAGAGAATTTCTTTATGGAAAACAATAATCAATGAATAGAGTTCTCCAATCCCTTTGTTGGGAACTTGACTCTGTAGTATAACTCTGTTCAATATACAGATTACTCTTGACACAGAATAAATTTCGGTCTAACAAAGTAATTGTATTTTGTCTTCTGATTGGAACAGCTAAGTCTGCAGCTAAGCTAGCAAGAGCATCAGCCTCCATATTTTGAGAACGTGGTACGAATTCAATAAAGAATCCTTTGAATGAAAGGACCAACTTGACTACCACTTGATGATAAGGGATAAGATCAGGGTTTCTGACTTCATAAGTCCCTCTAACTTGATTAACAATCAATTGAGAATCTCCATAAGCTTCTAGAAACTCAATATCCAATTGTTTTGCGACTTGGAGACCAATCAATAGAGCATTATATTCTGCTACATTGTTGGAGCATGGCTCATTGAGAGAATAAGCACGATATATGACCATTTTGTCAGGAGAAACCAAGACGATTCCTACCCCAGAGACAATATTGCCTTTAGGTCCTACCCGTGATGCTCCATTAAAATATAACTGCCATATGTCATTCTTCAAAGTCATGTTACAATCTACGACTTTATCTGGAATGTCCTCGTATAACTTTGATGTTTTAGGTATAGGGTGAGCAGCTAAGAAATCAGCTAATGCTTGGCCCTTTACTGATTTTTGAGGTACATAAACCATGTCATAAGGAGTGAGCAACATCGCCCAGGTAGCTAACCTGGAATTAAGAATGCTCGGTTTTCTCATCAATACCCGAATGGGATTTATTCTGGAGATAACATGAATAGTTTATCCTGTCACATAATGTCTTGTCTTTTGGACAGCAAAAACTAAGACTAAACATTCCTTTTCTATAGGAGTATACCTATGTTCAGCTCCAACCATCATTCGGCTAAGATAATAAATTGCTTGTTCATGACCCATATCACTTTTCTGTGTAAGGAGAGCGCCAAGTGAATGATCCAAGGCTCGAACATATAGCAAAAATGGTCTTCCTATCACTGGAGGTACTAGAACAGGTGGATTTGTAAGGTATTGCTTAATGTCATTGAAGGCTTTCTGACACGCTTCATCCCAGACAAAAGATACACCTTTCTTTAATAAACAGGAGAAAGGTTGACATCTCCCAGAGAGATTAGATATAAATCTCCTGATATAAGCAATATGACCCTGAAAGCCGCAGAGTTCTTTCAGATTATGAGGAGGACGCATTTCAAGGATTGCTTTAACTTTATTAGGATCAACATGGATACCCTAAGAAGTAATGACAAATCCTAAAAACTTGCCACTGGAAACCCCTAAGAAAGACTTAGTAGGGTTCATTTTCAATTGATGTTGACGCATCAATTCAAATACTATCCTTAAGTCTTGAATGTGATCATCCTTTGGTCGACTCTTAACAGCAATGTCATCTACGTAACATTCAACTGTTTTTCGTAGATGTTCTTGAAAGATGTTGCTCATAGCCCGTTGATACGTGGCACCAGCATTTTTAACACCAAACGGCATAACCGTATAGCAATAAACCCCAAGGGGTGTTCGAAAAGAAGTATGCTTCTCATCTTCTTGATGCATCTTGATCTGATTGTATCCTGAGAATCCATCCATGAAAGACATGCGTTCAAAACCGCATGTATTGTCTATCATGACATCAGTAATGGAAAGTGGGAATTCGTCCTTTGGACAAGCTGCATTAAGATCTCAATAACCTATGCAAACTCGGACTTTCCTATTCTTCTTCATAACAGAAACAATATTGGCAACCCAATCCGGGTGTTGCTCTTCACGAACAAAGCCACATGTAATCAATTTTTTGACCTCTGCTTCAATTGCATCCATCATATCTGGTCTAAAATGCCTTTGCTGTTGTTTTACAGGTTTGGCATTAGGCAAAATATTGAGTTTATGAGTAGCAACTTTAGGATCTAGACCTGGCATATCCTCATAAATCCATGCAAAGATGTCAATATATTCTTTGATCAGTTTTATCAACTCTTCATTTTCATCTTCAGAAAGGTTCTTACTGATGAATATTGGTTTGGACGTAGTTCCATCTCCAACATCAATCTGGACAACCTTATCCTCTGTAGGTGGCTGTCGCTGTTCAAAATGAAGTTCCCATTGAGTGTCCATTTGTTGGGCCCAAAGGTCATTCTCAAATGGCTCGGATTCACCATCACTTTGAACCATGTAAGCTGAGAATATTTGTTTAGATTCATCATAATAACCTCTTTTAACACACGAGGAGTGAGATGTATCGGATTCGATGAATTAGATTTCTTCCGAATCTGATGATTGTGAAGTGCTAGAAGAGAATTCTTCTTGTATATCGTCATTAAACATGTGAGACGGATCATATCCTAACCCATGACGAGTCTTCTAGTAAAACGGATCACCATATAATGGTAGTCGTCTATCCTTGTCTTGATTGAGACCTTGCATAGTCTTCAAATCATATCCCATATTCTGGATAATCTTGATAGATTGTTGACTATATTTGTCAATTCGAATTCTTCATTTATCTTTATCTTTCAAATCATCTGTCTGAGCAACAGGGATATTTCTAGCCGTGCCAAACATAATTTGACGCTTGTTTTTCTTATCAGACGGAACCACGAAATAAGATTTTTTATGACGTCTATAAGTTACACAAGCTTGTGATAAAGTGGCTACAGAAAGAAGATAGGGAGAAGATGTTAAGAACTTTTGAGCATAAGGTCCAACATCGACATGAGGAGGAAAGGAATTTTCCTTATAATCAATGTATAAAGTTTCTTTTGGTTCTATGTCGTCTTTATATTAATGACTTTGATTATCAGAAGATAAAGTCATTCTTTCAATAAACTTGACAGCCATATACTCGAAAAGGAAATCTTCATTGATATCAAAAAGTACAGAATGATCAATATTTACATCATTTACAATCTGATTACCACGCTTCGGATTAATCACTAGTGGACCATCATCCGTCTTCTGCGTAGATTTGCCAAGATTGACAATCAATGGTGGTTCCGGATCATTCGTACAAGAAGTATGCCCTTTGACCTTGATCATAAAAGGTTGAACTTGGCTTTCAGCAGAAACATTTACTGATTCCTCAGATGAAGCTTGAGTTCTTCCTTTAACCTTGATCATCGGAGGTTGATCATTGACAGATTGGGGCTGATTTCGACCTTTGACCTTGATTTTCAAAGGTTGCTCTTTTGGAGGATCTTCATAAATAGACTGATCTTCAGCAGATGATTGATCTTCAGCTATATCTGATATTTCTTTCATATGCCCTTGTTTGTAAAGCCTTGAATCAGAAAAATAGGCTTCGACGCCCTTGAAAGGATTGATATCAGCAAACTCAGTCTTCACAACTCCTTGGGAATCCACATACTTGAAGCATTGATGGAGAGTTGAAGGCACGATGTTATGCTCATGTAACCACGGTCTTCCAAGAAGAATATTGTAGGATACGTCTGAGTTGATAACGTAGAAGGTTACCATAGTTCTAAGATCACCAATCTGAATCTTCAGACGAATTTTCCCCAGTGGTTTACTCTTACCAGAGTTAAAACCCACTATCGTAGTACTAGTGTAAGTCAGATCACTAGTAGGAATCCTTAGAGGACTTAGCATACTCTAAAGAATTATGCTAATTGAAGACCCAGGATCAATATAAATCCTGTCAATTTCAGTGGATCCGATATACCCAGTATAGCACAGAGGCCTGTCATACTTGTTATGCTTCAATAGCATGTCTTTTTGTGTGAAGGTAATGTTAGGAATTGCTTCCATCACACTATGACATTGTGGACACGACACTGGTGTATTATCAGGACTCTTGAGTTGAGCCAAGCATGAATCTGCTTGAAGTAGAGCTTCACTCAAAGTCTCACTGCTTTCTTTAGAAAGACGAAGCAGCTCAAATATAGATAATCTAGCCGGAGTATTGGCTAACTGAGTTAGAATATCAAATTTGTACGATTTCATCACCACCCCCTGACTGGAAGCAGACTTCAATGGGACGTCAAAGCGTACTGCTTTCTGTTTCCCCTTTTCAACCACAAATGGTTTAGCAGAAACAGGAGAAGATTAAATTGGTGGTGTTTCAGCATCCTCTGATTCTTTGGAGGATCCCTCATAATTTTTGTGGTACTCTTTCCCAGATCTTGTACCAGCAAAAGTTTCTTCTTCAGACTCAAGAGAAGGAAGTACCATATTACAGGATTTAGTCTTCCCTCCCTTAGCCTTCTTCTTGTAAGGATTGTTATGAGGAACTTCAGAACCCAATCCAACAGTGGAGTTTTGATTTTGAATTTGTAAAGGAAGTCGTATTCCTTTATCATAATTCAGACCTTCTGTCTTTTGAAAGTTATAACCCATCTTTTTCATAAGGAAGACAGATTGTTGACTGTACAAGTGAGTGGACAGTGGACTTTTAACAGGTAGTTCAACAGAAGGGGAAGAAGAAGAACCTTCTGAAACCATAGGAGAAGGATTCGGGATACGAGGAAAAATCCCTGTAGGAGCTTTTTCATAAGCAGCAAAGACTTGTTGTGCTCTATATAAGGGAACACTATTCATGACTAGCCACTGCTGATGAGTAAGCTTGAGCTTGGTAGGAGGAGCTAGACTTGGAGGACATATGTTCAGTCCTTTCAGTCTATCTTCTAAAGGAATGCCATCCCATAGATGATCCGAATCGTCAGGATCTGAAATAACATGAGAAACCATGTTACAGGTTTTGACTTTTTTTACCCTTTTTGGATTTTGAAGTTTTACCTTCATTTTCCATTTCAGGTACTAAGTCAGGATGTACCCACATAATTTCACCATTCTTTAATGTAAGAGGCAACAATCCTTCATTTTCCTCCCTGGCAGGCGGGATATTCACAATCTTCATCGTCGCCGTCGGAATTGTGATAATTCCATCTGGTACTTGTTGAGAAGGAAAATCTCCAAATTGAAGAAAAACTATATTGGTTGTGACCGTATGGTCATTATTGGTTAAAGCGATAGCACCACCATTTATTAGCTCTTGGATTTTCTTTTTCAAGACATAGCAAGCACTGGTAGGATGATTAATGTATCTATGATAGATACAATATTTGGGATTGTCAGTCAGATTCACCTCATTAGGCCTCTTTGGCCCCGGGATCTGGAGTTTGCCACTCTTCACCAGACATTGAAATATCCCTGGGATATCACTCTCGTCAAAAGAATATTCTTCTTTTGGCTTAGAAGACTCCTGATTATTCGGTGTCATTTTGTTTTTAGAAAGATTAACCATAAGAGTATCTTTTCCTTTTGCATTACGATTGCCAGAATTATTACCAGGATTACCTTTCTTTCCTTTATCCTCTGAGGCAAAAATCGTCCCATGTTCACGAGCCAACCTACCATTGGTCTCGGCAGAAACTGCTGCTATAATAAACGAAGCCCAATGGGAACCCGTGAAGACAACAATGGATGGTCGCAGATTCATCTTGCATGTATCAATTAACGCTGAATCTGGCATACCAGGAGGCATCTTTAGAGTCGCCTGTCGGAAACGTTCAATGAACGTCCGAGTATCTTCTTTCTCCTTTTGTTTGATTTCTATTAAGGAGGACATGTTCATGTCCATACCTCCTTCATAGAAGCGGGAGAGAAACATTGCCTTAAATTCGTCAAAAGACGAAATACAATTATCGGGTAAACTACGATACCAATCGTAAGCTGAACCCGTCAAGCACCCAATGAATACTCGAGTGAGAAGAGCATCATTTTTTTGTAAATGTACAGTCATAATATCAAAGTAATTGATATACTGACTAGGAGAAGCCTTTCTATCAAATAATACCATTGACTGTGGCTTGAATTTCGGTGGAAAGGGTACATCATTCCAATGAGGAGGATAAGGTTGCTTAATCCCTAACCTCTGGAGTTGATCCTTTTGCTTCAAAACTTCAAACTGTGCTTTGAGCTCACGCACTGCTTGAATGGCTTCACTGGTTTGCGGAAGCACATTTGATTGAATAGTTGTTGGTTGTACCGTAACCCCCACCGGAGATGGTACATCTTCTGGAATGATGGGATCCAGAGATGCAAAATTTTGGTTAACAGCAGGCTCTTGGATATTCAAAGGTATATCAACCCCTTGGCTATCTTGAGTTTGTGCTGCTACCTGTACCGGTGTTACTATTGGCGGTTGAGCAGTTTGCTGAGCCGTTATGCATGCTTTGCATCATATTAAGCATGTCTTTCAATGATTGCTCAACGGCAGTGAGACGTTGCTCTGTATTAGCAGATGACGTCTCTGATTCATCTCCAATAGCGTAGGATTCAACTTCTCTTGAAGATACAGAGGGATTAGTATAGAAGTATGAATCAGAACTATCAGTTTCCGGCTCCAGAGATTGAGTACCCCCAGCTTCTGAATCAGAAGTCTGCAATTGTCTTTGTCTTCTTGATCGAGTATTCTGATATACTCCTTCAAAAGAATCAAGAAGTCCGTTGAATTATTGTTGACCTGGAGTTTGGGACGTATTTCGTCTCAGACGTCGTCCTTTGTTAGTATGAGATGCCATGTTGACTGACACATATGACGGCTCATGTTCTTGGTCATCAGCTTGTTGTTGAGGCACATTAAAACTCAATCGATCAAAAACTGACTGTTTTGAAGCTGAACAACAACAGTTGATTACAACCTGGTGATACTCACAATGGTGTTTTGCTTGGAAGAATGTTACCGGAGATTGTCTGTTCTTACGCTTTTGCATTAGCAATTCACGTAAATCAGATGGAGTAGAGGGAGTAGTCTTCTTTATTACATTTGGGGTAGAAAAAAGTTTAGTCCCTTGTGTATAAAGAAGATTACTGGCTGCATTCGCAGAACCAAACTGTACATTTTTACGCATTTGGAGTTGTTTGCGCAAATCTTGAGATTTTTGAGCAAGAGGGACTCCATTTTTATTGCGTGTAATTTGTAGGTTTGGTACTTTGTGCAGAGCAGTATAAGAAGGTTGTTGGTGTAGAACTGAAGCTTTACCAACAACATTTTTACGCTGTATGCATTTAGGTACATTCATATTAGATGTAAAAATATTATTGCGAATTTTATCTACACTGTCACAGACAGGAGACTTACCTTTACGCGTAGAGCGTAAAAATTGATTATCTACCACGTCACAGACGGAAGATTTTCCTTTACGCGAAGAGCGTAAATTATGTGTGTCTACCACGTCACAGACGGGAGACTTATTCTTATACTCAGAAGCACAAGCATTAAAGTCTGCCTCATTACAAATGGAAGATTCGTTCTTATGCACTGAGCGTAAAATTTGGTTTTTACCCTCTGGGCGTAAAACATCATTTTTACGCACTGGACGTAAAACTTGGTTCTTACGCAGTGGGCGTGAAACCTGATTATCTTCACCGTCACAGACGGGAGATGAATTGCCACACTTAGAGTGCAATACTGAAGTAAGGACTGCCTCGTTACGAACGGGAGCCCCTACGACAGGAGTGGAAGAATTTTCTTGCCATCAGAAGCAACAGAGAGATCAGAAGCTATTTTGGATTTAGGAATCCAAACTTTTCGTACTTTGCGAGATTTTTGAACATTGGAGCAGCGAGAACCACCCCCAGTTCGGAGCATCTCTTCATAAGCAGTCTGGTCGAAGTGTACAACCAGAGTCTTCTTTGTCGATCCAATCGACACATCATCATATCGAGCAATTGCCTCCTCGTCAGAGGAGAAGGTCGTCCCCAGCAGAGTCGCCATTTTGTTTCACTTAGCAAAATGCCTAAAAATTGGCTTTTCAAAATAAAATAAGAAAAAGTACAAATAGTACAAATTGTTCTGGGAAGTATTGCTATGAAAGTCTGATCTGAAGTCGATCACTTTGTTCCTTGGACCATACGATGATGATGAAGATCACTGCTAGAAGATGAACAACCGGAAGAACTAAGTAACCAGAAAGGTATCGACGCACTTGGGCACTGATGGCGAGGCCGAATGCTTTCCTGCTTTGCTTCACTCTGTTCTGGAAGAAAAGTTGAAGAAGAATGCTTCGGAGAATCAAAATCTTTGGGTTCTGATCTCTATCTATTATCTTCCTCTCTCCCTCTCTCCGTCTGTCTCTGTCCCCCTGATATGAGAAAAATAAGTCTATTTATAGACTTGGCTTCTTGTGCGTAAAAACTCAGCAAAAGTTCCGTCTTTACGCTAATAACTGCCACCCATGACTGAAGTCATCTTCTGCATACGTTGACACATGTCCCATCATTTCAATAAGAATAGGATGCACGTACACACGTTCTTCGAGATGTATGGCATGAAAGCCATGTAGGCAAAACCACGTTCCAAATTGGTGAAGAAGAATAGGGCGTAAAAACAACCCAAATATACTCTGAGTGTAAAGTAGTAGACTAGGTGTAAAATAGCCCTGACATGGACTTCCCGCGTAAAGTGGTTGTTAAACAACCTTGAGCATAAAAGTAGCCCAAATAAACTTTATGCACATGTCAACTTTTGAGCGTAAAAACTCATATAGTCTCCATGTGTAATAGAAGCCATATTGTGAGCGTAAAATAGCTCAATCCACATACTAAACGACAGCATTGGTCTTTGTGTAAAACAAATTCCTTCGAATTCTGTGATATACGCCGTCAGTAAATCTTCATGTCAGACTTTGCATTAAATACATGATTTTGACAGCTTTGTCCAGCGTAAAGTGGTTAGCTTATCTCTGGCGTAAAATCATTGGCTTGACCCTGGCGTAAAGTGATTAGCCTGTCTTAGGCGTAAAATAGATCATTTTGAATGAAATGCTCCATCTCTTTGACTCATTCTATGAAGCATTTTTTTATGCTCCTACAACAGTATCAAGTAAAGTAATTTAAAGCAGAAAAATAATTCTAACAGGATATGAAATGATCAGAGAATGTACTCGCCTACTATCTGAATGTCCGAAAGAAATGTACTGTCCGAGGAGAGGTGTCTGGCTCCTAATCAGAACAGCACAAGTCACAACAAGTCTAAAATGATATAAGATGCAATTCAATGCATTCTAAATGAATCTAGGTCAATCTAGGCCAAAGTCAACTCTTGGTCAACTCTGGTCAACTCTAGAAGTCAAACTAGGTCAACTATGGTCAAACTAGGTCTAACAAGTCTAAATTAGGTCAAACAAGTTATTCTAGGTCTAAACAAGTCTAGGTTATGTTAAACTAGGTTTAACAATCATTCTAAGTCCTAACAAGTCTATATTGGTCAATATACTACTATACCAGACTATACCAACATCACACATTGCATCCATAGGCTATAGTCCTAGGCTAATACACACACATTAGGAATACCATAATATACCTATATACCTATACTTATACATCACATTATAGGTACATACATACATATATATATATATATAATATATATATATATATATATATATATATATATATATATATATATATATATATATATTTTATATATATATATATATATATAATATATATATATTTTAGGTACATATATATATATATTTTTTTTAGGTACATATATATATATATATATATATATATATATATATATATATATATTTTTTTTTTTTTTTTTTTTTTTATATATATATATATATATATATAAAATATATATATATATATATATATATATATATATATATATATATATATATATATATATATATATATATATATATAATATATATATATATATATATATATATATATATATATATATATATATATATTTTATATATATATATATATATATATTATATATATATATATATATATATATATATATATATATATATATATATATATATATATATATATATATATATATATATATATATATATATATTTTATATATATATATATATATATATATATATATATATATATATATATATAAATATATATATATATATATATATATATATATATATATATATATATATATATATATATATATATATATATATATATATATATATATATATATATATATATATATATATATATATATATATATATATATATATATATATATATATATAAAATATATATATAAAAAATATATATATATAAAAAAAATATATATAAAAAAATATAAAAATATATATATAAAAAAATATATTATATATATTATATATATTATATATATATATATATATACACTCATGGATACATACATACACATATATATATATTACATATATAGATATACATATATTACATATATACATGCATTCCATTGGGTTGAAGGGTTTGTGTGTGTGTGTGTGTGAGGAGTCAATGTGGTGGTGCACAAGTGAAAACAGTGAAGTGTACACTGCCATTAGGAAAACAGTGAGTGAAAACAGTGAACAGTGAAGGGTGTTCAGTTATATGTAGGTGTGTATGAAGAGTGAGAGTTAACAGTCCAATACTGGACAGTAGAGGGGTCAAGTGCACTGTGGCAGTGAAAGGAAGGAAGGGAACCAATTCATATTACCAATTTCAGTTTAATTTTTAGTTGAAAACTTCAATCCCCATTTCGAAACCAATACTCAATGAAACCACCCCAAAATTGACATATAGCTAGAACACATATAGGAGAACAACATTAGGATATAAAACATGCAATTAACAGTATTAAACTAAACTAAAATGGATGCCAAAATCCAATTTGAAAAACTGGAAATTCACGAAAATACATGTTTCAGTCCAAAATAGGGTAAATGGGATTAGATGGGTTAAAACATGCTAAGATGTAAATGTAATGGTTGGTAATGTAAACACAATTAGTGTACGTGTCCAGCATATAGTTTGTGTCCCACCACAATGTGACATGACGTGTCCAATACGAAATGACCAAAACAGACACACACACAGAACATTCATACAGACACTACATCGTACACGAGTGTAGGCATGTCCAGTACGCGACACGGAACACTTCGTGTCTCGTACACACACCTACGTGTTTGCCAGGTGTCAGGCTACCTACGTGTTATCCTAATATGGGTCGACGTGTCCCCGTGTCGTGTCAATCAGAGCGTATCAGAACTCGAAATATCGACTGAACAGTCAATGTAAAACCCAGTATGGGCTGAAAAACATGTTCGACATGACACGAGGGCATCTCCAACTTGGAGGACCTCGTGTCAATCATTGTCCCTTGGCCCACGCCAAGTGGCATGACCTGAGTCGCCGTGTCCAACGAGTACGACCCCTCGAATAGCAGGACAGTGCGTGCGGCTGGAACGCGCGTGTTCGTGTCCAGATCCCGACACGACATGACACTAATTTAAGCTCAGTCGAATGGAAATACCTAAGCCATCTCTAGATCTACAATCTTATGCAAAAACATTTCAAAAAAAGCAACATTAAATCCTTTGAGACATTTAATCAAACACCTACACAAGTGGACTGATACGTGTCCATTTAGGACACAAAATGGACACGAAATGCCATGAATTTCTAGGGTTAGCTAGGGGACACCTAGATCTAGGCTAATATGCAATAATAACAGCAATTTTAATAAGTTTTGTAGGAATTACCTATAGGTGTCAAAAACCAAAGAAAGCTCCAAAGAGGGGTATTCTTCTTGATGGCCAAACTTTACCAAATTGTTAACAAACTAAAAATAAATTACACACACAACAAGAATACCTAAATTAGAACCTATTACAATTTGTTTGAGGGAAAAAGGAATTAAATTGGATTTTCTATGAATTTCTAAAGATGGAGCATACATCTCTTTCCAAATGTGAACTTTCTAAAGGAGGCTAACCTAATGGAAGAGACTACTTATAGGGGGGGTTTCCAATGTGGCCGACCAAGCTAGGTTAGGGTTAGGATTTACATGGTGTGGGCTATGGGCTTCTATGGGCTTAAGTCATTAATCATGACTTGTGAAGTCATAAGCCATTTGTCAAAACTCTATTCTAATTCCTATTTCCAATTTGGTTCTAATGACTAGGATATGATTAACTTAAACCAAACTAGGGTTTCATAATCTAACCTAGTAGTCATGGCTAGGGTTAGCTTCTAGGTTAGTCTCCAAAGTTAACACTAGTCAAAGTCTAGAATATCACTCAATTAAATTATACTAAAAATCATATAAATTCTAATAAATCTCAATAATTCACAATAATTCCAAATAATTCCCAAAAATTCAAAAATGACCAAAATATCCTCATACTAGAAATGTGGTAGTGACAAATCTACCCTCCTTAAAAGAATTTCGTCCTCGAAATTGAAAGGCAAAATGCAACTGATGAGAAGGATAGAAAGTATACCTCACGGTCCAAAAAGATATGGGTATCGCTCGTGCATCTCATCCTTCCGCTCCCAGGTAGACTCTCCTGGGGAATGATGCCTCCATGCGACGCGAACCAAAGGTATCACCTGGTTCCTCAGTACCTTCTTTCGTCGATCCAGAATCTCCACTGGCTGCTCTGGATAGCTGAGAGAAGGCCTAACCTCAATCTCCGAATGGTCGAGCACATGGCTAGGATCAGCCACATATCGTCTCAACTGTGATACGTGGAATACGTTGTGGACTCCCACTAGTACAGGTGGCAAGTCTAGCCTGTAAGCCACGTCGCCGACTCTTCTGCTGATAACGAAAGGGCCGATGAAGCGCGGGCTAAGCTTTCCACCTCCACTAAAACGTATCGTACCACGAGTCGGAGATATCCTCAAGAAAACCTGGTCTCCAACCTAATCACAAGCAAGGTCTCAATTTAATTATGAAAAACAAATATGATCAAAATTACAACCACAAATCCTAAATCTAATCCTACTCTAATTTGTACCTCAAACTCCAACGGCCTCCGGTGGCTATCGGCCCAGTGCCGATGTCTGTCCTGCGCCACGCGAAGTCTGTCCCTGATGAGCTTCATCTTCTCGGCTGCGTCAACAACCATCTCTGGTCCCAGTAAAGCTCGCTCACTAATATCATCCCAAGATAAGGGTGTACGACACCTACGCCCGTACAGAGCCTCGAAAGGTGACATCTCAATGCTGGCCTGAAAACTGTTGTTGTAAGCAAACTCCACCAAATATAGATGATCCTTCCAGGAACCTCCAAAGTCCAAGACGCACGTCCGCAACATATCCTCAAGTGTCTGAATAGTCCTCTCTGACTGTCCGTCCGTCTGGGGGTGGTATACGGTACTAAACTTGAGCTGAGTACCCAAGCTAGTCTGCAGACTCCTCCAGAAATAGGAAGTAAAGCGACTATCCCGATCTGAGACGATGCTGACCGGAACCCCATGAATCCTGACTATCTGTCGCATGTACATCTCCGCAAGCCTCTCTGTAGACGTACCCACCTTGAATGGTAAGAAGTGGACCGATTTGGTCAACCTGTCAACGATGACCCAAATTGCGCCTTTTCCTCCTGGTGTACGTGGCAATTCCGACACGAAATCCATAGTGATATGCTCCAACTTCCACTCGGGAATGGGCAGCGGCTGCAATAATCCACCGGGCCTCTGCCTCTTCGTCTTGACCTGCTGACAGACCAAGCATCTAGCTACGAAGCGAGCTACCTTTCGCTTCATCCCGTACCACCAAACATGCTCCCTCAGATCTCGGTACATCTTGTTGACACCAGGGTGTATAGAGTACTGAGATCTATGGGCCTCCTGCATAACCTGCTCCCTGAGATCTCCGCTGGACACACATAACCTGGAACCGTGCCTCAAGGCTCCATCCTCTGCAAGAGAAAACTCGCCATCCACCAATCCTGCTCGAACCTGCTCTCGGAGACACCGTAGAGCAACATCCTCAAACAGTGTCAACTTGATCCTCTCTACCAAGTCTGACTGAATCTGCAGGCCCCATAACTGCATCTGCACTCCGGGCACGATCACCTCAATCCCCAGGCTCTCCAAATCAGCAAGCAAGTGACGGTCCATGGTCAAACACATGGCTGTCGGATACCTACTTAAGGCATCGGCAACCACGTTGGCCTTCCCTGGGTGATGCTGAAGTAGGATGTCAAAGTCCTTCATCAACTTTAGCCATCTGCGCTGCCTCATATTCAGCTCCTTCTGAGTGAACACATACTTTAAGCTCTTGTGATCTGTAAAAATCTCCACCCTCTCTCCATACAGATAGTGCTTCCACAACTTCAGAACAAATATCACTACTGCCAGCTCCAGGCCATGGGTAGGGTAGTTCTTCTCATGGGGACGTAATTGCCTGGAAGCATAGACAATCACCTTTCCATGCTGCTGTAAGATGCAACCCAGCCCCTTTCCTGAAGCATCACTATAAATAGTGAATCCCCATGATCCTGAAGGCAATGCCAGAATCGGAGCTGTCGTAAGCCGCTTCTTTAACTTATCGAAAGCTGCCTGAGACTCCTCTGACCAAACATACTCGGCATCCTTCCGGGTCAACCGAGTCAACGGCTCTGCAACCCGGGAGAAATCCTGCACAAATCTCCTATAATATCCTGCCAGCCCCAAGAAACTGCGAATCTCTGCCACTGAAGTCGGCGCTGCCCATGTCTCAACTGCTACGATCTTCTTGGGGTAAATTGAGATCCCATCTCCAGTCACCACATGCCCCAAAAAGTCAACCCTGTCCAAGAAGAACTCACACTTGGAGAGCTTTCCATAAAGCTGCTCCTTCCTGAGAGTCTCCAGCACTAACCTCAAATGCTCCTTGTGCTCCTCCTCAGTCTTGGAATATACCAAGATGTCATCGATGAACACCACCACAAATTGATCCAGGTACTGGTGCAATACCTTGTTCATTAGGTTCATAAACACTGCTGGTGCATTGGTTAGCCCAAACGGCATAACCAAAAACTCAAACTGCCCATACCGTGTCCTGAAAGCGGTCTTGGGAATATCCTCCCCTTTCACCTTCACCTGGTGATATCCTGACCTCAGATCAATCTTAGAAAATATTCGAGCTCCGCTCAACTGGTCAAAAAGATCATCGATCCGCGGCAATGGGTATCTGTTCTTGATCGTGAGGTTGTTGAGTGCCCTGTAGTCAATACACATCCGTACTGACCCATCCTTCTTCGGCACAAACAATACTGGTGCACTCCATGGTGACGAACTCGAACGGATGAAGCTCTTCTCCTGCAGCTCATCCACCTGCTTCTTCAGCTCCACCAACTCACTATTGTTCACCCGATAGACATGCTGAGAGATGGGTTCCGCTTCTGGAACCAAGTCTATCGAGAACTCAATGTCTCTGTCTGGTGGCAATCCAGGCAACTCCTCTGGAAAAACATCTATATACTCTGCTATCAAGGGGTGTGGAATCGTATGCTCCTCAACTGAAACTCCGTAGAAAACTCCGCTGCTCTGCTCCGTCTGACGTCTGGAGTACTCGAACTCTGGCTCCCTCGGCACTCTGAACAAAACTCTACCCCCTCTGCAATCAATGCTGGCATGGTTCCTGCTCAACCAATCCATACCGAGTACTATATCGTAGTTCGACAATGGCATTACGAGCAGGCTCACCTCCAACTCATGGCCTCCCAAAACAACACTCCGATCCTTACAAACATCACTCTCGAGGATAATGCCACCCCCGGTCGTGATCTTGTAAATCCTAGGCAATGATTCAGCTATGATACCATGTCTAATCGCAAATGACACTGATATGAAACTATGCGAAGCACCGGAATCGAATAACACAAAAGCTGGACTGGAGTCAAGAAGAACCGAACCTGCGATCAGCTCTCCTATCACCTCTGCATCCTCAGCCGCCATGGCGAAAGCTCGCCCCTGCTGTCCTCCTCTGGCCTGCTGCTGGTGCTGAACGAACCTCTGCTGCTGTGTCGGCAGGGCTGGTCCCTTCTGCTGGCCGGCTGGAGCCTTGGCTCCTCTTCTCTGAGCTGCTCGTGCTACGAGACACTCCATCATCTGGTGGTCTGCTGAACCATATATCAGGTACTTGCCCAGTCTCTTCCTACACTCATTTTACCCGTGTCCTGGCTTCTTGTAATAAGTACAGCTGGTGGCCTGCTACCTCGGTGCCTGCTGCTGCACCCTCTGCTGCTGATGCTGCACTGGCTAATGCCTCGGCTGCTGAAACTGCTGCGGCTGGAATCTCTGCTGTTGATGCTGAAAGTGAGGCCTCTTGGCCGGTCCTTCGCTAGTGCTGCCTCCCTGGAAGTCTCGCACCCTCTTGAGCCTAAGCTCAAGATCATCCTCTACAGCTAACGCGTCCACTAGGATCTCCTCAAAGGTAGCGCTGTGGGCATTCTTGGTGTAGGACTTGACCTCCTTTACCAAGCCCTTTCGGAACCTTCGGGCCTTCGTCGCCTCCGGCAAGCCCTCTACAAATCTGCTCAGGCGGCAGAACTCTCCTGCGTATTCCTCCACAGACTGGCTTTCCTGGACTAGGGCCTCGAAATGAGTCTCGAGGGCTCCCAGCGCTGCATCAGGGAAGAATTTCTCCTTGAACAGCTTCTTGAATGCTGCCCAAGTCTGTCCTGCAGTACCAACCCTCGGGTCGGTCTGGTACCACGTACGGGCCAGATCCTGTATCATGCTGGCCGCTGCATCAATCTGGAGTCTCGTCGGGATCTCAGCCAACCTGAATATCTCCTCCATGTGTTCGATCCACTCGTCGGCATACAGGATCCCCTCTGTCCCTCGGAAGTCCCTAGGGTGCATCTTGTAAAAATCCTGGATGCCCTTCTCCCGTGGCTGGTGCGGTTGCGGGGCTGCTGCTGGCTGAGCTATAACTCTCTCCACCGTAGTCACGGCTAGATCGATGCCTCGGCTGATCTCTGCTGTCTGCCTCTGCTGCTGGGCCTACTGACACTCCATAAACTGCCAAAAGAAAGCAAATAGCTGAACGGCGTCAACTGTCTCCGGAGGTGGCTGCTGCTGCTGAAGCACATCCAAAATTACCGGACTCGGCTCATGCCTCACAAGTGGAGGGGCTCCTCCGAAAGCAGCTGAAACGCCTACCCCAGCTGGCATGACTGGGGTTGCGGTACCAGGGGCTGGCTGCTAAGTATGAGAGGTGGCAGACCTCTCATCGGCGTCCCCCTGGCCCTAGCGATGTGATCTCGTCTCAACCATCCTGGAGACAGATCAAAAGAAACAATTGCTGAGAAGGAGTCAAAAATAGCAAAGGCGGACAGTTAATATTCAAAGGAAGACAAATAGCAGAAAAATGTAGATATACGGAATCTAATAAGGAGTTTTTTCTAATGTGATTGAGTACCTTCAAAATATCCTAATCCTACTGCAGGCTGCAGTGATATTCTAGTTCGAATACCACTACATTTCTAAACTTGACCTGCATGGGCCACCACTAAAAACGTGTCCGACACGACACGAGGGCGTCTCCAACTTGGAGGACCTCGTGTCAGTCATTACCCCTTGGCCCATACCAAGTGGCATGACCTGAGTCGCCGTGTCCAACGAGTACGACCCCTCGAATAGCAGGACAGTGCGTGCAGCTGGAACGTGCGTGTTCGTGTCCAGATCCCGACACGACACGATACTAATTTAAGCTCAGTTGAATAGAAATGCCTAAGCCATCTCTAGATCTACAATCTTATGCAAAAACATTTCGAAAACAGCAACATTAAATCTTTTGAGACATTTAATCAAACACCTATACTAGTGGACTGATACGTGTCCATTTAGGACACGAAATGGACACAAAATATCACGAATTTCTAGGGTTAGCTAGGGGACACCTAGATCTAGGCTAATATGCAATAATAACAGCAATTTCAATAAGTTTTGAAGGAATTACCTATAGGTGTCAAAAACCAAAGAAAGCTCCAAAGAGGGGTGTTCTTCTTGATGGCCAAACTTCACCAAATTGTTAACAAACTGAAAATAAATTACACACACAGCAAGAATACCTAAATTAGAACCTATTACAATTTGGTTGAGGGAAAAAAGAATTAAATTAGATTTTCTATGAATTTCTAAAGATGGAGCATACCTCTCTTTCCAAATGTAAACTTTCTAAAGGAGGCTAACATAATGGAAGAGACTACTTATAGGGGGGGTTCCCAATATGGCCGACCAAGCTAGGTTAGGGTTAGGGTTTACATGGTGTGGGCTATGGGCTTCTATGGGCTTAAGTCATTAATCATGACTTGTGAAGTCATAAGCCATTTATCAAAACTCTATTCTAATTCCTATTTCCAATTTGGTTCTAATGACTAGGATATGATTAACATAAATCAAACTAGGGTTTCATAATCTAACCTAGTAGTCATGGCTAGGGTTAGCTTCTAGGTTAGTCTCCAAAGTCAACACTAGTCAAAGTCTAGAATATCACTCAATTAAATTATACTAAAAATCATATAAATTCTAATAAATCTCAATAATTCACAATAATTCCAAATAATTCCCAAAAATTCAAAAATGACCAAAATACCCTCATACTAGAAATGTGGTAGTGACAGTTATACCTTCTGAAATTCAAGTATGTTGTAGAGGGATGAATTCTCCGCACGAATCCAAAGTTTGGATTGATTTCTCTACGTAGATTGGAAGCAACAAAGTGGAGAAGAACTAGGGTTTTGGGGGACTTCGGGCGGCTATTGTTGCTATTTTGATAAAGTTTGGAAGATGTGAAGAGGAGGGGGCCTCGGGTTTTGACTAAAAAGTATATAACACCAACAGAACTCTAGACGAATTCGGACCGAACTCGGGCCGAATTTGCCTAGGATTCTCCTGAGTTTAAAAAAAAACTTGTGGGCCACATCCTTTTCATCAACTCATTTCAAATATTTAATTCAAAGTTTAGTAATTTTAAACTTCAAATAATATAATTAATATTATTTTATAAATTAACTTTCGTTACTCAGCGTCTGTTCAGATTAGTTGTAGGAGTACTGTCCCAGCTAACAGGAGTTCATCGGAAAACAATTAAGTACAGCTTCACTTCGACCATAGTCGTGTTGACAGACAGACTCTTTGTAGGCTTGTTTCGAAAACAGTTATTGAGTATTGAAAAAATTAATTAATATTATTGACATCTAAAATTCCTAATTCTCGACGTAAATAATTGAAATGATCTTTCGCTAGAGGTTTTGTGAAAATATCAGCCAATTGATTCTGTGTGTCTATGTATACAAGGTCTATATCTCCATTTCGTTGATGATCTCTAAAAAAATGATGTCGAATCTCGATATGCTTAGTACAAGAATGTCATACTGGATTCTTAGTCAAATTAATAGAACTAGTGTTATCACAAAAAATGTGTATGTATGTGAAACGTAATCCAAAGTCTTCTAAAGTTTGCTTTATCCACAAAATTTGTGCACAACAACGTCCTGCGGTGATATACTCAGCCTCAGTTGTTGGTAATACGACAGAATTTTGCTTCTTGCTAAACCAAGAGACTAGAGCTTTTCCTAGGAAATGACATGTGTCGCTGGTACTTTTTCTATCTACTTTGCATCCAGCAAAATCAGCATCAGAATAACCGATTTGGTTAAACGATGTAGTTTTAGGATACCATAAGCCGCCAGAAGAAGTGCCTCTAAGGTATCAGAAAATACGCTTAACTGCGAACAGATGTGATTCCTTAGGATTGGCTTGAAAACGTGCACACAAGCAAACACTAAACATAATATCAGGTCGACTAGCAGTTAAGTACAGTAAGCTACCGATCATACCTCGATAGTTATGTATGTCAACGGGTTTGCCTCGTTCATCAATATCAAGCTTGGTTGAAGTCGCCATTGGAGTGCTAAGTGGTTTGACTGCTTCCAGGTCGAACTTCTTTAATAAATCTTTTGTGTACTTTGCTTGATTTATGAACATCCTATTGTTGGTTTGTTTGATTTACAGTCCGAGAAAGAATTTTAGCTCTCCTATTATGCTCATCTCAAACTCATTCTGTATGCACTTTAAAAATTCTGGACAAAGAGATTCATCAGTGGATCCAAAAATAATATCATCTACATAGATTTGAATCAAAAGAAGATTGATATTCAAAGATTTTATAAACAGTGTAGTATCAACCTTTCCCTTTGAAAAACCGTTGTCAAGTAGAAAAGAGCTTAGACGATCGTACCAAGCACGCGGGGCTTGTTTCAAACTGTATAAAGCTTTCTTCAACTTGAAAACATAATCAGGATTTTTAAAATCAGTAAAACCTGGAGGTTGAGCTACATAAACTTCTTCTTTTATAAAATCATTTAAAGATGTGCTTTTAACATCCATTTAAAATAATTTGAAATTATAAAAACATGCAAATGCACATAACATGCGAATGGATTCTAATCTCGCAACTGGGGTATAAGTCTCATTGTAGTCGATACCTTCTTCTTGATTGTATCCTCGAGCTACGAGTCAAGCCTTATTACGAGTCACTAAACCATTCTCGTTCAGTTTGTTTCAGAATACCCAATGGGTGCCAATGACCGGTTGATCAATGGGCTTGGGAACAAGTTTCCAAACTTGATTCCGTTCGAATTAGTTTAATTCCTCTTGCATAGCATCTAACCAAAAATTATCACTACATGCTTCTTCAATGTTTTTGGGTTCAAGCTGTGAGATAAAAGCAACACAGGAAGTTATATCTTTATTAGAGATACGAGTACTTACACCCTTGATAATCTCACCAATTACCAAGTCCTTTGGATGATCTGCCAAGAATCTTATCTCTTTTGGCATATCCTCAGGATTGCTGGTTTTGGCTTCTGGTTCTGTATGTGATTTGCTTGAAGACTCAGCTGGTGCTTGGTGTGAAGGTTCTGCATCTTTGTGTGAAGGTTTTGCAGTAGCTGTACTTGGTGTACTTACATCTACATTATCGTCATCGACTGAATGTTGATTTAGTTCATCAAACTTGACATTAATTGATTCTTCGATGATTATGGTTCTCTTATTGAAGACTATGTACCCTTGCTCTTTGTCGTATAACCTAAAAAGATACCTTCATCGGCCTTTTCATCAAATTTACTCAGGTTGTCTTTAGTATTAAGAATAAAGCATTTACAACCAAATATCTTGAAATATGAAACAGTGGGTGTTCTATCAAACCATAACTCATAGGGAGCCTTCTTCGATATAGGTCGAATCAGAACTCTATTGAGAATATAGCATGCTGTATTGACAGCTTCAGCCCAAAAGTATCTAGGTAGACTAAACTGGTTCAATATTACTCTAGCCATTTCAGATAGAGTCCTGTTCTTACGTTCCACAACTCCATTTTGTTGTGGAGTCCTAGGGCTGGAAAACTCATGCAGATAACCGTGTGTGTCAAAGAATTGCTTGAACTCTATATTCTCAAATTTGCCGCCATGATCACTACGAATGCGAGTAATCATGAAACTTTTTTTATTCTGTACTTTCTTGCAAAAGGTGACAAATTCTGAAAAAGCATCGTTCTTGCGTGCAAGAAAATATACCCATGTGTATCCAGAGAAATCATCTACAATAACAAATACATATATCTTACCACCTAGACTAGCAATTCTACTAGGTCCAAATAAATTCATATGCAATAATTGTAGAGGTCTAGTGGTACTTACAACGTTCTTGGACTTAAAGATGGATCGGGTGGCTTTGTTCTTTTCACATTCGCTATATACCGTATCCTTCTTGAAAGATATGTCCGGTAAGCCGCGTACCAACTTCTTTGTGGATAGTTTTAAAATTGTGTCCATGTTTGTATGACCGAGTCTCATATGCCATAGTTGACTCTCAATGCTCTTGGCCATCAAGCATCTACCTACTTTATTAGCATCTTCTAACAGATAGAAAACATATATGTTGTCTTCCCTGATACCTTCAAAGATAGTACTGCCAGTTGAGCTATCAACTATAGTACATTTGTCTTTGACGAATTTAATGCCATAATCATGATCAGCTAAATAGCTTATGCTGAGTAGATTATGTTTTAACTCGGTAACTAGACAAACATCTTTAATCACAGGGTAGGGAGCCTTACCAATGTCAGTGATACCGATTATGTACCCTCTCAAATTATTATCGAAGGAGACGTATCCTTCTTTATTTTTCTTCGACAGTGTTGCGAATAATGATGCATCACCGGTCATGTGCCGTGAGCAACCGATGTCGATGATCCATTTGCTTCTAGCATGTGAAGGGCGTCCCACATACAAAACAGTTTGCAGATGAAATTCTTGGTACCCATTTCTTGTAGGGTCCTGACATGTTAGTCTTTGGTATCCATGCATAAACATTTAAATATACTAACTTTTTGATTCTACATGCAGAGGATATATGACCAATGAGGCCACAATAATAACATTTTGCATGTTGAGTATTGAAAGTTGTGTGAGGTGCATGATTGGTAGGTTTTGGTTTTCTAGTATAGAAAAATGCATGCCTATTAGTCTTCTTGGGCAGTGGTTTGGTATGGTTTGGTCTGACAGTGTTTGGTTTGGGTGTGATCCGATGATTCGGTAATTGACACGTGTTAGAATAGGAAGCAACAACTTCAGACCATTTTTATAAACTAATTTCCAACTTTTTGGAGGTGTCATGTAATCTAGTATAGTCAGATATAAGTGTTTCCATTCTGACTTGTGCACACTAGAGATACTTTCTCTCCTTAGATAGGTCTTCCTTTAGCTGGATGATAGTTTGGTCTTTTTCTCCGGATAACTTGGTAGTCTCGTGTAACAACAACTTAATAGAAGAAAGCTCACCAGACTCAATAGAAGAAACATTATTTCTAACATCAGCTAGTTGGTCGGTAAGTCTTCCTATCTCACCTTTGTACTCTTTAAGTACATTTTTAGAGGTTTCATATTTACTACGCAGTTTTCTGTAGTTATTTAACAGGTTACTGAAAGCCTCTTCTAGTTGCACAAAGGTGAAATTATCATAAGGATCAAACAAAGGATTAGTGGTTACCTGATCGCAAGCCATCAAGCATATATTTGCAGCGTCATCCGATTGTTCGTCTTCTGAGTCGCTGGCTTCGCTCTCGTGCCATATGCTTGTATTGGCATACTTCTTTGATGTAGATCTCTTCAGGTAGCCTTTGTCATATTTGTTGCTTTTTCTTGTTCATGATGATGTTGTTGGACAATCTTTTTTCATATGTCCTTTCTTCTTACATCCGTAGCAAATAGGATCTTTCTCATTGTTATTGTTGTTGCTGTCTTTTGTTCTTCTGTTAAATCTCATGAACTTCTTAAATTTTCTTACTAGAAGAGCTTGATATTCAGAGTCAGAGTCGTTGTCGTCAGAATCACCTTCGACAGTTCTTCTATGTTGAGCCGTGAAAGCGATCGACTTCTCTGACTTCTCCTTTGGTGTAGCATCTTCAAAGTCTTGATGTTCCAAATCGTGAGTGAGTAGCTTACCCATGAGTATTTTCAGAGACATTATTGAGAGGTCGTTTCCTTCAATGATTGTTGTAGCCTTTGGAATCCAGTTCTTCGTGAGAGCTCGTAGAAGTTTGAGAATTTTCTCATTGTTACTGTATTCCTTGCCTAATGAAGACAAAGGATTTACAATATTCAGTAATTTCGTAAACAACTGAGTGACGGATTCATTTGGCTTCATCTTGAATGGCTCGTACTCTTGAGTAAGTATGCTGATCTTTGACTCATTGACTTGCGTTGTTCCTTCGTGGGTTACTTCGAGAAGTTTTCACACTTCATTCGATGTTGTGCAAGTCGACACCCTGTTAAACTCAGTTCTGTCTAAAGCACAAAATAAATCATTAATAGCACGTGCGTCAAGACTGACCTTTTTCTTGTCATCTCAGTATATTTATCATGGGATTTATCAACTAAAACTCCCTCAACAGTAATACGAGGAGGCTTTTTATAGCCATCAATAACTATAGGTCATATGTCATGACCCACACCCATTTTTTGGATACGAGACATGTCCAAGCCAGCCTACGCCGCAGAGTCGGCGGTAGAACGCTGTCAAGCCCGTAAAAAATAAATGCTCAAAATAAACTTTATTACTCATTCATATTTCTAAATTTGATTACAACATTTACAAGATTTATATTTTTAAAGAAAGTACAAGGTTCTCACAATTAATGAAAATGATACCACTGCTATCTATTGCTAGGTTTCTATCTGCAAGTACACCCGTATCTCCCAAAGCTAAGTGAAGCCACAGCTAACCTGAAAAATGTTAGTTTCCAGTCAGAAATAGAGCAAGCACACAAATCGACGGCAATGCGAAAACATAATAGAATTCACAAGTCATGAAAATAACATATGTGAGATAAAAACTAGAAAGTAACCGATATCATGGCAAGCGGTGAAGGAAACCAGGAAACAAATAAAAGATAACTATATATATGTTTTGAAATATCTTGTTTGACATGTGAACGGCTAAGGGATAAATACGGTACCCTGCACGTGTTGTGTGCAGCTGCTATCAGTCAAGATCAGACATATTGGGATGGGTAAGGGGTAGTTCACACGTCTACTAAAATATTTTCTCTTCCGACTAGTACTCATGGACTCGAACAAGTCACGCAACACGAAAATATGCTAATCACAAAATATATAAAACAGAGTCCCATGATACTAATTTTTGTGTGACGAGCGTGTCAACAAGCAGTAAGATATATGTATAAATATGAAACGTAAAAACTACTATGAATCGAAAAGCAATCAGAAAGTGCACTTGCCTGAGGGCCTTTACTGGTGAAACCGATAATACAACTACTCAGACAAGTCACTAAAGTCAACACATGCAAAAAGTCTCCGGATGCTGAAATAGACATTACCAATATTTTTAGAATAGTCAATTAGCAAGGATTGCCTGTCCTTAAGTCTAATTCTGGACACAGGGGCAAAACAGTAATTTTGGATCAAAACGATGTCCGCCGTTGGACCCGCTTTGCACCGAAAAGCGTGCCAGGGTTAATGGTCTATAAAGTTGCCAAACTATATGTCTACGGATTCTTTTTGATGATATGAACCCAACCGTATGTCCAAAGTTGGATTCCGGCAGGCCGTGCACAAAATTGTTCGTCGAGTCGGATCGTGGAGCCCGCAAAACGGTGATCCAATCAACTGTCTCAGAATCTGACCAAACTTGGCATACAGGACCAGAAAAATGATACGATCCTGTTGGTGCAAGTTTTGTCTCGATCTGACGAACGTGCATAAAGTAATTGAGAAATTTGTACAGAGGCCGATACGGTGAATTTCGATGGATACGTATCAAATTCGTCGCGCACACGCAACCAATTTGAATTCCGTCAAAGCCCACACGTTCATGAAGCCGATACGCACCTTTCTATGCTTTCGGTTCGCGAACACGTCGTCCGGATTGGCGGAACACACTTCGTACCGAGGGGTTTTCTAGATTTTTATAATTTTTTAAAACTAATTTTTCTTGATTTTTGCAATCGAATTATTCTGCACATACTTGATGAATTTAGGAACTACAAAAAGGGTTTCGTAGACCTATAGGTTGGCTATGAGATTGTTCAAATAGTTTTGGAAAACTCCTACTGAGTTAACGGAAAACAGTTGCTAATCGGGGGTAGTTAGACTATTCGATACTCTGTTTCGGGACAGACTTTTTCATCGACTTTGAGTCGATTTTTACGAACGACTGAGGAAAGCCACTTACAAACTATTTGAACAAGGTTAAAGGGGTTTGGGTTAGGTACGTACCAGAGAAATCGATTTGTAAAACGATTGGGAATCGACGACGAGACTCGATCCCAAAGTTGGGGTCGGACATGGCGGTGCTGCTACTACCGGCGTTGTTCATCTGCACGCGGTCTTGCCCGATAGTCGGCCGGCCGGTCGTCCTGCGGTGGCACAGCAGCGACGCGTGCGCTCGATGTGGTGGTCGGCGCCGCCAAGTGGTGGTGGTGAAGTCGGCGTTAGGGTTAGTTGCTTTATACTCTCGATCTCTCTATCCCTATCTATATATATGTTCTGTTGTTAAAACAGAGTCGGGGGATCGGGCCTAGCTCGGCTGGGTTTGGGCCTGGTCGGGCTGGGACTTGTGGGTTTTTTTTTCCTTTTTTTTCTTTTTCTATTTCTTTATTATTATACATATTGATTTATATCTATATATATATTTATATACACTTAGACATGCATCCCTATATATGTATATACACACATATACCTACATATACATATTATATACATATATATTTATTTATATATATAAACCATTAGTTAACCACATATACAATATTTATATACATATATCTTATTATTTCCTTTATATATTATATCTATATTTATTCTTATATATTAAACTCCATAAAACCTCAATGATAATTTATTTCTAGTGTAGGGTCTACTTATATAAATATAAATATATATTATAACATTTATTTGACAAAAATAATATAATCAATAATAATAATATTATTATTATATAATAATAACCTCAATAAAAATAATAATAATAATAATAACGAAATTCAATAAACCAATAATGGTGTATATACCATTATGCACAGTCTAATAATTCTAAAAATGTACAAGGACCTATTTTATACAAATATCATTGAATATCAACTAATAATGATATTTATAATATTTAATTAAGAATACTTAGAAAATATTCATTAGATCATTAAAACAGAATACGATACCATCATACCAAAATACATCAACATGAATGTCATTGGACGTCCTGTATGACTACATGGGCTTGGGCTTGTTTTGGGTCCTATCTGGACTAGTTCGGTACTACCGGGTTCCCTAAAACTCAATAATATAATTAATAATTAAATAAATCTTCGGTAAGTTTAAGTCGCAACTTGGCCTGGTTTTCCTAGTTATGACACACTTATGGTTGGGTCTTTCCAGGTATGGCTAATACACTAGTCAAGGCACACGACCATGCTATCCGTGTCATGATTCCTAGTCGTCTTGTGCTTCAAACTTCAACCATGGCTAAAGTCATCTACGTAGTAATTAACTAAATAATTATTTATAAAAATCTAAAAATCATCATTCAAATAAAATAAATAATAATAAAAATATTTTAAAATTTTCGAGAAGGGGAGCTACAAATCTACCAACCTTAAAAATAATTTCGTCCTCGAAATTCTAATCCATAACTATTCCTAAAAATTCAAAAAGAAAGTCTACCTTAACCTTAATCTCCTTAAATTTTAATCCCTCAAAAATAGTTTATATTCTTCTCCTAGCCATTTTGTAACCACATAACCTCTAGAACTTCTACCCACCTTTGGTCACACTACTCCTCAGAACTAAAATCTTATAATCTTCTAACTAGTTGCTAACAATCTTAGCAACATATATCTACTGCATATGGCATCTATAATTCCTATCATTCAAGCAACCCAAAATTTAATAAGCACAAATTTACACAAGTAGCTAAGAAATATTGATAAATTCTAATAAGCATGACCATGCGTCGCTCTGAAATAAGAAGGACAGGAAGATAAGGAAGAATAATCGAGAGTAAATATAAAATTTCAAGAGCGGTAGAGAGTATCCAATGATTCAGATAGAAAGAAAGTTTACGAACCATTGACTTATTTGCTAGATTGGGCTACTCTAGTCCAGTCACTTGCTAAATCGAAGAACCCTTCATTTCTTAGAGTGGCTTGCAATCTGCGCTATACAGAAGTTTTGTTTTCGAAATTAATATAAACAAGGTTCCATAATAGAACGGAATTGAGAAATCGAGATTGTGATCTTTTCCGTGGTTATTTAAACACACGAACAAGGGTTAATACAAGATCGTATCGCGACTTCCAGGTAGATGGAATAAGGGTTACGAATGAATTCACATTCTAAGAGGTGGAGACTACATAATAGGTATAGAGACCTATTTCAAATAGTTCAGTTTTATGGTCCACATATGGTGGTACGTATGGAGGGGTTTTACTGGTCTTAATGGGTTCCCTATTGGACATCAATCGTTGGTTGGATGAACCTTAGATTTCAATCTATATTGACTAGACAAGATCCTAAGATAAAACTATTTCTACTAGGTTAGGGTAACCTAGAATAGGTTTTAACTCAAGTGGTTGAGCTAGTTGTCAGTCAGGTTGGTTAGCTAGGTCTCTAAAGCCCAAAAATGTGCCTTCGGTGACTTTTGTGTTTAAGTAGCATATGAGGCCTCAATTGGTTGGCACATTAGTGGCATGTGCGTAGTGGACTTCGAGTAGATCACAACCACATATTGGGTCGAATGAATTGAATCAAGGTTGAGGCTCTAGTGGAAGTCGGGAAGTATACCGGTATTATGGCAAGGGTTATAGCTAGTCCTTTTGACCTGAAAGTCGTACCATAAAAATAGAGTACAAGGGGACGGGTTTGAGTGGGCCATGATGTACCTAGATGAAGGTGGCCTCGTCTAGATCTTACATATAAAATTTGTTGGAAGGTAACAGCTGGTCTTGTGCTCCGAATATTAATGACACGGTCGGGGACACAAAATGATCTAAATAGAAAGTGGGAGTCCATAGGGCACTAATTATCATCATAATGGAAATTATTCTAATCAATCGGTACTCCTCGTATATCCTAAAATTTTAGAAGGCTTACAGTCTACTCACCTTAGAAGCTAGGACATGATTTTAGGAATAATAAGGTTAGAAGAATTTTAAAGTCCGGATATTGTACCTCGACTCTTGTTAATAAAGAATAAAGCAGGACGTAACAGGATACGGTAGACATAAGTCAAGTCAAGGATCGTTCCTCAATAAATGGAAAACGAGTGTGTATAATGACACATGGTCGATAAAATAGAATGATCTACTCGTCCATAGTATACAAGAGTTATCGACGGAGCAACCAACTCTAAGGCACATTATATGGAGAGATTTCTAACAACCGAGTCGTGAATTTCTATTTGTGTCGAGCCTGCCAGACTATTGTTACAAGGGTTCTAGTGGTATGGGCTAGTGATCATGTATTGCTGTTGATAACTGGTAGATCATCATATGACAGGATATTTAAGCTATGGTATTGGCTAAGCTAGTGGCTGTGGTATTCCAATACTAGTTAGGTCTTAGTAATAAAATTTACATAACTAGGGTAATATTTGTTGGGAACCAATCTCAGGATGGGTGTCTACCATGGTCATGGTAAATGCTTGTCCTTACCTTTGTCTTCATTTCATGTCTAAACTGTGGGCTTTGGTCGAGGAAATGTTGGGTTAAGGCTTAAGGGTTGCTAGTTAAAGCAAGCTTCAAGCAAATAATTAGAGACTCACGACATTTGGTTTCTTGAGAATAGATAGTCTCATAGGTTGGCGTTTTGACTAAGGGAAAACCTTAATCATTCTCAAATTCAGATGGCTAGAAGGTCCCAATAGCAGTTTGAGGGTCGAGAGAAAAACGAGTAACTCAAGGCAAGGTTCTAGTCACATGGCTAGCCGATGGTAGCTACACATGTGTATACAACTATCATAGCCATGGGGGATACTCTGTATCTATCTACTATTTACGAGCTTTCGTCTTTCCAAATTAGTGAAAGACAAAAACAATAAAGAGTTCAAAAAGATGTCACTGAATACAATTACATGAATCAAAGGCGAATGTATAATTCAAGAGGAATTGTCAATACAGTCGCAGATGAAATTCTAGAGACATCTATATCTCAATCCACATAGATTAATCAGAGGGATAGCGAACCGAGTACACTAAGGTTGATCAGACCATAATACATCGATTCTGATTAGACAATATGTTGGTAGGCGTCCCCAATAAACATATGTCTGAAATCAAGCTTGATAAAAGAGTAAGCTTGTAAAACTAGGCTGTAATAGCAGCATTTGTCAAAATAGTCAAAATACAAGTATGCGAGATTTTTGAAGGGAGGAACAAGTAGTTCGAGTTTTGTGAGAATCAAAACCTTACCTGGTGTTATTGCTTATACAGTCATCCTACTATCTTCTTATCCATAAGGCCTTGGTCGACTAATGGGTTATGGACCTCTGAATTCTATATTCTAGGTAAACCTATTAGTGTCAGTCAATTACCTCGTCAATAGATCACAATGACCACAGAATGCTAGGTTGGGAGACATGTTACCCAAATTATTGAACTTTTACTAGTATTGGCTTTGGATCTTGTGGGAGATACAGGGCATTTTCCTATCCTCTATAGTATCCTAAACTTGTAATCACGTCTAAAGTTATTTTACCAAGAATTATGCCTTGCCCGTATACTCTGGCTGTGGTAAACCCTTGGTTCCGTGATTCAGATGTGATATGCTATCAGATACTCTATCTTATATTGACATCAGGTCTAAAGAGGTCAACGAAGATATAGTTTTAGCAATGTTCCATAACCTACGATTCCTTGAAATAATTTCAACTCTATTGCGCTGCTGTCTAGCCATTACAGTCGTTAAATTACTCCAACTATACTCCTAAGAACTTCAAGGAGCTGCTAGAGATTCAAACTAGTTGACTATGATAGGAAGCGTAAACATCTGCCTATAAGTCTCAATCCTTAAAAGTAAAAGATTGATCGGGGAGAAAATAACTGAAGACAAGAGAAATAAGAACATCCTAATCTTTATTTCATATGTATTTCAAATGGTTGAGGGAAAAAACTTTGAATCAAATATGCCTCGAGATTCGTATATGAATAACAGAATCAGAAATTATAAACTAATTTCTTACGGCAAAATAGGATTTTAAATAGGCAATTCTAACTTATGATATAAGGTTTATATCTAATAGAGCAAAAGAAAACTGAACAGTTTATCAAGATTAGAGCCTCAATTCTAGGAAAGCCTAACTTACCAAGTGAATAGTATATCCACATTTGATCATATCGTCATATCAAAAGTAATAGTGTATCGATGGTGATCTGGAAATCTATCTAAATTTAATAATTCCTTATCTAAATTGTATGGCCTATCTGACAACCTTAACTATCCAATTGTCGATTTGAACAAGGGACTCCTAGTCCTAGTCATTCTCTTAAATCAATTTAACTCTAAGTTGTGAATGAGCATTTCCTAGTCGCAGGCTCGCAGTAGTACGACTAATATGGTACTACCACGAGCTCGTACAATTTGTGTAAACTGACCTGCATGGGCCACCATAAAAACTTGTCACGGCCCGCACCCGCTTTTCAGATATGAGACGTGTCCAAGCCAGCCTACGCCGCAGAGTCGGCGGTAGAACGTTGTCAAATCTGCAAGAAATAAATGCTCAAAATAAACTTTATTGCTCATTCACATTTCTAAATTTGATTACAATATTTACAATATTTATATTTTTAAAGAAAGTACGAGGTTCTCACAATTAATGAAAATGATACCACTGCTATCTATTTCTAGGTTTCTGTCTGCAAGTACACCTATATCTCCCAAATCTAAGTGAAGCCATAGCTAACCTGAAAAATATTGATTTCCAGTCAGAAATAGAACAAGCACACAAACCGATGGCAATGCAAAAACATAATAGAATTCACAAGTCATGAAAATAACATATGTGAGATGAAAACTAGAAAGTAACCGATATCATGGAAAGCGGTGAAAGAAACTAGGAAACAAATAAAAGATAACTATATATATGTTTTAAAATATCTTGTTTGACATGTGAACGACTAAGGGATAAATACGGCACCCTGCACGTGTCGTGTGCAGCTGCTATCAGTCAAGATCAGACATATTGGGATGGGTAAGGGGTAGTTCACATGTCTACTAAGATATTTTCTCTCCCGACTAGTACTCATGGACTCGAACAAGTCATGAACCACGAAAATATGCTAATCACGAAATATAGAACGTAGAGTCCCATGATACTAATTTTTGTGTGACGATCGTGTCAACAAGCAGCAAGATATATGTATAAATATAAAACATAAAAACTACTATGAATCGAAAAGCAATCAGAAAGTGCACTTGCCTGAGGTCCTTTGCTGGTGAAACCGATAATACAACCACTCAGACGAGTCACTAAAGTCAACACATGCAAAAAGTCTCTGGATGCTGAAATAGACATTACCAACGTTTTTAGAATAGTCAAATTAGCTAGGATTGTCTATCCTTAAGTTCAATTCTGGACACAGGGGAAAAACGGTAATTTTGGATCAAAACGATGTCCGCCGTTGGATAAAAGAGTTAAATCAATAATCACAAAATAGGAAGATCACAGAGTTAAATCAATAATCACAAAATAATAACTGTAAAAGAAATGAGATCAGCAGGCAAAAGCAAACACAATGATGTATACTGGTTTTCCTCTTGTGAGGACTAGTCCAGTCGAAAGAACTCTAGCTTCCAGTTGAATCCACTATTGGAAAATCCCGTAAATTTTCATACGAAGTCCTTGCAATTTTTACAGACGCGAGATTTGATACGAAGAACTCGACCAACTTCAATTTTGAAGAGTCTTTCTTCAATCAAGCCTCTGATTACAATTTCTCTGAAATCTTCTAGACCGTACCGTACCGGCAAATTGACTAAAGAATTGTAACTGGCTTGGGATTTGAAAATGAAAGCTTTTTAGAATTCTTTAGAAAAAAATATAAGTTTAGAAGAGAAGAGATAAAAGTGAATGAGTGATTTGAAATGATCAGAATTCTTCTTTATTTATAGTTTTTTCAAAGGCAGAACTCTGGCAGAATTCAGACAGAACTCTTTGTAAAAATTCGCAACTGAAGGGAGACCAAGTTTTTCAAACATTCGAAAATCAAACGGTCACTAACCGAACTCTGGCCGAACCTGGGCCGAATTCTGTCAGGGTTGGTCAGGGTTTTTCAAAAGTAATTTTTGGGCTTTTTAAAATCCTTCAGAAGCTTTTGTAAATAAGGGATGTTTTTCAAAAACATAGGTTATTTTTAAAAAATAATTTTGGATAGCCTATTTGCAAGTACGACTCGGTGTACAATGTATTCCTAGACGCAATAAAAGTAAAAATTATATTATATAAAGAAATACAGACTCGAGTGGCAAACATAGCTTCGGTCTTGAACAGAGTAGATATCCGATCTTGATCAATGTCCAAGTATCCAAAATGTCTTGAGTAAACATCTGAGTAGCTTCGTATATCGAGACAGACTTTGATCAATTATTAAAATCAGGTTTGACCATGACCAATGGGCCAACAGATATGGGGGTTAGCAGGAAACGCCAAGCTACAGACATACTGCAGGATGACCGGGAAGTCAATGCCAATGGGAGTCAGGAGCTGGCTATCTGTGTGGATAACCAGGCTTGGCGAGCGCTGGTGAAGACAAATGAGACTGTCCATATAAGTGCTAGCAATAATGAATGTAACGAACCAGGTCCTCCCCCTGAATCTGGCTCGAGAGCGTTGGAGGGGATCCCCTCAATTAATTAAATGTCTATTATTGCATGGAACGTGCGAGGGGCATGCTCAATTGGAAGATGAAAGGAGGTTAGCAAAGTGTTGAGGCGAGAGAGGACTACCGTTCATGCCTTACTTGAAACAAAAATTAAAAATGCAACGATTCTTGACAGGAGAACCCGTTCAATTGGGATCACTGTCATAATCTCCCGCTTTGTAGTATGGCCCGCATCTGGATTCGATGGGATAAGCGGTCCTGGGATGCTGATGTTATCTTCCGGTATGAGCAACTACTTGTCGTCAAGTTGGCTAACAAAGAAGGACTCAATCTCATCTTTGGCACTGTTTATGGTAGTAACGACAAGAGGGGTAGAGCGGTGCTTTGGAAGGATCTAATCGAGATGAGTTTGGTTGCTGAGGCTAGCAAGCTTCTGCTTCTTATCATGGGGGACTTTAATACAATTTTATATGCCAGCAAAAAGGTGGGGGTTCAACAAGTACCTGATCATTTCTAAATGAATTCCAAAATTGCCTTACACAGTCGGGTCTAATGGAGTTGGAACGAAGTGGTCACATATGGACTTTGCACAACAGGGCTATAGTGAATCGTGTGGCCTGTAAGCTTGATCGTGCTTTCAGAAATAACGCTTGGTTCTCCACGTTTTCGCATGTTGCTGCTAAAGGGCTTGATGCCGGCTCCAGTGATCATTCGCCCATATAGGTTACTATTGCTGAGAGTAAGCGTGTTCAAACTCCTTTTAAATATATCAATAGCTGGCATCTACATGAGGGTTATTATGATGAGGTGGTTAAAGGGTTACAACACTTGGTTATGGGCAATCCACAATACAAGTTGGTACATCAGCTTAAGGTGATTAAAGGGAATTTAAAGTCCTGGCATAGTAGGCGGCCAAAGACTGATGTTGAGGCTAAGGCTGCAGAGTTGCGTTCCATACAAAATGCTCTACAATCTGACATGCTTAACCCCTCGTTGGCGGCTAAGGAGGCTCGGCTTGCAGCAGAAACCTGTCAACTAAGATCGCAACAAGAGATTTTGCTTGCACAACGAGCAAAATGCTCTTGGCTCAAAGACGGAGACAGATGTAGTAAATTTTTCTATGATGTGGTTCGGGCATGACAACATCGAAACAGTATTACGAGCTTGATAGACGGGAACGGGAAGGTGGTCGACTCACAACCAGGCATTCAACAAGAAGCAGTCAGGTACTATTCTACGTTATATAACCAAAATGATTACCCTACTATGTTTCCTTCTCTTGTGTGCAAGAAGGTGGTCACAGCTTATGGAAACACTAAGTTAGTAGCCCCTGTAACTATGGAGGAGATTGAGGCCATTGTAAAGAGTGCTAATCCAAACAAAGCCCCTTGACCTGACGGGTTCAATAGCAAGTTCTACAAAATTCACTGGGACCAAATTAAAAACAGCATCCCTGGAGGTAGTCCAAGACTTCTTCGTGCATGGCAAACTTCTTAAGGAACTCAATCATACGTTTCTTACATTAGTGCCGAAGGTGGAGGGCGCTACATCTCTATCAGACTTCAGACCAATAACATACTGTAATTATTTATATAAAATAATTACGCATCTCATGTGCCAAAGAATGAGCAATATTATGCAGCAGTTGGTCTCCCCGAACCAGACAGCATTTATTAAAGGGAGGTCAATATCGAAGCACAGTATGTTAGCACACGAGTTCGTCAGAGACTTCAACAAAGAGGGGGGAGCCAAATCTTGCATAAAGTTGGATATACGGAAAGCATACGATACTGTTAATAGAGATTTTGTGTGCAAGCTAATGTTGAGTATGGGTTTCGACAACTCCTGGGTGGATATGGTACAGAAGTGCATCACTACGACGTCCTTCTCTATCCTTATTAGGGGACAACCCTGTGGGTTCTTCAAGAGCAACAGAGGATTATGGCAGGGGGAGCCATTATCGCCTTACTTATTCTCTCTGGTCATGGAGTATTTTACGAGTTTGATGGACTTAGCTCTGATCAGAAAGCAGATACTTCCGCTTCACAAATCAGTGGTGCCTCACATTACACATTTGATTTATGCGGACGACTTATTGGTGCTACTCAAACCAACCACTGAAGGCATGTCTACGGTAGCCAGGATTATGGAGGAGTTTGGGCAGTTGTCAGGCTTACATCTGAATAGGAAGAAGAGCATAGTCTATTTTAATAAACTTTTCAGCAGGAATGAGGAAAGGGCTGAAATCCTGGGGGTTGAGAAGGGTGACCTCCCTGTGCGCTATTTGGGTATACCCTTTTGTGTAAATTATGCTCGAGACGCTGACTGCACTAATTTGGTAGACTTTACCAAATGGAGGATCGAAGGTTGGCAAGATCAACGCCTGTCATTTGGCGGTCGAATCGAATTGGTGCGGTCTGTTATCACCACCCTCCTCTTTTTTTGGTTGTAATCCTTGTTGCTACCAAAGGCGACTATTGGCAAGATCGAGTGCTTGTGCGCTGACTTTATCTGGCGTGGAGGTCTTCATGCAATTGCTTGGAAACAACTCTGCCGACCGCAAGCGAAGGGAGGAGTTGGGTTGCGTTCGTTCCATACACTCCGAGATGCAGCTAGTTTAAAACCAGCTTGGATATTCTTGACATGGATCGGATATCCTAGTTCCAATTGATGTTGCTGCTGTCGCTGATTACTGGAAATGGGAGGCGGGGCTCCACTGGCTGTAGCAGATTTGCAACGAGGTTGTGCTACATTAAGTTCATGCTATGAGGCGGTTATAACTAAACACCAGGATATGGAGTTGAATGAATTTATATGGGTCCGGGCCTTAGCAAGTAAGATGCAACTTGCTATGTACAAACTTCTACTTCGGAGGCTCATGACTAGAGATCGAGTGAAGCGGTTCGGGGTTCAGATACAAACTGAAGTGTGTGTTATCTGCCAAGGCCACGTGGAGACCATTGATCACCAGTTTATGTCATGTACGGTGGTGGCAGGCATATGGCAAGAAATATTTAACAAGATACAAGGAGGCAATATGGGCACAACCTTAGTACGTGCTGCAATAGATGGGATTCTCCAACAAAGACAGAGAGGCGCCCCATGGTTCAGAGAGGCAAGAATCAGATTTGCAGCCACAGTGTGGCATGTATGGCGAGAGCGTAATAAGAGGAATTTTGAGAATTTATACACTTCCCCAATAAGAATTTCTCATAATATTGAGCAGGATGTAAATGAAATGAGGTGAGTCACCTCGGATGAGTGATGTACAGTTTAGTTTGGTTCTCCTTTTGAAATATATATATATATATATATATATATATATATATATATATATATATGCAAATGACCTCTAGCCAAGTGGTTAAGAGAGATGCATGCGGCCCAAGTGGTCGTTCGAGCCCCAGTGGAGGCGAGTTCGCCACAGTTACCCATTGCTTCAATATATATATATATATATATATATATATATATATATATATATATATATAGGCGCTCAAAATATCTGTCCCTCTTAGGTGCCTAACGTTCTTAGGTGCCCATTATCTCTTAGGCGCCTAACACTCTTAGGCGCCCATTGTTTCTTAAGAGATCTGTTCTCCTAGACTCCTTATGCATTCAGGCGCCCATCTCTTTGAGGCATCCTGACCCATTTAGGTGCCTACTACGTACTACTAGGCGCTCAACTTTTCAAGGTGCCTACTGTAGTGCCCCATCCCGCTCAGTCAATCGGAGGAATCGAAACGCCGACGGCGTTCGAATTTAGCCTTGCAACGGCTGCTCGAAGACATCGCTCGGTCGAGATGACCACTCGCTCAGGTGGGGTAGTTTCAGTGAACTTGCCTCATCTTAGCCTTCACATAATAAATCACATGTTTCCAACTCACACAAGTAGGCTTGATAATAAAAGAGACGAATCCACATAGCAAAAAGGGAATAATCCCGACGGGTCGAATTGAGTTAGAATATGGAAAGGTCCAACGGTCGACTTAAAGTTGGTGCACGGCGTGTTTTGAAAATGACACTCAGTCCTTCGTCCCGTAGCTTAGGAGAAGGAAAAATTGGTCTTTGCCACAAGCTAGGAGTTAGCCAAATTCATAGGCGTCGCCTGTCATGCCCCGATCCCGCTAGGGTCGTCCGTCTTGCCTGGATCCCTACGGGATCGATCGTCCTCGCTAAGGCGTGATGCCATGCAAGCCTAAGTTGCGCTTGCACAAGGCCATGTACCTGCACAAAACAACTAGTCAAGCAAAAAGCCACGCACGCACCCATTCATTGCAGAAACCAAATATTTGACACAAAGATTTGAAATAGAAATACTTCTTTTATTGATAACTTGATAGGAATACAAGTACAAAGCTTTGCAACTCAGATTTGCCTTATATTGGCTACATGATTCTCTTTGAAACTCTTTTTTGAAAATAGCCACAATGCCCATACATGATATCCTTTTATTACAAGCTGGAATTAAAAGACACCTTCAAATGAAAATAAAACTGGAAACTTGACTGGAAGGAAAATAAAGCTTCGAGGCAGTCCGCAGCTCTACTGGGCTAGACGAGCTTTCGTGTCTCCTTGAAATCCCCCTGTCTCCTTTTGCTTTCTGAAAAGGATGCCCACAACGTGGGTCAGCACACATCATGTACTGGCGAGCGGCTCTTCGCCGAAACTCACAAATATCTGCACTAATTCAATATGTGAAGCTACATATTTACTCGTAATCTTTCTACTTGTCTAGGTTCTTTTTAACAATTCATAAGAAACATGACAGTAGAAATATTCATAACCAACTTACCCATCGTCGACAGTTATCCCTGCACAAAACCGTCATTGTTCATTGTTAGGCTTGCATTTAGGATTTGTTCACATGTATGACCTAACTACATGGTGGTCCATGGGCCCGTCCCCCATGATTAGCCGATGTGACTCAATGGTTCAGTTCGTCGCTAAGGACACAACATTCTTGAGGTGTAGCATTTACCCCGGGGTACTATTACAATCTCTCCTAGGCCGATCGAACTCAGGTGCCCCCAGTATCGTCGAGAGACTATTACCTTGTTAACAAGTTGTCCGAGACCAATGCATGACTTATTCTTTCTATCAGATAAAACTAAGCAGTACAACAGATAGCGACCAGTTCATAACTAGCCTTAATCGTTCGGTCATTCATTCGCATTCAGTTCTCATTAGGTCATTCGATAACATTCAATAGCATTTCATTTCTTTGCAATCATTCGTTAGCATTCATTCTTATTCTTATCTTTTGTTGTTTTGGTATCGTTGATCAGAGGGACGCAACAAAAGAGTGGACTAGTGATCAATTTTATTAGGGCGTACAAATAAATGCAAGCCCGGATAAAGCAACTCACCGAGATGAATCTTAGACGAGAGAAGGAGGGACTTCACGCGCCGTTCAGTTCACGCGTCCTACATTGGCACCAACAGTTGATTAGCATACTTCGTCTCTTTCTCTCAAGATTCGGAATGAATGCGAAATGCGATGAAAGCGAACAATGAAAACCAATCATCGAAAACCAACACGAAAACGCATTCATCAAAACCAAGCAGCGAAAGAAAACATCCAAAAAAACTCTTGGATTCATTTCAATAGAAGCTAAACCATCAATTGGAAAGGTTCATTGCATTTCATCCGTGATCAATCGATACCGGCAAAGGTTTCCCCAAACACTCAGTTCAAGACTGAGTCAGCAAGCCGTAGGTATTATATAGTGGACCGCGAGGAGCGGGGCACTACATAATAACTCACTGAGAAAAAGTTTTGTCTTCAAAACTTAAGAAACAAACTCACCTCCACTATTGTTGCATTCTGGATCAAGCAACGTGGAGAGATTATAGACGCGCGCTGTCACGGTGTTGGCATTCCGTAATTGCTGATTGTGCAGATGGTCTCGAAGCGGCGGTGGGCCTGGCAGCTGTCCACGCTCTTCAATGTCGTTACGATTCTGAGCCGTTCTATTCTTTTTCGGGCAATTCCTAACAGTATGGTCCGGACTTCCACAGCTGAAGCATGATCTGTTTGCGAAACGACAGACTTCTTTGGTGTGCCCGTGGCGACCGCAGTAGGTACACTCAGTTCTCCTGTGCTGATCATTGTCGGTCTTATTTTCTCCTTCAATCTTTTTCTCCCCATCATGGTACCTCTTGGCGGGTTGATTTCGACTGTACTGCGTTTTATTAGACGCCTTCTTCAGGCAAAACTGTTCCACCTGTAGCGCCGCCTCAAAGGCCTGAGAATACGACCCACATTCTCGATTTAGCACACTTAACTGGATGTCATCATTCAGACCTCCAACGAATCGATTTATGCAAGTCTGCTCTGTGGATAGCATTACAGCAGCAAATTTTGCTAGCTTAGCAAATTCAGACTCATAGTCCTCTACGGACATATCTTCCTGTTTCAGTGTGATGAAGTCATCCTCCATCTTCTTGCTCATGGCTGGAGGCAGATATTGATCCAGAAATGTCTTCTTGAATGAGGCCCATGAGATCTTCCCATTTCTAGCCTTTACGAGCAGCGCCGCCTTCTTCGTCTTCCACCAATCCTTTGCCCGCAGCCGTAGAAGCCGAATAGCACAAACCACCTTCTTGCTACTCGAAACTCCTACGAACGCGAACAGACTCTCCATTTTATCAATCCAGTCGATCACCTTATCGGGTGATGTCCTGCCTTCAAAATTCGGAGGTTTTGCGTCTAAGAAGTCCTTTGGCTTAAAAGAAGAGTGCCTTTGCGTTGGCTGGGGTTCGTCGCCCTCCACGGGCTTGATCTCAGGTGTTCCCGTTGGTTTGGTCGCTGTGGTGGTATTTCGATTAGCCGATAGCACCGTTACCAGTTAGGTTAAGGATTCCAACTATTTCTGTTGTGCCTCAATTTGGGCCTGTTGCATCTGACCACGTTCCTCATTGTCTTGCCTTTGTAGTTCCAATAATGTCATGATCCGTTCCATCGGATCGGTCGAGGCAGATAGGCGAGGCGGGGCCATTTCTCTACAAAAGAGTATAACTTCTGTCAGTCTCATAAAATATGATGGACTTATTATATGGGGCATTGGTTTTCCTAACTCAAAATCAGGACTCTTTTGAAAGCCATCAAAGTACTTTATATACTTTTTGAAAACGATATTTGCAAGAGGCCAAGGACGTAAAACTGTGATATGATACCACTTTGTCACGCCCCGATCCCGCTAGGGTCGTCCGTCTTGCCTGGATTCCTGTGGGATCGATCGTCCTCGCTAAGGCGTGATGCCGTGCAAGCCTAAGTTGCGCTTGCACAAGGCCATGTACCTGCACAAAACAACTAGTCAAGCAAAAACATACGCACGCACCCATTCATTGCAAAAAACCAAATATTTGACACAGAGATTTGAAATGGAAATACTTCTTTTATTGATAACTTGATAGGAATACAAGTACAAAGCTTTGTAACTCAGATTTGCCTTATATTGGCTACATGATTCTCTTTGAAACTCTCTTTTGAAAATAGCCACAATGCCCATACATGATATCCTTTTATTACAAGCTGGAATTGAAAGACACCTTCAAATGGAAAAAAACTGGAAACTTGACTGGAAGGAAAATGAAGCTTCGAGGCAGCCCGCAGCTCTACTGGGCTAGACGAGCTTTAGTGCCTCTTTGAAATTCCTCAGTCTCCTTTTGCTTTCTAAAAAGGATGCGCACAACGTGGGTCAGCACACATCATGTACTGGCGAACGACTCTTCGCCAAAACTCACAAATATCTGCACTAATTCAATATGTGAAGTTACATATTTACTAGTGATCTTTCTACTTGTCTAGGTTCTTTTTAAAAATTCAAAAAAAATATGACAGTGGAAATATTCATAACCAACTTATCCATCGTCGATAGTCATCACTGCACAAAACAGGTTAGCACAATTTGCATATGAATATAAGAAGCATACTTTACCATCATCGTTCATTGTTAGGCTTGCATTTAGGTTTTGTTCACATGCATGACCTAACTACATGGTGGTCCATGGGCCCGTCCTCCATGATTAGCCGCTGTGACTCAATGGTTCAGCTCATCACTAAGGACACAACATTCCCGAGGTGTAGCATTTACCCCGGGGTGCTATTACAATCTCTCCTAGGCCGATCGATCCCGGGTGCCCCCAGTATCGTCGAGAGACTGTTACCTTGTTAACAAGTTGTCCGAGACCAATGTATGACTTGTTCTTTCTATCAGATAAAACTAAGCAGTGCAACAGATAGCGACCAGTTCATAACTAGCCTTAATCGTTCGGTCATTTATTCGCATTCAGTTCTCATTAGGTCATTCGATAACATTCAATAACATTTCATTTCTTTGCAGTCATTTGTTAGCCTTCATTCTTATTCTTATCTTTTGTTGTTTTGGTATCGTTGATCAGAGGGACGCAACAAAAGAGTGGACTAGTGATCAATTTTATTAGGACGTACAAATAAATGCAAGCCCGGTTAAAGCAACTCACCGAGATGAATCTTAGTCGAGAGAAGAAGGGACTTCATGTGCCATTCAGTTCACGCGTCCTACATTGGCACCAACAGTTGATTAGCATACTTCGTCTCTTTCTCTCAAGATTCGGAATGAATGCGAAATACGATGAAAGAGAACAATGAAAACCAATCATCGAAAACCAACATGAAAATGCATTCATCAAAACCAAGCAGCGAAAGAAAACATCCAACAAAACTCTTAGATTCATTTCAATAGAAGCCAAACTATCAATTGGAAAGGTTCATTGCATTTCATCTGATCAATCGATACCGGCAAAGGTTTCCCCAAACACTCAGTTCAAGACTGAGTCAGCAAGCCGTAGGTATTACATAGTGGACCGCGAGGAGCGGGGCACTACATCGCCCGCACAAATGCTTCACAAAACATGTACGATCTTATCGCTCAAGGCGTGGCATAGCCTCTGCACGCCCGACGGGTTAAGTTGTATTGCACGGCTTGTGGCACAAGTCTAGGCACCCCAAATAACTTGGTTGTTTAAAGTCGAACGCGTGTACGGCATGTTCCCACGACGCAAGGCTTGACGCAACCTTTGCTCGTCAAGTTGTTGCAAAGTAAGTTAGGCAAGTTATGTTAAGCTATCAGGAGTAGCGGCAAGCACGGTCCTATGAGTTCAACGGCTGGGTATAACCACATAGTCTTACGATCGTACGACCTGTCATATAGAGTATGACTTGGGCGGTGGTGTCACATAGAGTTTCTAGTTGGTTTAAGACACAATGTCACGGATTTAGTATTTTAAGGCACGGGCCACGGTTAATCCATTGAGTTTGGAAAGTGTTTCAAATAGTTGTTCTTGAGTTGAGTGAAATGATAGGGCAAGAAAGAAGAATGCTCGCGACTGTGTCGTCGAGGTAAGAGAGAAGAATGCTCGCGACAGGGTCATCGAGGCAAGATCTCAGATGTGAGAAGTATTAAACTTGGTCCTGAAAGAGATGGTAACACTAGAAGTAGATTGACTGTGTGAGACGTCAGTTTGAGTCGAGTCTTACATGGTCATTGGACAACTTGTACAAGGTAAAATAAATTGTTTCTCGAACGGCGATCCAGGCGGCCCATGGGAACCGTTGCGATGGTAGACATTCGTAGCTGTGCTGGATGACCGTACGGGTTAGCGGAGACTTACAGCAGAGCTCGCTACTCGCACTGGCAAGGGGCGTCCGTCTAATCAAAAGCTACAAAGGGAGTCCATTATAGCGCTGGGCGCTAGTGACTAGTTCATATAGATGAGTCGGCATAGGCAGCGATCCGCGTGTATGCCTTTGGATTGAGTCGAGTATTGATTTCACTATACCAATGAGTCGAGTCGAATGCATGCACGGTCAGAAGACAATATTTGGGCCTAAGATTTGGCTACAACGAAGACACCGTGCTTCAGCACGAGATGTGACGTCGAGTCTTGAGTTGTTGGCATATAAGTTGCATGAGTTGGTTTGAGTTGTCTTGAGTTTAAGTCAGGAAACGCCGCAAGACAAAGTTGGTCGAGTGACAGTTTACCCACAAGACTTGATTGGGTCAGTTGGTGATCAAAGTAGCAAGGGCCGCGAGACGGTGATATGGTTAAGTCACACTGAGTAACGAGACACGGCCTCAATATGGATTTGTAGCACGGTCACATGGAAATAGAGTCTCACCGTGTAGTTGCGTCTCTGATTTTAAGCCGTAAGACAAACACGACTTGATAGGTTAACGTTGTTGGCACGAGAAGAGTCTAAAGGCAAGATATGTGTTAACGTTGTTGTTGCAAGCACAGGATGGTCTAGAGACACAAAATAGGCCAAGGCGTCGGTCCTAAAACAATCGTAAGGCAAGACTAGAAAGACAATTGATAAGAAAGAACTATGTTGCACAAAGTAAATAAAATATGTTAGTTTTTTATGGGTGGGGCGAGGAGCTCATTCCACCAGTACAGTTGAGTACTGATACCCACATAGTTTCCATGTGCTGGCACAGGTAGAAGCTCGTGGCGCGAAGCTTGCTTGGATGCGTCGAGGTATGGAGTTCCTTGGCGATTCAAAGTGTGCGACCGCATGGAGTCAAGACTTATATGGGACATAATGTATGGACGTCGCCTTCCGAAGCATCCGCTGGCTCAAGATTTGTATTTGAGAGAAGAGAGAGAGCTGAGTGACTTGTAATGTAAAAACAGTGAGCTTGAGTGACTTGTAATCTTGGCCTTGCCTCCTTTGTAACCTTTATTTCAATATCAATAAAAGAGTGTTTTGCAATAACTTGTGTTTTGCTTCAAATTTTTGCTGCTATTATTCAATGTCTCTGCTTGGGACTTCTGTGCGACGACCCAGTCGCAGCCGCTGTAATCGGCCGTTATGGAACCCGCCTTGCACGAGTGCAATCTAGGCTCAAGCGGCATCATGCCTTAGCGAGGACGATCGCTCCTACGGGAGCGGGGTGTGACATAATGGTATCAGAGCACGGCTTTACGTCCTTGGACTATCGATTGAATTCTTTAACTCCGTTTTTTCCGTATGTTGATATCGTTGGTACGCTCTCTCTCAAATGTCCCACGGAATGTCCATATAATAAGTCTATCTATTTTGCAAAATGTAGGAAAACAGTTTTTTGACAAGAAACAAAAAGATGGTTCACGTAGCACGGTTGGCTAAGTCGGGCTGGGCATATACACCAAAGTTGCGTCGACCTTAGAAAAGTCGAGTGCGGAAATTTAACAGTGTCGAGCAAGAATGTGTTGAACTCAATTGAGTAAGTGAGATGACTATCGATAGGGGTGCTATCGAGCGACGATAACGTCAATGTGATATAGATGAGCGTGCTTGGAATTTGAGGAATGGTTCGAACGGGATTCGAAAAAGTCGATTTTGATTCAAATGATAATTTTGAGGATTTGTTGAATGACTTCATTCCTGAGTGGTGTATGCGATAGCCTCAGGAATGTCGATCGATCGATTGGGGATACGGGGTGTCAATGAGTCTGTTAGCAAGCGTCGCATTATGCAAAGCTATAGATTGAGTATCGTTAAAAAAGTTGTAGTCTTGAGATTTGATGAGTTAATTCGAACAACCTAGAAATTTACGCACATGGAACGTGCACGGGATTGAGGATTGTGCGAAGTATGAAACGCAAAAAAATGATTGAGTAGGTGAAATCGAATCGAGAAAAAGTTAGAATGTACAAATGGATGACTTGATCGAGGAAATTGATACGGATCATATAGAAAAAGTGCACGATAGGAAGACAGCGTGCATGAAAAGTTGAATTTCGAAGTTACGCAATGACTCTAAGGATTGGATTGAATGTTGCTCGATGATTTGAGTTAGCAAGGAATGATGCGAATTGAGGAAATACGTTGGTCGATGATTTAAGATAGACGGGTAAACGATACGTGAAATTGGGCTTAAAGAAATTGATGTTGTGAATGAATCGAGGGGTAATGATCGAACTTGAATTTGAATGTCAAGGAGATTATCCTGTCGGACGACAGCATCATTCGTACGACTCAAAATTGGTCGCAAAGGAAGATCGTCAGGTTACGCATATCGTCGATGGTATTGAGGCGTATCAAAGATCGATATGTGATAACTCGGGGTACTCTGACTCGGCGAATGACGATCGTGCAAGTGTTATTGTTCGGTTGGATGCTATACTTAGGATTTTGATTAAGATGAATGTGGATAAAAACAGAAGTGTCTTGATGGTTACGCGGATAACGACGGCGTCGATATTCTTGTCTTGTGCGAGCACAATTCTAGCCTCGTATATGCGTTACGTCAGATTTGGAGCGATCGTTCCGCATGAGCGCTGACATGGTGATTCATGTCGCGAGAATGATTGAACTCGAAAAAAATCAGGACGCATCAACTTTGATTGTCTCGACTTGTTGGTTTGATACGAAGGAAAATTCAAAGATATTTGGACTTGCGATTGATGATTGAGTAAACTTGTGGATTGAATAGATCCAATCCACGTATCGAGAATGAATTAGTCTAGACACAACACAAGAGTTACGTCCCGAGGAGGATGGTTAACCCGCGGGAGCGTGCATGGTGATTCATGCCCACCGTGGATAATCTGAATCGCGTGAGATCGAGGCGCAACATATTCATAAGCTAGACAACCTCATGATCGAATACGTGAATTGGGATGAATAACTTAGGGAATATAAAATGTAGAGTATAGTTTAGCGATGAATTGTGTCGTAGCATGCTTGACTTGAGAATGATTGATAGGCGGATTATGTCGAACGTGTTCGAAGAGATAGACTATGCGAAATGACTTGATGAACGAGCGATATTGATACATCAAGGAATTGGTTGAAACATGAGTTATCGTAGGATGGCTTTGCTGAACGAATCGGACCTTGTGCGACAAATGTCGGGATGTGTGTCAAAAATCTATGCTCGATGTTTAGAAATCAGAGTGATGCGAGCTTGGGTAGAAAAATCCCTTACTATCAACTTGGTTTGACCTTAGGATGGGGTCAGTGTTGATATTGTTGCTTGGGAACTATGATTCCAATACTGACGAAAAGACATAGCCTAACGGTTAGGCAGACGTCCGAGTACAAAGTGGTAGAATTTGTGGAGGCACCACTCACGAGGCTCGGTTGACATGCACGTATATCAGGGACGCCCGAATATATGCACGATCCGACTCGAGTGGTGATGGCGGATTCTCTATCACGAGGTTTGGCTGAAATGCATATATTTTGGGGATGCCTAGAATATGTGCACGATCCAACTAAGTGATACGTTGAATCAAGTGAGACTTAAGGAATGGAAAAGTGTCGAGGATTTTGAAATCGTATTAAAGAAATGATTGATAGTAGCACGAGCGTGGCTCGGATTTGGGAAATGCATAGAAGAAATGTGTACGAGAGTCTTTGAACGTTCGAGTGATAAGGCAAGGAGTAAATACTCAGTTAGTTTCGAGGACGAAACTTTTTCTGAGTGGTGTATGATGTAGTGCCTCGTCCAGCTCAGTCAATCAGAGGAATCGAAATGCCGACGGCGTTCGAATTTAGCCTTGTAATGGCTGCTCGAAGACATCGCTCGGTCGAGGCGACTGCTCGTTCAGGTGGGGTAGTTTCGGTGAACTTGCCTCATCTTAGCCTTCACATAATAAATTGCATGTTTTTAACTCGCACAAGTAGGCTTGATAATAAAAAAGACAAATCCACATAGCAAAAAGGGAATAATCCCGACGGGTTGAATTGAGTTAGAAAATGGAAAGGTCCAACGGTCGGCTTAAAGTTGGTGCACGACGTGGTTTGAAAATGACACTCAGTCCTTCGTCCCGTAGCTTGGGAGAAGAAAAAGTTGGTCTTTGCCACAAGCTAGGAGTTAGCCAAATTCATAGGCGTCGCCCGCACAAATGCTTCACAAAGCATGCATGATCTTATCGCCCAAGGCGTGGCATAGCCTTTGCTCGCCCGACGGATTAAGTTTTATTGTACGGCTTGTGGCACAAGTCTAGGCACCCTAAATAACTTGGTTGTTCAAAGTCGAACGCGTGCACGGCACGTTCCCACGATGCAAGGCTTGACGCAGCCTTTGCTCGTCAAGTTGTTACAAAATAAGTTAGGCAAGTTATGTTAAGCTATCAGGAGTAGTATCAAGCATGGTCCTATGAGTTCAATAGCTGGGTATAACCACATAGTCTCACGATCATAAGGCCTGTCATATTGAGTATGACTTGGGCGGTGGTGTCACAAAGAGTTTCAAATTGGTTTAAGACACGATGTTACATATTTAGTATTTTAAGGCACGGGCCACGGTTGATCCATTGAGTTTGGAAAGTGTTTCAAATAGTTGTTCTTGAGTTGAGTGAAATGATAGGGCAAGAAGGAAGAATGTTCGCGACTGGGCCGTCGAGGCAAGAAAGAAGAATGCTCGCGACTGGATCGTCGAGGCAAGAGAGAAGAATGCTCGCGACTGGGTCATCGAGGCAAGGTCTCAGATGTGAGAAGTATTGAACTTGGCCCTGAAAGAGATGGTAACCCTAAAAGTAGATTGACTGTGTGAGACGTCAGTTTGAGTCGAGTCTTGCATGGTCATTGGACAACTTGTACAAGGTAAAATAAACTGTTTCTCGAACAGCGACCCAGGCGGGCCATGGGAACCGTTGCGATGGTAGACATTCGTAGCTATGCTGGATGACCGCACGGGTTAGCGGAGACTTGCAGCGGAGCTCGATACTCGTGCTGGCAAGGGGCGTCCGCCTAATCAAAAGCTACAAAGGGAGTCCATCATAGCGCTGGGCGCTAGTGACTAGTTCATATAGATGAGTCGGCATGGATGACGATCCGCGTGTATGCCTTTGGATTGAGTCGAGTATTGAGTTCACTATATCAATGAGTCAAGTCGAATGCGTGCACGGTCAGAAGACAATATTTGGGCCTAAGATTTGGCTGCAACGAAGACACCGTGCTTCGGCACGAGATGTGGCGTCGAGTCTTGAGTTGTCGGAATATAAGTTGTATGAGTTGGTTTGAGTTGTCTTGAGTTTAAGTCAGGAAATACCGCAAGGCAAAGTCGGTCGAGTGACACTTAACCCACAAGACTTGATTGGGTCAGTTGGTGATCAAAGTAGCAAGGGCCGCGAGGAGGCGATATGGTTAAGTCATACTGAGTTACGAGACACGGCCTCAATATGGATTTGTAGTACGGTCACATGGAAATGGAGTCTCACCGTGTAGTTGTGTCTCTGATTTTAAGCCGTAAGGCAAACACGACTTGATAGGTTAACGTTGTTGGCACGAGAAGAGTCTAAAGGCAAGATATATGTTAACTTGTTATTGCAAGCACGAGATGGTCTAGAGACACAAAATAGGCCAAGGCGTCTGTCCTAAAATAATCCTAAGGCAAGACTAGAAAGACAATTGATAAGAAGGGACTATGTTGCACAAAGTAAATCAAATGTGTTGGTTTTGTATGGGTGGGCGAGGAGCTCATTCTATTAGTATAGTTGAGTACTGATACCCATATAGTTTTCATGTACAGGCACAGGTAGAAGCTCGTAGCACGGAGCTCGCTTGGATGCGTCAAAGCACGGAGTTCTTTGGCGATTCGAAGTGTGCGGCCGCATGGAGTCAAGACTTATATGGGACATTATGTATGGACGTTGCCTTCCGAAGCATCCGCTGGCTCAAGATTTATATTTGAGAGAAAAGAGAGAGCTGAGTGACTTGTAATGTGAGAACAATGAGCTTGAGTAACTTGTAATCTTGGCCTTGCGCCCTTTGTAACCTTTATTTCAATATCAATAAAAAAGTATTTTGCAATGACTTGTGTTTTGCTTCAAATTTTTGCTGCTATTATTCAATGTCTCTGCTTGGGACTTCTGTGCGACAATCCCGTCGCAGTCGCTGTAATCGGCCGTTATGGAATCCTGTCACGCCCCAGAACCAGAATACTGGAGAGCGGGGGCAGATATTTCTAGCTACGTATATTGAAGTGCAACCCACCTCGCTATACGGTCACGGATGTCTAGATACATGAGGGTTTAACAACAAGCCATCAGTCTCCTATGGTCAAGAACAAGCCTATTGTCTCAATCACAAGCAAGTAAGTAAATGTTTACAAGATGTAAGACCACCAAATATACAATAGTAAGGCGTCCCAAATATTACATATTTAGCTGATCATGAAGCTAGTCGTTTATAAAATGTCAGGACTAGCAAGAGTTTAGTCATACATGATCAACCCTAGGATCTGTCAATCATGTTACAGCCCGTAGGCAGATAGTAAATAAGGTGTAATACGAGCTAACACGTGCTCGTCGGCTAAATGCCTCAAAAGAATAATTTTTACAATAAAGTGGGAGAACAAAAGAAACCCACTCGTTGCCAGGGTTACGCCTGGTGGTCACCATCTGGCTGGAAGACAGGTGGATCCTCTGGTGCTGCTCCGATATCTGGCCATACAAAACCAGCTGGGTCAGACCCCAGAAAGAGTAAGTGCCACAAAGAAGGCTTCACTTAGGAACTAAAACCAGCATATCATAATAAAATATTAAAGATAATAAATAAAGAACTGATAATAATAGAGATAACAACAGTAAACTGAGTACGAAAAAACCATTCAAGTAGCCAGGTCACAACCCTTAAACTAAATAAGGACCGGGGTTGCAGCCCTTCACCTGAATAGAAACTCGTCTCAAATACTATTGGTACAGAAAAGACAATAAACGAAAAGAGGACACAGAACTGCTCCGGAAGCCAGGTTACAATCCTTAAACCAAACAAGGACCGGGGTTGTAACCCTTCGCCTGAACAGAACTGGGCCCCGGATCTTTATTGCTAAGGCCAGTATAAATAATCAAGGTATTAAGGTAAGGTAAAACATGACGAACATGACATGGGGTTGCAATAAGACAATAAACGAAGAGAGGACACAGAACTGCTCCGGAAGCCAGGTTACAACCCTTAAACCAAACAAGGACCGGGGTTGTAACCCTTCGCCTGAACAGAACTGGTCCCCCGATCGTTATTGTTAAGACAAGCATCAATAATCATGTCCTGTCACAATCTTGCACAGGATCAGGATAAAGCTAAGCTGGAATAAGCTCCATCCAATCAATCACATCCAATCAATCACGGCCAATCAAGAGTACGACTTGATACTTTTAACTAACTAGGGTTATCACAGGCCTAGTTACTAGCCAGATGTAATGAGATTACCCCAACAGCCACAAGCCCTGCAGACCATCCAGTTATCCAGGTCGAGTATCCGTTTATGAAGGGTGCACCACATGACTGTGTGCAGGAAATGCGCCCTACTCGACGGTAGGCTACAAGTCCACTTAATGCGCCCAGATAACGGGATTGCCTGTAGCTGGGAATCTCTTCATGTCTACTGAATTATTCTAGTTTATTAGCCATAGTCAATTACTGTAGATATCCCTGACCGTGGTACTCAGGGATCCCTATCCTGGACATGATACAAAACATTACTGGTTTATTTGTACAAATGCAATCGCCCATGGTGTCAAGTCATTCATACTTGTCATGTCAGGCTAGCTGTCGTAACAGCATGTCATGATATATTATGTCAGTTTGCTTGTCGAGAGTGTGCCATAACGGACCACCATCATGTTCATAAAATGTACCAGACCCTACATAGCAGAAGCATAAAGATGATATTTAATTGATAATAATAATAACAAAAGGGCTAGGCAAGATGGAGCCATGCGGCTAAGGGAAGAAACTTATACGGTGGTGGGGAGGCAGTGCCATGCGTCTGGAAAGCGAAGCACGGCTCATGCGGCAGCGGGGAGCGCAGGCACATGCGGCTTGAACCAATAAGTCCATGCGGCTGGAACTGTGCGCTTATGCGGCTAAGTGGGAGTTGAGTATATGCGGCTAGAACGGGAGCAGCGCCATGCTGCTGGAAAGGTAAGTGGGCCCATGCGGCTGGACCAACAAGTCTATGCGGCTAAGAGTAGCCTCGGTCTTATGCGGCTGAGAAAGGATCGGGTCTTATGCGGCTGCAGAAAATGACTTCATGCGGCTGGGAATGATTAAGTCCAAGCGGCTAAGTTCAAGTGGAGTCCTAAGCGACTGAACGAGGAGTGGGTCATATGCGGCTGCAAGTTGCCCGAGCCTTATGCGGCTGCGGGGAGTTAGGCGCCATACGGCCCAGGGTGTTCTGGTCTCATGCGGCCAGAAAGAAGGGAGGCCTTTATGCGGCTGCGAGATTAAGGTCCATGCGGTTGACAGAAACTTGCCGTATGAATGTTCATGCGGTCAAGTACTTGTCATGCAGCCAAGAACTGATCATTTCCTCCATTATTCCGAGAAGGATAACCATGAAGTCCATGGCTTCCAAGTTCCGTAATTCCATCATCCAGAGCCCAAATCCGAACTTCCATAGGTCAAAATGGGGCAGAACGAAATGCTCTACAACATGAAACCAACAAAACTTGGAAATAATAATGTTAAGTAGATCAAAACTCAAGAAATTCGAAAATACTATAAACTTAGATCTACACAAATTGAACCATGGAAATTAGAAATGCTAAGTACTAAAGTTTGTTAGAATCTCAAGAGGAAGAGAATGGAACAATAAAAACGAAGTTCCTCTATGAAGCAAGCTACACTTGCCTAAGCTCTCTCTTACTCTCCTGGTGGTTGAAGAAGTAATGGTGGAGAAGAAGTAGTATTGGAGGGAATTAATGAGAAGAGAGAGAAGGGAGTGGGTTAATAAATGGTGAGGAGGTGGTATGTGGGGGGTTCACCTTTGGTTCATGATGAACCAAAGCAAACCAAGCCAGCCGAACCAACCCAAGAATAAACCAGCTAATAAAATGATAGAATAAATCAAGAAGGAGGACATGCAATACGGGTCAAATTAATTATACGTATTCCAAAATATGCAATACAAACCACAGGTATTACAACTCTACCCACCTTAAAAGAATTCCGTCCTCGGAATTTAATTAAGAGGCTAGAGGGACAAGAACAAGCTATACTATTCACAGGCAAGCTATACTAATCAAGCAATCAAGCAATCATTCATGCAAGCAAGGAATCAAAGGAATGAGGCATAAGAAAGATATTATACCTCACGAGTCAAATAGGTCGGGATATCGCGATCGGATATCATCCTCACGCTCCCACGTTGACTCACCCAAAGAGTGATGACCCCAAGCAACTCGAACTAACTTGATAGTCTTGTTCTTGAGTGTCTTCTCTCTTCGGTCCAATATTGACACGAGCCTCTCCTCATACGAAAGGTTGGTACCAACAACCAATTCCGAATGATCCAGGATGTGGCTCGGGTCCGAGATATACCGTCTTAGTTGGGATACATGGAATACGTCATATACCTCACGTAGCGACGACGAAAGAACGAGACGATAGGATACATCTCCTACTCGCTCCAGAATATCGAACGGTACTATATACCTAGGACTAAGCTTTTCCCGTACGTCGAAACGAATGACGCCACGGTTAGGCGAAATCCTCAGAAATACATGGTCATCGACCGAGAATTCAAGGGGTCGCCGATAAGAATTGGCCCAATGACGCTGGCGATCTTGGACGACTCGAAGATGATCTCTGACTCTCCTGACCACCTCAACGGTCTGAACAATCATTTCTGGACCGAGCATCTGCCTCTCTCCGATATCGTCCCATACTAGCGGGGATCGACACTTCCTACCATACAGTACCTCGAATGGTGCCATTTGGATGCTGGCCTGGAAACTATTGTTGTATGAGAACTCCACTAGGTGCAGGTGATCTTCTCATGAACCACCGAAGTCGAGCGTACAAGATCTCAACATATCTTCGAGAGTCTGGATCGTACATTCTGACTGGCCATCTGTCTGTGGGTGATATGCTGAGCTGAACTGGAGGCGAGTCCCCAAACTCTCTTGCAGGCTACGCCAAAAGTACGACGTAAATCTGGAATCTCGGTCCGATATGATACTGACTGGAACACCATGAAGCCTGACGATCTGCCGGAGATACATCTCTGCTAGCTGAGCCGTTGACGGACCAACTCTGAACGGGAGGAAGTGAGCCACCTTCGTGAGCCGGTCGACTATAACACAAATAGCATCTCTGCTAGCCGGCGATCTAGGCAAGCCAGTCACAAAATCCATGGTCACATGCTCCCACTTCCATTCCGGAATCGACAAGGACTAAAGTAGTCCAGCTGGCCTCTGATGTTCAGCTTTAACTTGTTGGCAAACCAAACACCGAAAGACAAACCGGGCTATCTCCTTCTTCATGCCATTCCACCAAAAGTGCTAGCGGATATCACGGTACATCTTCGTGCCACCGGGATGAATGGAATACTGCGAACTGTGGGCCTCTGTCATGATCTCCTGTCTGATATCTCCACTGGGTACACAAAGACGCTTACCATGTTGAAGTGTACCGTCTTCATGGATACATAACTCTGGTCTTCATCCTGCCTCACACTCTATTCTGAGTCACAGAAGCTTGGAATCTGCTGACTGTGCCATCCGGATCCTCTCGACTATGCTGGACTGAACTTGCATACTGGTCATCAATGCCATACTGGAAGGAAGAACAACTTCGATACCCATCTTCTAAAGATCTGCTAACAGCTCTGGTTGCGCTGTTAGGAAATAAAATCCGGCTCTCCTGCTCAATGCATCTGCAACAACGTTGGCCTTCCCTGGGTGATACTGCAGGTTGACATCATAATCCACTAGCAGCTCTAGCCATCTCCTCTGACGCATGTTAAGATCCTTCTAGGTGAACACAAACTTCAGACTCTTGTGGTCGGTGAAAATCTCCACCCTATCTCCATACAAGTAGTGTCTCCAAAGCTTAAGTGCAAACACTACTGCTGCCAGCTCCAAGTCATGGTTTGGGTAATTCCTCTCATGATCACGAAGTTGTCATGACGCATAAGCTATTACCTTCCCATGCTGCATCAGAACACATCCTAAACCTCTGCCTGAAGCATCACAATACACCGAGAACCTTCCGGTTCCATCTGGAAGCGTGAGAATAGGAGCTGTCATCAAGCCTCGCTTCAACCTCTTAGAAGAATCCTGGCACTCTGTTGTCCAAGCAAACTGCACATCCTTATGGGTCAACTGGGTCAATGGCGCTGAAATTCGAGCAAAGTCTGAAACAAATCGCCGGTAGTAGCCGGCTAAGCCAAGAAAACTGCGAATTTCTACCACTGTGCTAGGCACTGGCCACGACTCAATGGTCACGATCTTCTGGGGATCCACTTCTACTCCTCCTCTGGTGATGATATGACCCAAGTACGAAATGCGATCGAGCCAGAACTCGTATTTACTAAACTTGGCATACAATTGGTGCTCCCTGAGAATCTGGAGGACGATTCTGAGATGCTGCTCATGCTCCACCTCACTCTTGCTGTAGACTAGGATGTCGTCTAGGAACACAATCACGAACTGATCCAAATAAGGCATAAAGATACGATTCATGAGGTCCATGAATACTGTCGGCGCATTGGTTGCTCCAAATGGCATCACAAGGAACTTCCAATGCCCATACCTAGATTTGAAAGCTGTCTTCGGGATGTCCTACTCTCTGACTCTGATCTGATGGTATCCTGATCGCAAGTCGATCTTCGAGAATACTGCTGCCCCCTTGAGTTGATCAAATAAGTCATCTATCCTCGGGAGAGGATATCTGTTCTTGATTGTCTCTGAGTTTAAGGTACGATAATCTACACATAATCTGGACGTACCATCCTTCTTTTTCACAAGAAGTATCGGGGCTCCCCAAGGTGATCCACTAGCACGAATGAATCCCTTGGTTCTGAGTTCTTCCATCATTTTGTACAATATCTCTAGCTCTGACGGCGCCATCCTGTAGACTCTCTCCGATACTGGGGCTGTCCCGAGAATCAAGTCGATGGTGAACTCTATCTCTCTCTCTCTCTCTGGGGACATCCCTGGAAGCTCTTCTGGAAAAACATCTGGAAACTCTTCGACTATCCGAGGTAACTGCACTGCTGCTACTGCCATTCACAATAGGGAGGAGAATGTTCAACTTTGCCTCGGAAGAAAGAAAACTTCGGCTCGCCTGGAATGCTAAAAATAACCCTACTAATGTGGCAGTCTATCCTAGCATACTGGTCCCTCAACCAATCCATCCCTAAGACCATATCATAATTGGCCATCGGGAACTCTATCAATCTAGCGGAGAATTCTCTACCGCTAACTACGATCCGACACGAGGAAAATACTCTATCTACTCCCACAAGTCCGTTACCATTAAGTATATTGAGCCTTACTGATAATAACTCGGGCTCCAATCCTACCCGTGTCGCAAATCGTGCAGACATAAATGAATGCGATGCACCAGAATCAAATAATACTGAAGCTGGAAAGGTGTTGACGAGAATAGTACCTGTCACTACCTCACCTGGTGCTATTCCTTCTTCTCCCATGGTCAAAGCCAGCACTTGACCATGTCCTCTGGGTGCGGGTCCCCTCTGCTGAAAATTCTTCTGCCTGCTCTGGATCAAGGCTTGGGCATACTGCTGCGGTCTCTGCTGCTGGAATGCCTGGAGCTGCGTCGATAATAGCCTCGGGAACGGGGACTGTAGCTGCTGCTGCTGCTGGACTGGTGCTGGTCCTCTAACTGAAGGACTAGAGAAGGCCGATGAACTCCCCCTGTTCGGGCAGTTCCCAACCCTGTGGTCTGGGGTACCACAAACCAAGCACAAACCCCATTCCTTGCGATACTCTGATATCACATGCCCTGGCTTCCCGCAGTGTGAACATCCCACTGCGGAAGACTGCTTCTGCTTCTGCTGCTGAGGGTATGTCGGGGTAGAATACTGAACCGACATCACTGAGGCCGCCCGCCTCGGAGCTCCAATGGTCAAAGCCCTGGCTGTCGGGGCTGGGGCTGATGACTGATTCATCTGGCCGTGAGATCGCTTCCGACCTCCGGTCCTATCCACGATCCTCTGGGAGGTATACTCATGCCTCCGGGCTGCTCTCAATACTGTTTCAAAAGTCTGATGCTCAAACTGCTCCACTGCCAATAAAATTTCTAGGTGGAGCCCCTGCTGGAACCGCTGGTGTCACGACCCGTACCCTAATTAGGGGCACGAGAACGGGGGTACGTCCAGCCTACGCTGCAGTATCGGCGGTAGAACGATGTATAGGTCATCTATAACATCTAACATCTAACAACAAGATATATAAACCTGTTATCTCCGCACGGAGGTATAATATAACATCTCAACTATATGTCTCAAACACAAGTCTAGGAAAGATAGAGCGTGATATGGAATCAGATAAAAGAAAGGAACTGAATATAGATAGAGTTATCACACCACACAAAGTAGATGTCCAACACAGATAAGTACAAGACCTGAAATATAACTATGTCACAACTAACAATCGGAACAATCCGATACAAAATGAAAACTATAAACACTAGACTAGACTAGGCACCCTCTACTGAGCTAGATGCTCCTCAGGCTCCTGAAGGTCACCCTCATGTGTCCCATAGAAGGTAGGACAGTCACCATTATCATCTGTAATATTTTCAACAGGTCCAGTCAGGACAGGAACGAGCACAATACATCTCATGCAGTTCATATCATGTTAGAAAATATAAAGCATGCAAAGAGTAAGATACATGGACTGTAAAGAAATATATATAAAAACGAGAGAGATTTGATAACTGGAAATATCTATATATATGATAAGTAAGAACTGTAGGTAACCTGTGATTTAGAGCATGAGATGGTAATATAAACGGGTTAGGACAATGCAAGGGTAACTCCATCATACATGAGTGTACTGACATATACATGATTTCACAAGATTTCACAAGATGGGATTTTGATCACATAACCATTTCCTACTCACCCTCCCCAATCAATACACAAGGATCCAGTCAAGTTACGTTACCTTGCACAAGAGGTTTTTATCATGTTTGCTCACGTGATCATGAGAGTACAAGATTGCACAAGAGTATTGTCACGACCCGTACCCTAGAGTTAGGGCACGAGAACGTAACAACGCCCAGCCTACGCTGCAGTGTCGGTGGTAGAACGCTGTCCTAGGTCTCAATGCATCTAACAGTATAAGACTAAACAGTTTATACTCCCCGAATGGGGGTGACATAGCAGAATGTAAACTCAATCACATCTAAGGTAGAGCATAAAGGAAGATAGATAAAACATGAAATCGAAAAGAGATACAACAGATAGAAGTCTAAGTGTCTAAGATGCAAACTCAGAATACATCTCAAAACTCAAATACAGTAATCCATAAATACAACTCAAGATGACTGAAAATAAACTATAAGCAAAAACCCTAGCTATCTATGCAACCTCTACTGTCTCCTCTAGGCTAGCAGGCAACCACCAGGCTATCTGTAAAATTTATCAACGGGTCCAGTCAGGACTGGAGCGAGCACAGTACATCTCAATAGATCATAGCAGGTTAGAAAATATAATCATACAGTAAAGTAAGATACAGGATCTGAAGGAAATAAGTATATAAACAGAGAAAGAGAACTGTAATAGAAATATCTACTATACATAGAGAACTAACAGTGACTAGTGAGTCAGAGTAAAATATAAACATGTGAATGGCATAGGAGATTCATGACTACAACTAAGAGAGTGATTCATGACTACAGCTACTTGGATAATATTCACATGTCTATTTCTACTCCCCCATCCCCAATCAATACACAAGGATCTGTTCAAGTTATGTTAAGATTCGTAAAACTTTATATGGCTCATAAAATGAGTGATACGTAAAGGTGATTCATGATGGCTCTGTGAACATGAGAGTACATGTGTCACAAGCGATTCGTGAATCAGAGGAAGCATAGAGATACGTGATGATTCGTGAAACGCACAAAACATGCAGTATCCGATGCTTCCGAAGGGGATAACATCTCATGAAAAGATCCATATAGTACCAATCCGTGTGACCAACGTGACAGTATCAAGTAAAGTAATTTATGTTTGCAAAAACAAAAGTATAGAACTTTATTGATACAAACTGTAATAAAGATTACAAGAATTCTGGGAAAATTACAACTGTAGGAATCCAATCTCGATGACGATTGCTTTATCCCTTGGACGATGTGAACTGTAAAGACGAAGCTTTTGAAGTTGAAAACAACTCTGGAAACTGAAGGCAAAAGCCTCTGAGGTTGAAGACAAAAGTCTCGGAAGAATGCAGCAGCACTTTGGCAAGAACTCCTGGACTCTCTGATTTCTGATTTCTGATCTTGATATCTGATCTCTCTCCCCTCCTATGAAGACTTGAAACTCTATTTATAGAGTTCTGGAAATAACTAACTTTCAGTTATTTTGGACTGCGCATGATGATTTGCGCAGCATTGGTTTGCGCAACATTGATTTGCGCAGATAGTTACTGGATCGTGGGCCGATTATCATGGACACATGGCATGATTTGATAGAAATGCGCATGATCGTGCATAAACAGTTGCCACGTAATGAACAATCGATGGCATGAATGCCACGTGTAACTTAACAGTTACGTTTGATAGATTGCGCAGAGTTGAATTGCGCATACATGGTTTGCGCAAGCTCAAACTGCGCAGGATTGGTTTGCGCTGCCAGCTGTCAGCCGTCCTCGAGCACTGTGCGGCGCAGGAAACGAACAGACTCCTTGTTATCCGCGCTGTCAGTTGTCAGAAAAGATTTGATTTGATTTAGTAATGATGACTTCTGCCACGTCAGCTTGCGCAATCGGTTGTGTGCGCAAATTAGAATGCGCAATCGGTTAGCTGCGCAATCTGTTGTCTGCGCAATTCAATAAGATGATGTATATTTTGATTTCTTGATTTTGTTGATTGATGCAACTTGATTTTTTAGGACCTACAAGACCCCCTTCAAAGTTTTCGAAAGTTGATTTGATTCAAAGTTTCGAAATACTTTGAATTTTTTGAATTTTTGAATCAAGTTGCGCATGATGATGGGTTGTCTGCGCAAAGCGAAGTATTCCCCGATCTTAGGCGCAATCCAAGGCAGCCGTTTCGTAGTTCAAAGGCTATAAATAGCCCACTTCTTCATTTCATTTTTTTACTTTGCCTCTTTCGTGCTTTTGAGAGAAAAATTCCCGAACCCTTTCTGTCTTCTTTCTCCGACGACTTCCATGGCGCCCCGACGATCTAATGTTGCCGCCACCGCCGCTGCGAAGGGAAAAGCTCCGGCCGAATCCTCTGACAGAATTGCTCGGCGAGCATCTCGACATGAGTCTGCGCACCCTGCTCTGATAGGTAGTAAAACCGATCGAAACCCCTTTTTAGGGTGTTTTGACTTCCTTCGATCTTCGAAACTCATTTCTTTTTAGAGATGAGTTCAACTTGCGCCACCCTTTTTAGGGTTTTTGGTTGCATAAACAGTCAGTCTTCATTTTTATGAAGACTGTAATCCTGCGCAATCTATCGAATTGTGCTGACAGAAAGTCAGCGCAATCGATTGATTTGTGCTGAATGTCAGCGCAATCGATTGGTTTGCGCACCCTATTATGATGCGCAAACTAATGTTGCGCAATCCATATTAGCGCAATCTGAGGATTGTGTACTCTTCTTTTTTGCTTGTCTGAAAAATAGAGTTTTTGACTTGTACTGATCTTCCTCTGTTTTTGATGCAGTTGAAACCAATGAAGATCCAAACTATGAACATTTTGTGGGAACTTTGTCTGAATCTGAATATAAAGAAGATTTGTCTCACGTCCATTATCCTCAATACGATCTGCCGACTTCTCGTCAGGCAATATTGATTTCTCAGGACAACGAAACTTTAATGTGTCTAATGAATGGACAGCCTCTGGAATCAGCAGATGCTGTTATCCACAAGAAACCCTTATTCTTGTTTGGTGATGCCTTTGAAAAAGTCTCCCAGCCTAGGCCAATGATGGAGGAGATGGTAGTCCACCGGGAAGACAGATCATTCTTCATTCCTAAAATTGCTCGATGCCTTCCTTTGTCACGGTATGCTCATGCAAGCTACCCAAGGAAAATGGATTGGAACATCACCCTTCTCCAGGATGCTCGTGCAGGGAAGATCTTTGTAAAGAAGGTTAACGGGAAAGATATGTTTTACAGCTCTTCTGACAGATACAGTGTTATGTTGAGAGGTTTAAGACCCAGCTGCATCCCACCGGAAAACTCCTCTATGCTGATGCCCGTCAGAACCCCTATCTTCGCAAATGAATTTGCGAAGGAAGAAGGAAGATACCCTGAACAGGATATCAGAATGACTGGATTAGTGAATCCAGATTACAAACGATGGAATTGCATTGCAAATTGGGTTCTGACAACCTTCCAAGATAAACTTCAACAAATTAACCTGTTTCAAGCAGTGCATGCCACTGTATACGGGTTTGCTCCTAACCCTCAAATGTTTTTGGCCTTGGCTGAGCGATACAATTACAGAACAGGAACCTTCATGACCCCGGGTGGAGAGATGGGGTTTGCACTCCACGAGATGAAATACATCTCATACTTACCCATGGCGGATGCTCCATATGAGGAGTTTGTTCCCACAAATGACGAGTTAGAGAAACTCAGAAAAGAAAATACAGAAATGGTAGCAGTATTTGAAGAACTGCTATGCCATTACAAAATTTGCTCTTTGTACTATAAGAGTGCTACGGCCAACACTTGCTATTCTTCGAAGTGGTTGCCATATTTGTTCTTAAATCATATTGAAGAGAAGAAAACCAAGGAAAATGACAAATGTTACCCTCATTTTTTTAAACCCTTGATTAACACGGAAGTCATGAAGATGATGGAAGAAAGTAAACATTATGATAAGGAAATGAAGGATGATTATCAATGTCCACCTTTAAAGAAAGGTGACATTTTGGAAAGTTTTTTGAGAATGGGTTACAGACCCATGTCCAAAGAAGCCCAGTTAGCAGGGTTTCTGACACACTGGCTCAGACGATTCGTGGTCCCGGGATCTAGTGCAGTGGACCGTTTTCATCGCGGTGTACTTTTTGCTGCCGTCAAGCTAGTCTTCGGTTATAAGGTTGACTTGTTATCGGCAATGACCTGCAGATTGAATGCGAGTCTTCGCTTGTATGTTGACTTGATGCTGAAGGCAAAGGGAGAGAAAGAATTCCCCCGTCTCGAAATGCCGTACACTTATCTCTTTGGATGGTTACTCCTCCACTATCCAACTTTAATGGACCCTGGTATGGGACCAGTAGATGGCAGCTTCTTGCGCAGATATTCTCAGGGTAAATGGAAGTACACCTCTCTGAGTGAATGCAGATTCGTTTTAAATTTGAACAGAGGATGGAACTTCTGTTGCGCGCCTCTCCCGGCCGGTCATGACCAGATGCCACCCAACATGGTAGATTCAAAACTGCAGCCCTTAAACCGTGTGGCCTTTGAATGGTTGAAGACAATTCGACCATCTCATTTAGTATACCGCTTTGAAGAAGAATGCTTTTTGGAACCATACCTCCCTAGCCGTTTTGCTAGACAATTTGGGTATGATCAGTTCCACGTAGGGAACGCAATCACCTGCCTTCAGGGCAAGGGTTTCTTGATTGACGGGGCCCGAGCTTGGGCCTACTACAATGCCCGTGACACAAAGGCTACCTTCTCTATGCCACCAAAGAGCACTCCTCAAGGGCCTCGGATGCTCTTTACATACTCGGTATTCTACACATCTGCAAATACTTTTGCCGAGAACTTTAATCTCGCCGATAGTTTTGCTTCTGCGATAAGATTGAGGAAAGGGAGGATAGCTTTATCAATCCCTGCCAATGATGAGGCAAACGAACCGGCGGATGAACCCCTAGAAACTTCAAGAGAAATGATGTTCCAACAAGAGATAAACGCAGCAATGCGGATCTCTCTAAGAGTGGGAAAGTCTCCTGCCAAGAAAAGAAGAAGAGAGGAGCCTCCTGCTCCTGCAGCAAAGAAGAAATTGGTCTTGGAGCATTCTTCTGATAAAGTGACTACAAGATCCCAATCTCGGCAGCTAGCCGAGACAAATCAAGAATTTACTACTACACCAACTTCTGTACAGAAGCAAACAGCACCAATAAATGTAGAGAGTCCCGATAGACCTCTACACAGAAAGAAGAAGAAGTTGGTTACCAGAAGAAATTTAGAAGCCTCTCCTTCCAAACAACTCCTGACTTCAGTAGATGCTGCAGCAGGATTTATAATGCCATCTCCCACCCCTGTTTCTGAATCAGGGAATAAAATCCTTGAAGAGACTGAACAAAGGGGAGATCTTGACCCCAGAACTGAAGTTGAAATACTCAGAGAAAACATCATTGAAGAAGAGCTAAATATTACACGACCCCTTTCACCTGTCGTGGCGACGACTCAACTTCCTCCTACCCCAAAGACTCTTCGTGAAGAAGAAGAGCATAAAATGATCGAAGCTTTAGAAGATTGTTATAGCCTGCAGGAGGATCTCACCGCAACTGACAGTGGGAATGTAGCCCAAGAAGAAGAAGAAGATAAGGATGAAGAAAGCTCTTTGTCTGGAAATATTGATAAGTATATACAGAATCCTGAAGGGGACAACGAAGAACACATATCTCTTGAAACCGCCGACGATGCTTCAGATCCTAAAAGGATATTGAAGTAGAGGCGTTAGTAGAAAAGGTTGTTAACCCTGATGAAGACGTCGAGATAGAAGTATCCCCTGAAGAAGTGGCTGGTGAAGATGTTCAGCAAGAGAGTCCCGCTACCGATCCCCAAGGTATAAAATGATATTTAACAATCTTCTTTCTTTAAAATAGATTGATATCTAATATCTTCATTTGTAGTTCTTGCAGGTCTTGATACTCTACCAACACCTCCGAGGGACCTGGCTATGGTGCCTATTCCAACGGTAGTTGTTAGTAGTAGCCATCATTTATCTTGCGGCTCTGAAGCGGGCAGCAGCCAAGCTGTCGCAATTGAAGCTACTTCCGTTCAACGGGAGTCTATTCCAGCAGGAAATGCAGTTGTTGTTAGATCCAATCAAGGTAAGACTGCTTTTTTATTTTGATCTTTTTGTTTATTGGCAAATTAGTAAAATAATAATTTTACTTTTTGCAGAAGAACAAACAGGAGGAGCAGCTAGTTCTACTCTGGCTCCTTTGTTTAAAGAGCCTATCATTCATCAGCAAAGGATTGAGCAACCGAATACTCCATCCTCAACAGGGGTAGCTTCGACTCCTGGAACCATAGCCATCAATCAGCAAGTTGTCCAATCTTTTACCAGATGTTTCTTTGAGTCATTGGGATCTCTTGTCCGTTAAAATGATAGAGAAGGAAGGAACTAACTTCATTATGGTTAGGGACCCCACTTCTTTCCTGATAAAAGCCATAAGAGGCCAAGGAGACGAAGCCCAAGCCGTTCTTCTTGAACATATATTAGATGAGTTGGAGGTATCCATAAGGAAATATAAAGAGCTCAAGAAGAAGAATATAGACTCTCTGGTGCAAGCTGAATATGAACGACTAGCCCAAGAAGCTGATATGGAAAGGATAAACCTTCAGAACCTATTAGAAGCTCATTCTGCAAAGTCAGCTGAATTCAACTCAAAGATAGAATCAGTTACTTTGGCAGCTGAGAACAAAGGACAGAGGCTTGCTGAATTAAAAGCGGAAATTATTCGCCTTCAGAAGGAATTTGAAGAAGAAACTGCCAATCAACGATTTATGATTGAACAACTCAATGTCCTAATTCAGGAGAAAAATGAGTATGACGAGACTCATAGTGCTGAAATTACCCGCAGGACAGTAGATATGCCTATCTTTGATGAAGAAAATGGGATGGAGGAAGCAAGAAAAATAGTAGAATCAACACATGAAGAAGAGCTGCGGACATTGAAGCAGCAAATCGACAATTTAATTATTCCTCCTTCTTGATTAGAACTTTTTTGTATCTTTGCTTTTGCTGCTATGGAAGCATTTTTTGTAATGTCTCATATTTCCATAAATAAAAGACATTTTTTTTTGTTGTGGCTCCATTATTTATTGCATATCTTATTAGATATAAATAATAGAGATAGAAAATATATTCAGAGGTGCAAGACATGATATATTTTTTGATAATTTTGTAGAAAATAATTATATTCATTATATCTGCTCAGAGGTAATATGGACATGGCAGAATATATGAATATTATTACTTCGACTTGACAACTTAGTCGAAAACAACCAGTTGCTGATATAGATAATGAACGATGATGAACCGTCAATGTTTGTGAAATAAATGAACGGGAAAGACCGTCAAATGATGAATGACAATGAACGGGTGAACCGTCAAGTGGTGATGAATGGGTAAACCATTAAATGGAAATGAATGGATAAACCATCAGGTGAAATGAACGGGTGAACCGTCAGGTGATAGTAATGAACGGATGAACCGTCGGTTGAATATGATAAATGAACGGATGAACCGTCGGGCTTTAATGAACGGATGAACCGTCTGATGAATGTGACAAATGAACGTATGAACCGTCTCTTCGTTATTTGAGGAACTTCTGCCTATAAATATAACAGAAGTCTGACAGTAATGAACACTTCTGCTTTTCAACATAAAATGTCGTCCGGGAGAAGCATCTAAGAAGGCCGAGATCGCCCCAAAGGTTGAGAAGGGCACTGAAGAGCGCCCTGTCGATCCAATCCAGCCGAAGGAGGCAAAAGCGGGCGAAGGTCCGTCTGCACCCCAGCCGCCACGGGATATCTTGGACTTCCTGCTCGAACCAGGAAAGACTGAAGAAGAAGAAGCCATGAGGATGGCCGCCTGCAAATTCCTCGTGGGTTCCAGCAAGGAGGTTCTTAGTTCTTTTGCTGATCATGTCTTCGAGAAGGACGGCAGTGGCCCGCGTCCGAATATAGAAAAAGATGATAGCGACCTTTGATATTATGTACTATCATATGATGAAATAAAATTTGCATTTATTTATGAACCTGATCCTGTTTGACGATTTTACAAGCATTTACATTTATACAAAATATTTCTTAAGAAATTTGCCATTGATAGGCATCATGGCAATTCGACCATCAAGCTCTGAAAGTTGATAAGCTCCATTTGAGAAGACTTTGCTTACAACATAGGGACCTTCCCATTTCGCATCGAATTTCCCTTTGCTCATATGAGTCATAGTCATAGGACGTCTGACTGCTAGAACAAGTTCTCCTTGTTGAAATGCTCTAACTTTAACTTTGCGATTGAAAGTCTTTGAGATGCGGGCTTGATATAACTCAATATGCTGTTGAGCCATTAATCGCTTCTCATCCAACGCTTCTAACTCTTGAAGTCGAAGAAGATCGTTGTTCTCTGTAGTAAGCTCGTTAGCGATGGCAATCCTTAAAGAAGGAATTTGCAGCTCTAAAGGAAGAACGGCTTCACAACCATACACTAAAGAGAAAGGTGTAAAGCCTGTTGGATTACGGACTGTAGTTCGATAGGCCCAAAGACATTCGCCAAGTTTCTCGCTCCAGTTCCGTTTGTTAGTGGAAACAAACTTCTTGAGGAGTTTAATGATGGTTTTGTTAAAAGCTTCAGCTAAACCATTAGCGGCAGGATTGTATGCTGTTGAAGCAACATTATCAATCCGATGATCATCACAGAATCTAGTGAACTTCTGACTGATGAACTGAGGTCCATTATCATGAACGATTCTTCGGGGTACACCAAATCTATAGATGACGTGGTGTTTAACGAAGTTGATGACACTGCTAGTCTTAACCTCAGTCAGTGGTATAGCTTCAGCCCACTTGGAGAAATAGTCCGTTATCGCCAATATGAACCGATGTCCTTTAGAAGAAGGAGGATTAATGGGCCCTATGATATCCATACCCCAAGCTTCAAAAGGCCAAGAAGCAGCCGTCGGGTGTAAAATTCTGATGGTTGATGAATGAAGTCTGCATGGATTTGACAGGCTCGACATTTCCTTGCATACTCAATGGCATCCGATACCATAGAGGGCCAGTAGTAACCCATGCGTCTAATGCGGTCCTGTAGCTTAGGACCAGGCTGATGTGCTCCACATACACCGTCATGAGCTTCACGCAGTACTTGCTTAGCTTCATCACCAGCGAGACAGCGTAAAAGAAGACCGTCATAAGTTCGCCGATAGAGAGTTTTAGTAGTTTGATTATAATAGAATCGGAGAGATCGTCGACGAACGCTTGTAGCCTCCTTAGGATCTTCGGGGAGTATGTCATGTACCACGAAGTCGATAAAAGGAGTTCTCCAGTCATCATCGATAACATTAACTTCAGCAAAATTGCTGAATTCAATATTACGATTATTTTCAATACAGAACAGTTCTCGATTGGAGATAACTACCACCTGCTGTCTTTTAATAGGGATAGCTAAGACAGCTGCAAGATTGGCTAAAGCGTCTGCTTCAGTATTGCAAGCCCGCCGCACATAGTCAATGAAGAAATCTTTGAATGATATAGCTAAATTGATTGCCGCCTCATGATAAGGTACTAGGTCTTGATGACGTACTTCATAGGTTCCTCTAACCTGATTAACAACCAGTTTAGAATCACCGTATACTTTAAGATATTCAACGTTCAGTTGTTTAGCTAACTGAAGACCAATAAGTAGAGCATTATACTCTGCTACATTGTTAGAACAAGGTTCATCTAAAGAGTAGGCTCTTTGGATAGTTGATCCGTCTGGAGAAACGAGGACCACTCCAACACCTGCCACAACAGCACCATTTGGTCCAATCTTTGATGCACCATCAAAGAATAAACGCCAGGTTGGAAATTCTTCGGAGATCATGTTGACTTCCAATGTTTCGTCTGGAATTTCGTCATAGAGCTTAGATGTCTCAGGTACAGGATGAGCCGCTAAAAGTCCGCCAGCGCTTGACCTTTGACAGACTTTTGTGGAACATACACCATGTCATATTGAGCTAGCAGGATTGCCCATGTAGCCAACCGAGAATTAAGTGTACTTGGTTTCTTCATAAGTACCCGGAGAGGGTTAACTCGAGATATAACATGAATAGTTTGACCAATGATATAATGCCTCGTCTTTTGTACAGCAAACATGAGAGCCAAGCATTCTTTTTCAACTGGACTATAACGGTGTTCAGCACCAATCATAGTACGGCTAAGATAATAAATGGCCTGTTCGTGACCTTCTTTGTTCTTTTAGGCAAGTAAAGCACCCAATGAATGATCCATAGCACGGACATACATTAAGAACGGAATACCAGAAATAGGTGGCACCAAGACTGGTAGGTTCATGAGATATCGCTTGATATCATCGAATGCTTGTTGACATTCTTCAGTCCAAACGAAAGATACACCTTTCTTCATTAGTTGAGTGAATGGTCTGCAACGTCCAGACAAGTTCGAAATGAATCGCCTGATGTATGCAAGTCGACCTTGAAATCCTCGTAGCTCTTTTAGATTGCGTGGAGGACGCATCTCTTGGATGGCTTTGATCTTCTCGGGATCCACGTGTATACCTTTAGAGGTAATGACGAAGCCGAGAAATTTGCCACTAGAGACACCTAGGAATGACTTGGTGGGATTCATCTTGAGTTGATGTTGGCGCATGAGATTAAAGATTGTTCTCAAGTCTTGAATGTGATCTTCCTTTTTACGACTTTTGACAGCAATATCGTCAACATAGCATTCAACAGTTTTGCGAAGATGATCTTTAAAAATAGTACTCATAGCACGTTGGTAAGTTGCACCAGCATTCTTAAGACCAAATGGCATCACCGTATAGCAATAAACACCACGAGGAGTGCGGAAAGAAGTATGCTTTTCATCTTCAGGATGCATCTTGATTTGATTGTATCCAGAGAATCCATCCATAAAAGATATTCGTTCGAACCCACAAGTATTGTCAATCATGACGTCTGTAATAGGAAGAGGAAATTTATCTTTTGGACATGCTTCATTAAGATCCCGGAAGTCAATACAGACTCGAACTTTGCCAGTTTTCTTCAGAACTGGGACGACATTGGCTACCCAATCAGGATGTTGTTCTTCTCGAATGAAGCCACAAGCAATGAGCTTTTGACTTCGTCATCGATCGCATCCATCATTTCTGGTTTGAAGCGTCGCTGTTGCTGCTTAACAGGTTTTGCGTTAGGCAAAATGTTCAGTTTATGTGTAGCAATCTTGGGATCTAAACCTGGCATGTCTTCATAACTCCAAGCAAAGACATCGATATATTCTTTAATAAGAAGAATCAACTCTTCCTTGTCTGTTTCTGGAAGATTTTTGCTGATAAAGATTGGACGAGGCGAGCTACTTTCTCCTACATCAACTTGAACTAATTGATCTTCAGTAGGTGGTTCACGTTGTTCAAAGCGAAGTACCCACTGATTGTCCATATGCTGAGCCCAAGGATCTGTTTCAGGATTTTCTTCCACATTCTCGTCATAGTCTTCTGGAAGTTCAACGGAGACCATGTTAGATGATACGACCAACCTATGGACTTCACCAATGCTAGTATCAGAATCCCAAGATCTGGAATCAGATGAGTTAGAGCGTTCTTCACTGTCGGATTCGGAGACTGCTGGGGATAACAATGGAGGAGAAGCATATCCGAGACCTCTCTTATTCCTGCTATAATACATGTCTGACTTTCCTTTCGGAACAGTTGTACGAATAGGAGTTCGTCTACCCTTACCGTAATTGAAGCCACTTTTGAAATCATAACCCATTTTCTGAATGATGTCTTTTGATTGTTGACTATAACGATGGAGTTGGATACGCCCCGTGTCGTTAAGTTTACTGTCATCCGTATAACTGAATTTTGTTCTGGTCCTTTAATAAAAATTATTGGACTTTCGCCTCTCTTTCGAGAAGAGACAACAAAGTATGAATCATCTGAGTGTTCGAGTAAGACCTCTGTATGAAGAGATTGCACAACTCCCATTGTAATTGATTGGAAGCTATCTAACATATCTAAATAGTATTTAGTATGATAAATAACATCAGTATACTGGAAAGTAGGTGCTTTTTCATTGATTTGTACATCAGTATTTACAACAGGACCTTTGGCCTTAGCAGGCTTAGTCAGATTAATTACAAGAGGGGGAGAAGAAGAACGTGGAGGCGGTTTGTTACGACGGAGGTCGATAACAAGTGGCTCAGAGGAAGTGAGCTCCTTTTTTTCTTTGTTGCGAATGAGATCAACAACAATTGGCTCAGAAGAAGTGAGCTGCTTTTTGTCCTTGTTACGACGTAAATCGATAACAAGTGGCTCAGAAGAGGTGAGCTCCCTTTGATCTTGATCAGCATCAATTGACTTCTTTTGAGCTGATAAATGAATAGCCAATGGCTTGGAAGATTGAGGATGAGAAACTCGCCCTTTGACGGGTATGATTAGAGTGTCTTTAGGCGTCGCTTCTTGTTCTTCTTCAGTGTCTAATGCTAACACGATTTTCATGAATTCATCCTTATACATCCTAGCATCGTTGCAGTATGCTTCAACACCTTTGAAGGGATAAAGATCCGCAACCTCCTTACGAACTACGCCTTTGTCATCAACATATTTGAAACATTGATGAAGGGTTGATGGAACAACATTGTGCTCGTGTAAGAATGGTCTCCCCAATAGAGCGTTGTAAGAACAACCAAAATTGTCAATAATGTAGAATGTAACTTTTGTGCGAAGATTGCCAATTTGAAGTTTTAGGCGAATCTTGCCCAAAGGTTCACTCTTTCCTTGATTGAATCCAAGGATGGTAGTGATTGTAGTTGAGAGACTATGCACAGGAATTTTCAAAGCATCGAGCATTGTCTTCGGCATGATACTAAGAGCAGACCCTGGATCTATCAGAATACGATCGACTTTCATCGAATCGATATATCCTGTATAGTAAAGAGGACGGTCATGTCTGTTGTCTTCCATCAGCATGTCATCTTGCGTAAAAGTTATGTTCGGAATGAATTCCTGAACACTATTACAAGAGACTGATTCTGCTTCGGGCTTTTTGAGAAAGGTTAGACAAGCTTCTGCTTGCATAAGAGCTTCGCTGAGGGTTTCTCGAGTCTCTTTGGAAAGACGCAAGAGTTCAAAGATAGACAACTTTGCTGGGGTATTGGCTAGTTGAGCCAATATATCGAAGTTGTAAGGCTTCTCGAGTCCTGTAGGAGACGATTTCTTCAAAGGTTTGTCAAAGCGGATTTGTTGTTTGCCTTTATCAGCAGTCACTGGCTTAGGAGGAATAGGAATCACAACTGGTGAAGGTGCAACAGAATTCTCTTCAGCTAGAGCAGGTCGTGCTGAGGTAGGTTCAGAAGAAGAAGCAAGATTCTCTTGAGTTTCAGGATAATCCTTCAAATAGGGCTTTCCTGATCTGGTGCCTAATAGAATTTCTTCGTCAACTATGGGATCAAAAGATACCATGTTGCAAATCTTCGTCTTGCCTTTGGAGCGACTTTTCTTCTTGGAAGAAGAAGAATCCTCGAACTCTGAAGTAAGATCGGGGTGAATCCACATAACCTCGCCATTGTCTAGGGACAAAGGAACGAGACCTTCATTTGGTGGAGAAGGAATATTTTCAATCTCAAGAGTAGTTTTCGGAATAGGAATGACACCATGCTGTATCATCTGCGGAGGAAAATTACCGAACTGAACTGAAACCATATTGGCAGTGACAGTCTTTTCATCTTGTTGCAGAGTAACAACTCTAGCATTAACAAGCTCTTGAATCTTGCCCTTGAGCACATAACATGCTCTAGTAGGATGTCCAATGAATCGGTGGTAAACACAGTACTTAGGATGATCGGTCTTACCGACTTCATCAGGTTTTTTTGGGTCTGGGAGCTGGATCTTATTGCTTTTGAGTAAACAATCGAAGATACTTGCCGTGTCATTCTCGTCAAAAGAATACTCTACCTTAGGACGAGGTTCCCTCGGTTGTGGTGCAGAAGGAGTGGAAGTGGACGTAGGCTGAGCTACGTTGACAGCCAAAGACTCTTTGCTTTTCAGATTAATGTTCAGAGTCTCTTTGTTCTTGCGGTTGTTTTGGCGATTACCACCGTCTGATGCTTGATGTTCATCCCGATCGGGGTTAGACATTTGTACCCCCAACTGTTTGAATTTATCAGCACTTACTTCAGCTGCTTTGGCATTAACAATGAAGGATGGCCAGTCTTGAAACTGAGTTGAGCCTGTCCACATACTGATAATAGGCAAGAGATTTGCCTTACAAGTATCTATAGTAACAGCAGCAGGAGTCCCTGGAGGCATTTTCAGGGCTTCTCGACGAAAACGTTCAATGAAACTCTCTGCAGTCTCGTTATGTTTCTGTTTGATTTTATTTAGGGCTGACATAGTCATGTCATTGAATCCCTCATAGAATCGTTCTAGAAAGATTTGCTTGAGACCTGAGAAAGAAGTGATACAACCATCGGGCAGACTTCTATACCAGTCATATGCTACGCCGGCTAAACAACCGACGAACACTCTGGTAAGAAGAGCGTCGCTTGGTTGAAGTTGAACAGTCATTACCTCGAAGTGATTGATGAATTGACTTGGTGAGGTACTACCATCAAAGAGAGCGATTGTTGGAATCTTGTATTTGGGAGGAAATGGAACTTCTTTCCATTCGACGGGATATGGCTGTTTGATTCCCAACCTTTGCAGGTTGTCTTTCTCTTTGAAAGCTTCAAACTGAGTTCGTAAAAGCTTGACTGCTTCATTAGCATCTTCAGATGAAGAGGAAGGAGCCGTGGTAGGAGGAGGGACAGCATTATAAGCACTACCCCCAGCACCTGATTGACTGGGTGTAGTTTGAACTTGTACTTGCACAGGAGGCATCTGAGGAGGTACTACCCCCAGCCCAGTATTGACAGGCATCGATGAAGCTATGATTTCAGGGTTTATAGCAGCCGGTACAGTTGGTGGGGTAGCATGTTGTGCCATAATGATAGAATGCATACTGGCGACCATTTCAGCCATAGTTTTCAATTTGTCCTCCAGTGCAACAATCCGCTGTTCTTGGTTTACAGAAGTTGAAGCATCTGGATCATCAGTAACAACATATGCCGTCACTTCTCTAGGCACAGTAGACGAAACTGTTTGTTCAGAGTTTTCACTATATGCATCATAATCAGAGAAAGATTCGTCTCCTGACTGAAAAGTAGGAAGATAAGCTGAAGGATCTTGAGGAAGATTCCTTTGACCGATTGTGTCTCGGCTGTGGGAACGAGTATGTTGAAATACTCCTTCAGAGGATTCTTGGAGTAAATCCAAATATCGTTGGCTTGGTCTGCGAGGCTTACCATGTTTGGAGCACTTTCTACCCCCGGTGTCTCGGGAAGCCATATTGACAGAAGCGTACAACACTTCGTCTTCTTCTGACATTGGTTCTGTTTTAGCAAAAGTTAGACGATCGAAGATAGATCGCTTTGTTGTTTGACAACAACATTGGATGATGACTTTATGATTGCAATGATGATCAGATGGTTGATTTGAAGGAGTTGAGACATTATCCCGTTTTTGTCTGAGATGTTCTCGAAGATCAGAAACCATGCCGGGACGGGGAAAAGTTCGAGGAATGTGTTCTTTAACAATATTTGGAACATGGTTTCGATTCTTCAAATGTTTTGTCCCCTGTGTATACAAGGAAGTACTCATTTCATTGGCATAGGTATCAGAATTTATGTTTCTGGAGATTTGTCTTTGAGGCTTAACCTTCGGCATTGGCTGTTTACGTTTTGCTGAAGTTGGCCTGTTAAGATATGTTCGTAGGTCTGCAAATTCACCCCCAGAGGTTTCTGTTTGAGACACCAACAGTTTTCCTTGTTTGGAACGAGATATTTTGAAAGTTGGGAGGTCTTGGAATTCTGCTACTGGGGTAGGCAAAATACCTCTTTGATCAGTGCAAGTTTCTTTGTTATGAAGGTAAGAAGAATCTTTGTTTGTAGGAGATCTTGTGCTGACGGGTGTTGAAACACGTGCAATTTGATCTGCTTCAGTAAAGACCGAAGAAGACTGAGAAAAGACCAAAGGGCCTTTTCCTTTGTTCTGAGAAGAAGGGATAACTAAAGAGCATTTCCCTCTATTGTCTTCCAAGTCATGAGACAAGGAAGTTTGAGAAAAGACCAACGGGCCTTTTCCTTTGATCTGAGAAGGAGGAGGAATAGCCAAAGGACTACCCCAGTAGATTGTGCTAGAACAGCAGGATGTTTAAGAGGAGAATCAGATATTTTCTCTTGATTATGAGAAGGAGAGAATTTAGCCAAAGGGCTGTTTCTCTTAGTTTGCGCAGAAGTGATTTACGCATGAGTGGAGGGTACATTGGTTCTGGCCACAGAAGTAGGAGTCCTTGCTTTAGAGTGCTTAGGATGCACTTTGGTTGCTGGAATGCTGTTTTGCGCAGGAAAAGCTACTGCCAATTGCGCCAGAGTCATAGGAGTCTTCTGTTTTGACAAGGCAGCATATGAAGTAGCTTGTGCAACTTTTGCAACAGATTGCGCAGCATTGACTGCAACAGATTGTGCAGCAGTTGCTGAGACAGACTGTGCAGCAATTGACACAGCAGTTTGCGCAGCAGACTGGCCAGCAGATTGTGCAACAGAGTGTGCAGCACCTTTGGTGGCAAAACTGCCAGATTGTGCAGCAGTCTTGGAGACCCAAACTGAGCGCACTTTGCTCTTGGCAGAAGTGGCTGCAGTACGGGGAATGGTCTTGGAGTTGAGCATTGCCTCGTAGGCTGTCTGGTTGACATTGACAACCAGGGTCTTCTGCGTCTTCCCGATAGACGCTACGTCACATTGAGTTGCTACTTCCTCGTCGGAGGAGAAAGTTGTCCCCAGCAGAGTCGCCATTTTGTTTGCAAAAACAAAAGTATAGAACTTTATTGATACAAACTGTAATAAAGATTACAAGAATTCTGGGAAAATTACAACTGTAGGAATCCAATCTCGATGACGATTGCTTTATCCCTTGGACGATGTGAACTGTAAAGACGAAGCTTTTGAAGTTGAAAACAACTCTGGAAACTGAAGGCAAAAGCCTCTGAGGTTGAAGACAAAAGTCTCGGAAGAATGCAGCAGCACTTTGGCAAGAACTCCTGGACTCTCTGATTTCTGATTTCTGATCTTGATATCTGATCTCTCTCCCCTCCTATGAAGACTTGAAACTCTATTTATAGAGTTCTGGAAATAACTAACTTTCAGTTATTTTGGACTGCGCATGATGATTTGCGCAGCATTGGTTTGCGCAACATTGATTTGCGCAGATAGTTACTGGATCGTGGGCCGATTATCATGGACACATGGCATGATTTGATAGAAATACGCATGATCGTGCATAAACAGTTGCCACGTAATGAACAATCGATGGCATGAATGCCACGTGTAACTTAACAGTTACGTTTGATAGATTGCACAGAGTTGAATTGCGCATACATGGTTTGCGCAAGCTCAAACTGCGCAGGATTGGTTTGCGCTGCCAGCTGTCAGCCGTCCTCGAGCACTGTGCGGCGCAGGAAACGAACAGACTCCTTGTTATCCGCGCTGTCAGTTGTCAGAAAAGATTTGATTTGATTTAGTAATGATGACTTCTGCCACGTCAGCTTGCGCAATCGGTTGTGTGCGCAAATTAGAATGCGCAATCGGTTAGCTGCGCAATCTGTTGTCTGCGCAATTCAACAAGATGATGTATATTTTGATTTCTTGATTTTGTTGATTGATGCAACTTGATTTTTTAGGACCTATAATTTAAAGCTGGAAAATAATTCTAAATAGGATATGAAATGATCAGAGAATATACTCGTCTGATATCTGAATGTCCAAGGTAAAGATACTGTCCGAGGAAAGGTGTCTGGCTCCTAATTAGAACAGCACAAGTCACAACATGTCCAGAAGGGTAATATAAAGCACTACAATGTATTCTACATGAATCTAGGTCAAACTAGGCCAAAGTCAACCCTTGGTCAACTCTGGTCAACTGCACTAGTCAAACTAGGTCAAACTAGGTCATGTCCTAACCCAGTAAGTCTTACTAGGCCTAACCAAAACTATCCTAGCAAGCACACATCAATACAAGGCTATACAAGCCAACATACACTATATAGCATGCAATTATTCAATACTCAAATAGGCAAGAATTCACATTAGATATACACTAGGTAATCTATTACTTTAAGCTATATATGTCTACACATATATACACATGTATATATTGGTATTCAACATTAGGTCTATAATCATGGCATTTCAAACGGTTATATAAACTTATATATTACAACACAATATGCTAACATATATATAATATACATACATAGCTAAGTTAACTATATTCATAAATACTTATTTAAGAGGCTGTGTGTGTGTATGTGAACATGGCAAAGGGACAAGTGAGGGTTAAATGGGCATACATAGTATATACATATCAAAGAGTGTCAAATTGTAAGTGAACAATATGTCAAGTGTGATAGTGTCAACATAGTATAAGGGGGTACATGAGGTAATATAGGATTTGTGTTAACATAGAACATTACATCTCATTAACTTGTATATTGCATACATTACATCTATTATTACATTACATTCATGCTTGCATTCATTCATCATTCATTTATTCTCTTGCACCACTATATGCACCATACATTACATACTATGGAACCTACATATTCATTACAAGCCATACTTATACATGCTTACATTAGATAGGATACTTACACCTCATACATCATTTATTTAACCATTTACTTATTCTTGCATTCTCTATTTAATTACATAATATATATACATTAACATGGGTTAAAATCAAATAGAACATTATATTACACACAAGGGTGCACAAAATGCATATGCCGAATAGTAACTCCTACTAATAATCAATACTGTACCATCTCAGCATGAATTAAAATTTAGGATTAAATTATGTTATAGATCTATGTGTTAGCTTTCCGAAACTTCAAACGGAACGCGTTTTTGTTTTCGAAAACTCCCGAAATCGCGAAAATACCGAGAACGCATTTGTCTTTCGTACAGCTGACACTCAAATAATTCTCCACAAAGTTACAGAAAGAATTAGGCCTATTAATACATGTTTTTGGAAAGCTAACTTTAATACGCTTCTTTTAAAAAAATGGGAGATTAAACCGAGCTTTGATCTAGAAGTTATGATATTTCTAAGTTAGGGCTGAAATTAAAAACGTGGATAAAAATCATGACGGATTTAGGTAGTTTAAGACAAAAGAACACAAGTATATAACATAATATATCAAGAACTCACTCTCTACACTAATATATATATATGAGACACTATAGAACACATCTCCAATACAAAAATATGAGATTAAACATGTAATAATTCATTCATACATAACAACAACACATAGTGTGTCCAAATTTGGGATTTTTCCACATGGACACAACCACAACACAAAGGACACTCCTATGACCTCCAAATGGACACAAATGGAGATACAACCATGGGGGGTCATTCCTATGGGTTCAAAATAGACCTATATGCATGAGGAAATGAAAAGGAGAAGCGATTATACCTCCCGGTAGATCGAATCGAAGAAAAGCCTTCCCGGAGCGACACCGACACGTAGAGATTCCAAAAGGACACGAACGAGCTCCGAATCCTCCCAAACTTGGGTAGCTTCCTCCTTGGCTAGAATGGAGAAGGAAAGAAGAAGATTTGGTGGTAAAATGGAAGGATTTGGTGGAGAAATTGCTAGGGATTGCTCTCTAGGAATTTGGGGAAGAACAAGAGAGAGAGTGTGGATGAGAATAATGAAATGAACTTGAGCCTATCCTCTCCCAAAGTGGCTGGCCATATGGGGCTATTTGTCCTATTATAGTAAGGTCCAAAATGCCCCCACTCACCTATTCTATGAGTATTAGGAAAGGGCTAATTGGTTGGGGCTAAATTAGTCATTCTAAAGTCTCTAATCACACTAACCTTATCCATAATAATTAGTCTAACCTCTAACTAAAATATTTCTATCATGTGGACTAAAATTAATATCATGTGGGCCATGTCTAACTAGTGTGTGGGTCCCACTAGAGTCAAACTACCCCCGGGTCCCTGTTTCAAGTCGGATTGAGTTGAAATTCGAACCCGACTCAAACAACCCCAAAACAATATCATAAATAATAAAATAATATCAAAATAATTCAAAGAGGTTAAATGCAAAAAATATTCTTAGGCCAAAAATGATATTAAAATATTATAATCACATGGTTAGGCTCTAGGTCAAACAGTCTTTAGGGTTTTACTAGCAAAACGTCAAAACCACAAGTCATTGATTTAAATAATTTTAAAATAATTTAAAATCACCAAAAATCATATCATGAATTAAATATCATTATTAAAATAATTATAAACACGAAATTTTAAAATTACCCTCATTTGGGAAACTGGGTGTTACAACTCTACCCACCTTAGAAAAATTTTGTCCTCGAAATTTAAGATCGATAGTACTCCTTCTAGAGCCTCTAACCTACCCAATATCTAAGGTAACACTTCCTAACACTGGAATAATAAACGGACATCTAAAAAGTGTCAATCTAGGAATACCTCCAATAATGCTCTGTAACTTCAATAGAATATGGACTGGAACCTATATCCAAGGGACTGGACCTATTTTAAAGTGGTCTTAACTAAGGATGAAAAGGAACTGATCATAGGCTATAGGTATGCTCAAACTATTATCTTCCTATTAACCATCTATTAATACATTCTATTACCATAGGAACGATGCATTACTAAGACATATAGGCCCCTATCTCTCATAACACATTTAAACTCACCAAAAGACTAGTACATCCTATCAAGGCTGATACTATAATCTCTCCTAAATCTCCTAAGCTACATGTTTATAGACACACATCCCCACATCAAGGACTAACCCATATATATCTACAACTGATACTAATGGAGTGACGTCCCTATTTCCCAACAATCAAGGTCTAAATTTTTTTTATCTAAATCATGCAATTTGAAGGAATAGTATACAAGGTCAGGGCATACCGTAGCAGTTGGAAGTCTCACCTAGGTACACTAATCATTCTAGGTTAAAACAGTACTATGGTATCAACACACAAACAATCTAGGGTGTCCTAATTGGGAAGGTAAGAGAACAACAATCATCAAGGTTGTAGGGCTGTCTACCATCCTATATGAAAATTGGTCATTAACAAGCAACTAAGAAATTATTAAAAGGTTACTATTCCATAAAATGGCAAAAATTAAAAATTTAGGCACAATAAATCACAAATAAATTTTTGTCTTGACACGATCTAAGTTGATCAATTTCGGGATAAAACGAGACTTGGGCAAGAAGGAAAATCAATGAAATCAAAGTATGAGCACGAGCATCTAATGATGGAGGTTCAGGTCATGATTAAATTTAATTCGACTGAGTACGAATACGAGGTTCATAGGCGATGAAAAGATTTCAAAGAGAATTGTCAAGGCTGTCGCGAATGAGACTCTAGGGTCAAGTTTAACTATGTCTCCATTCTCGTAGATTGATACATGAAAAAGCGAACCAAAGTACAATAGGTTGATCAGACCATCATGTACCTGTTCTGATTAGACAATATGTTAGTGGATGGCCACCCAATAAAATATGTCATGACCAAGCTCGAAAATAGATAAGCTTGTAAAACTAAGGCTAATTTAGCAGCACAAGATATAAGGGTGGTAATGATGAAAGAAATTACATAGTCCAAGTTTCTTAACCAACGGGTCAAGTAATCAGATGAGGTACAAGGTTAAGCATCTAAGGAAACAAGCAGAACACCATGACATGTCGGGTCGAAAGAATTGAGTTAAGGCTTGATTTCTAATTGAAATAAGAAGAAATTTAGTATAATGGTAGAGGTTATAGTTTAGCCAGTTGACCAGAAAATCATATCAAGAAAATAGAGTACAAGAAGACGGGTTTTAGTGGGACATGATATACCTACACGAAGGTGAGCTCGTCTAGGTCTTACATATAAGATTTGTTGGAGGGTAACAGCTAGTATTACATTCCGAATATCAAAGTCACGATAAGGAACGTCAAGGATCTCAATTAGAAAGTGGGAGTTCAAGAGGTGGTAATTAATGCACAAAAATAATGAAGATCGAGTTAGTCATCTGATAACCAGTTACGTCTTCTCTGAGCTACATAATTTACGTCACTTCCTTAGCCTTCCCCATGCAAAAGATACGAAGATTCAAGGGTTTCGAAGTGCATCTGGTAGGGACGACAAGATATGGGTAATTAATATAATGAGACAGAGTTTAAGATAAGAGGTAAATAAGAATGCAAGGAAATAATGGCGAGAAAGAATAATGAAGATATGTTCCTTCTCATCGGTTCAAACGAGAGGAACCTATCAAGCTTAAATTCAATAGCAAGGAATGAGGGTGAATCCAAACAAGAGGAAAAGGAATTCCAATTGAAGTTCAAAATGAGTTTCTCAGGGGTCATCCCAGAAATCTCTCAAAGAATCCTAAGTGTGATTGAGTACCTTGGATTTGAAAATATTAATCTAAATACAAAATTAAATCAACAACTACAAAATTTTATCAAAATCATCAACTAATACCAGGATTCAAAGTTCTACAATGAATCCACAAAATCAAATTCAAATCAAGAAAAAGGTGAATCAAAACAAGGAAAAGGAGTTTAAATCGGAATTCAAAATGAGATTCTCAAGGGTCATCCCAGGAATCTCTTAAGGAATCCTAACAGTGATTGAGTATCCTCTCATCCTAACATCTTAATTTATATATCCTATAGCAGGCTCGTAGTAGTACAACTAAGTCGTTGTGCTACTACGAAATTATACTAATGCGAATCTCGACCTGCATGGGCCACCACAAAAAATGTGTCACGACCCGCACCCTAGAGTTAGGGCACGAGAACGTAACAACGCCCAGCCTACGTCGCAGTGTCGGCGGTAGAACGCTGTCCTATGTCTCAATGCATCTAACAGTATAAGACTAAACAGTTTATACTCCCCGAATGGGGGTGACATAGCAGAATGTAAACTCAATCACATCTAAGGTAGAGCATAAAGGAAGATAGATAAAACATGAAATCGAAAAGAGATACAACAGATAGAAGTCTAAGTGTCTAAGATACAAACTCAGAGTACATCTCAAAACTCAAATACAGTAATCCAAAATACAACTCAAGATGACTGAAAATAAACTATAAGCAAAAAATCCTAGCTATCTATGCAACCTCTACTGTCTCCTCTAGGCTAACAGGCAACCTCCAGGCTATCTGTAAAATTTATCAACGGGTCCAGTCAGGACTGGAGCGAGCACAATACATCTCAACAGATCATAGCAGGTTAGAAAATATAATCATGCAGTAAAGTAAAATACAGGATCTGAAGGAAATACAGTATGTAAACAGAGAAAGAGAACTGTAATAGAAATATCTACTATACATAGAGAACTAACAGTGACTAGTGAGTCAGAGTAAAATATAAACATGTGAATGGCATAGGAGATTCATGACTACAGCTAAGAGAGTGATTCATGACTACAGCTACTTGGATAATATTCACATGTCTATTTCTACTCTCCCATCCCCAATCAATACACAAGGATCTGTTCAAGTTATGTTAAGATTCGTGAAACTTCACATGGCTCATAAAATGAGTGATATGTTAAGGTGATTCATGATGGCTCTGTGAACATGAGAGTACATGTGTCACAAGCGATTCGTGAATCAGAGGAAGCATAGAGATACGTGATGATTCATGAAATACATAAAACATGCAGTATCCGATGCTCCCGAGGGGGATAACATCTCATGAAAAGATTCATATAGTACCAATCCGTGTGACCAACGTGACAGTATCAAGTAAAGTAATTTAAAGCAGGAAAATAATTCTAAACAGGATATGAAATGATCAGAGAATGTACTCGCCTGATATCTGAATATCCAAGGTAAAGATACTGTCCGATGAGAGGTGTCTGGCTCCTAATTAGAACAGCACAAGTCACAACATGTCCAGAAGGGTTATATAAAGCACTACAATACATTCCACATGAATCTAGGTCAAACTAGGCCAAAGTCAACCCTTGGTCAACTCTGGTTAACTGCACTAGTCAAACTAGGTCATGTCCTAACCCAGTAAGTCTTACTAGGCCTAACCAAGACTATCCTAGCAAGCCAACATACACCCAACTCTATATATCATGCAATTATTCAATACTCAAATAGGCAAGAATTCACACTGGATATACACTAGGTAATCTATTACTTTAAGCTATATATGTCTACACATATATACACATGCATATATTGGTATTCAACATTAGGTCTATAATCATGGCATTTCAAATGGTTATATAAACTTATATATTACAACACAATATGCTAACATATATATAATATACATACATAGCTAAGTTAACTAAGATAAAAAAAAATACATGCATAGCTAAGTTAACTATATTCATAAATACTTATTTAAGAGGCTATGTGTGTGTATGTGAACATGGCAAAGGGGCAAGTGAGGGTTAAATGGGCATACTGTAACTCCACTTTTCCCAATTTTGGTGAAATTTAATTTTTTTTATAATAAATACTTTATTTCTTTTATTATAAATATAGTTATGAGTATTTTTGGAGGGAAGGAATTTGAAGCAGGAATATTTTTTTTTAAATTTGGAGTTGGTTACAACTAATTGAGTGGTCCCAAAACTTTTGAATCTCCTAAACTCATTTCTAACTGTTTTAATATACTTTATGTAATTATGAAAAGGAGGAGGGGTTTTCTGTTAAACTGCTTTTGGCGGAGGGGCTGTTTTGCAAATTTCCTTTAATTTTCGTTTTATAACCGGTTGAGAAGAGAGAGAGAGTGTGCGGCATTCATTACTTTTCCACCGACTCTTCGTTAAGTCTGCCGACTCTTCGTTAAGTCTGCCGACTCTTCGAGAACTCTGCTGTTCTCGAGTGTTCTTCTCCGGCGACTTGACGGCGACTTCCTCGATGGCGCTGATGGTGGCTTCGGCGATGGTGGCTTTAACGGCGGCGACTCTGGAAGCTTGGCAGTAACTCGAGCTCGGTGTCTCTTCGTCTTCTTCTCGGCACGGGTTCCTTTCTCTTCGCGTGCTGTTGCTTCGTCTTCTTCCTGTCTTCTTCCTCGACGAGCTTTGGGCTTCGACTTCCAGAGGATAAACCCTAACCCTAACCCTAATCTCTACTGTTGGTCAGATCTATGGCAGATCTATGGCCTAGACTCTGAGATCCTTTGATCGGTGACGAGATCTAGGGTTTAGCTGGGTTTGTGAGAGATCAATGATGTTCTCTTCTCTTCGAACAGTTCTAACTGTTCAGATCCGATGGATCTAGGGTTTCTGTGGTCCGATCTTGTAGATCGACCCTTGCATGCGGTTATTTTGGGTTGCATGTTAGATCTATGATGTTTCTTTAGTTGATTCTTCGGGAACGAGTTGATCTGTGGCTATGATGATCCTTTCTGTGGTTGTGATGTTATTTCTGTTGGTTTTTACTCCAGATCTGGTAGTGGTTCCAGATCTGATTGAGTGTGGGTTTTCGATGGTGTTTCCTGTGGAGGATCCAGTGGATCTGTTTCTTTTACTTGCATGCTGTCGGTTGGCCTAGACCTAACAAACCCAGTGGTGACTCTAGGGTTGCTCGATTCGTTAAGTCAGGGATGGGTTTGTTTTTGGAATGTTTTCCTTATCCATTTCTGTGTGGATTTTTGGGGAAGATCTGATGTTCGGAATCCTTTCTTTTTGGACTGAGATCTTGTGTCTAACACTCTCGTGTCCGACACTGCATGCATATTTTATATATTTTAATTGATGATTTCTTCTTTCTCTTTTCTGTTATTTGTTGCTGGGGATCTTCTGACTGTTGGACCTCTGTCCCGACTGGACTGTGGCTGTACCTACCTGTTCGTATCCGATGTTCGTGTCGGATACGAAGTGGTGCGGACTCGTGGCTAGAACTTTGATGGACCTTGCTGTAGCCATGTCCTCTTTCCCGTGTCCGACGTGCGTGTTGGACACCAAGGAGATGATGTGACTTGACCCTGACGTGACTGGCCTTGGATTGTGGGCCTGACCGGCGGTGGATTTTGGCAGTTTGCAGCTATTAATTGTTGGGCCGGTTGGTGTTTATTCAGGGGGCTTATTTGTATATTCTTTTGTGGGCTGTTAGTATGGGCTGGGCCATACTGAATGTGTTGTAATATTATTTAATTATAGCTGGATGACTGTAATTAATAATTGATGGGCTGGTTTGGCTGGGCTGTGTTGGGCCGGGCTTATATGCTGTAATAGTTATAGTTGGGCTGGTTAGATAGTCGGGTCTGAACTGATCCTTGGTATTGGGTTGACCGGGTGGCAGACTGTTGGGTAAGTGGGCCGAGTGGTTGTGGGCCAGCCATTGAACTTTGCCTTTGGGCAGGACTGTCTGTAGTTTATTTTTTATAAATAATAAATGTTATTTTCCCATTTATTGTGAGTTGATGGAAACATCCTCTTAGAACCAATTTTATAACTAAAACAATTAGTTAACTTTTCCTTAATTACTACTGATTAGTAATGAATAATATCTTTACTTAAATAACTTTCTTTTAAATAATAAACCAAGTTTATAAAACAAACCACTTTTATATATATAAAAAGTTGCAATGCTAACTCTATATATATAATGAGTTTTTGAATTATAAACTTATAGAAACTCTTAGTGTTAAACACGTAAAACCAAGGGTTGTGTTTAGCATTTGATTTTCCCAAGAGAACAAGAAGTTAGTAATTAAACCTAGTGTAATGTAACTTGTGAACCTCCAAATAAGACTAACTTATTTGGGAAGAATCAAGATAAAGATTTAGTTCTTAACTTTAATTAACCTAGAAGCAACTAGCATAGTTTATTAACCAACTTGTACATCACTATTGTTAACAGGAGAACATCCAGCTAGATTGCCTACCATATTGCTGGAGCCAGGCAAGTACATTCTATGGTTTTGTTCAGTGCATTTTCCTTGTTCTTTATTGCTGACACACTGCGACACGTTCATGTTCTTTCTGGCTTGTTCTTTCATGTTCTTACTTGTATCTTGGGGTGGGGAAATACTCTAGATATGTGACTAAACCCGGTTACTTATTCATGATCTTTAGCTTAGGCCTCGCACAGTGTACGCGGGTCCTAAGCCGTACCATTACATGATCTTTCAGGATCCTTTCATGTTCTTTCATGATCTTACCCAAGCCGATCACATATCTAAGTAGTATTTCAAACATATAAACACATGTTCAGGATATTGTTCTTACATTAGTTTCTCTTGATCCTGATCTTGATATTAGTCGTGATCTTTACTGCATCTTATATTGTCATGATCTTTCATGTATCTTTATAGCAGTAGTTCATGATCTTCATGTTCTTTACATACTTGTTCTTATCCTGTTCTTCCAGCATTTACTTTCCATATCATTATGTTATTGTTCATTACCTAGAACTGTGCTTTGCTCCGCTCCTGACTGGATATGTTATGATAGGTGAGATGGAGGCTTTATGTGACACATACTATAGACATGATACTGCTTTCCTTGAGCCAGCTGGAGCTGCTTGTGACATAGAGGCTGCAGAAGCCTAGTTATCTTCCATTTAGTTGTCTTTCCTGCTTTTGAGACTTTAGTCAGACTTTAGTTACATTTCTGGATGAATGTAATAATAAAATGCTTAGACATGTATTTGAATATTCTGGGATCGTTTATAGATATGCTTTGACATTACTTCTCATTTACTTGACTTGTTAGATTTTCCCTAGTTCTGGTACAGCTTACTTCGTCGTGTCTAACGACGAAGGCTGGGCGTGTCCGACTCGTGTCCGATTATTCGGGAGCGGGTCGTGACATGTTTTTAGTGGTGGCCCATGCAGGTCCATCCTAATGGTACCTAGGACTTAGCGTACTATTGGGGGACTTGATTACACTAGGGAAACTTGATCACAGCATAGGAAAATCGGGAAATAAGGGTATATCAGGTATATCAGGTGTATCAGGTATTTTAATATTCTATAAACACTTGTTGTATGTAGGTCTAGGTTATTTTAACAGTTTTCTGTTTTGCAGATAGTTCAAAAGCATACGACGCCAGAACTGTCAATTCACCTGCACTTGACGTTTCCGAACTTCCACTACCTTCTATCACTCTACTATCCCCATGGGTAGTACGTAATTGACGGAGATGTCTGAAGAGTCCCTTGACAACCAGAGGAAGCAGGCCACCCTTTCCAAGTCAGACTTGTGGATACACTCTCCGAGCCAGAAAGGACTTCTGATTTCCAGACGCTCAGACATTTAGATTTTTCCGACACCAAGCGCATATCTTGCATCGAGGAACAGATCGAGAACCTGGAGTCGCAACTGAAGATCATCCAAGTCCCTGAGGACTCGACTCCTCTGAAGATTGGAACTATCAGCCAAGAGATCCAGGATGTAGCACAAACAATGGAACAAGACCGGAAGCTGAAGGCCAGGAGAGACATGAAGATTTATGACAAAGACAACAACTACCCTGGACCCACAAAGCGTCACAACACTCAGTCAGCGTTTCTTCGGTCACACCACCAGTCACATCATCAGGAGCAGATCTCAGCAACCAGCACGCCAGCAGCCATATATTCATGCCAGAGCCCTGCACTTCATCCCCAGTGGGAGATCCAGATTCAGATCCAGCCGACGATCATTTACAAATTCTGCCACCTCTCAGGATGCCACTATGAAGAGTGCCGCAAAAGACGGAGGCTATACTATACTACGGATCGCCTGCCCACCAAGTCAAGACTGCTGGAGAACGTTAATCACACTGCCCGAGAACAAGCGCGAGGAGCATCAGACTACAGCAAAAGGGAACCACCTTCTCAGAATCAGCAAACACATGGAGCACCACTGCAAGGATCAGCCTATATCAGGACAGCTGAAGAAATTGAAGTGATTCCAGTCCCGGAGAAACACTGAAGATAGATTGAAGACAGAAGATTTCTTTTGCATGGTTGGGAAAACCATGTATCTCGATTAATAATCCAGTTTTCCCTTAAATTCCTCCTAACACATTGATCATTTCTTGAAACTTCTTGTTTCTATTTTGGAACCTCTATTGATGTTCGAAACTTATTTCAAGATATTGTTTCATATTCGACAAACTTGTTTCAGACCCAAAATTCGATATTTATTTGAAATCCATTATTCGATACCGTTTGTACATTCATTCATAACGTTGTTTCCTAGTGATGGCTCATATTTGTAAATTTTGTTCTTTTATCAAACTTCGTGTTAATTAAGATTTAATTCCTACTCGTTTATTGATATTCCGTTCGCTAATCGAACTTGTACTATTCCAGAATTATTCCTACTTGAAATATCATTCTGAAACCTTGTTTGAACCTTCGCTTCTATTGATGCTTGTTTGAGATTCTATTTCCTATTCTCGATTTTATTCGAGACTTGTTGCTATTAAGATTCGCTTGTTTACACTCCAATACCTTGTCTCCTATTAGAACCTGTTTTCTAGTCACTATTCTAAACCTTGTTTTCTCGTTAAGATTTTCTATTTCGAGATTTTAGTTCCTAAATACGACCTTGTTGATACTTGATTTTTTTCACTGTATACCTTATTGGAGAATTCGTTCAATTCAAGCTTGCTCGAGATTTCATTTTTATTCAAGATTTTATTGAAAATTGTTTCTAGTGCGAAATTTTATTTCTTATTTTGAAACTTGTCTTCTATCTGATACCTTGCCTCAGTTCGTCCTTCGAGACTCCGTTATCCTTTCGGGATAACGTTCCATATGTGGAATCTTGTTACCATTCCAGATATCAGTTGATATTCCGTCATAATTTGAAACTTCGTCCTATCTGAAATTTTAAATCTCCCTGCCTGCCCTTTGTACTCACTGAATGGATCCCTTGTCATTTTTAGTACCTAATAAACTCATGTATTCTAACAGTCAGGTAACTTCACCATTTCCGTGACTTGGACTATTGAAATTCATTTAAATTCCTTGAAACTCTTTGAAATTCCTAGGAATTAAGTCAAGAGGCTATTCGATGACCTACTATGGCATGACAGTTGCGCGCTGCAGCCATTAGCTGGATTATGGAGACTGAGGGTTCACTGCAGCCAGTAGCGCACTGGCGAGGCAGGAACTTTAAGTTGAAGTGATTTCAGACATTCATAGGTTTCGGGTATTATTGAGACTTTGTCCTAAACTCTTCATATTTAGATCTCTTGAGTTGCTTCGTCGATAATTATTTGAAAATGAATAAAGTTGATATGTTATTCGGTAACATATTGTTATTTAAGTCATGGAACCGAAAATTCACTGCAGCCATACATGCACTGGCGGGGCAGGGATTCTAAGTAAAGTGATTTCAAATATCTATATGTTTCCGGATACCATAGAAACTATATTCCATTTTCATATAATTATTGGTTTCGAGAATCACAAACCCTTGTACGTTCATCCTGATTTGATAATGTATCTCCTGAGTATTGCGTACGTCTCCTCAATCAACCCTGGGTAAAAATTTCTTCTAGCATTTTATCGTTAGACCATTGAATTCCTCAAAATTATATATTACCAGATTGTGATTCTGTACTTCGTTGTGGGTTGTCCAAACTTCGATCTTAAGTCATGTCTATCTGACCATGATTTTCTATCTTGTTCTTGTCTACCTGTGTTAATATATCGATTTTTGATCGTACTTAATAATTGTGTCTTCATGATTTTGCTCCTCTTAGTTGTAATTGGAATTCCTTCCACTTCGTGACTATTTGATCCTCGATCCTTGTCAAGCATGATATCCCAAACTTCTTGTGTATACTTGGACTCAAGGCTTATAGCGTCATGGATCGACAAAAGCACTAAGCGGACAACAGCAGATGGTCACTGGAGTTAGCAGTTAGAAGCAGAGTGTTCCTGAAGAATCTCGCCGATCAGAGGCACCATTCATTTTGGCAGAGGCGGAAGGTTCAGTCCGAGATTCAGCGGGCCTGTCGACGTGATGACGCGTATTGGCAAGGTGGCATATCGACTAGCGCTTCCAGCTAGCTTGGAGGGAGTACACGACGTTTTTCACGTGTTCCAACTTCAACGCTACATTCCGGACCCGAGCCATGTGGTGGACTTTTCGGAGCTGGAGATGGGCCGTTACGAGGAGCAGCCAGTGGAGATCCTCGATCGGAGGGAGAAGCACTTGCGAAACCAGACTATTCCTCTTGTTCGCGTCATGTGGAGACACCACTCTCCGGAGAGTCCACATGGGAGGGCGAGGACGAGATGCGGGAGAGAGATCCCACTTTGTTTGCCTAATTGTATTTTGATAATTGAAACCTTTAAATACAATAAATGGCTTGAGCTTGAATCTTCCTTGTGTTTTTGCCTTGATTGTTTTGTTGTCCTTCGAATTTCGAGGACGAAATTTTTTTGAGGGGGGGATAATTTGTAACTCCACTTTTCCCAATTTTGGTGAAATTTAATTTTTTTATAATAAATACTTTATTTCTTTTATTATAAATATAGTTATGAGTATTTTTGGAGGGAAGGAATTTGAAGCAGGAATATTTTTTTTTTAAATTTGGAGTTGGTTACAACTAATTGAGTGGTCCCAAAACTTTTGAATCTCCTAAACTCATTTCTAACTGTTTTAATATACTTTATGTAATTATGAAAAGGAGGAGGGGTTTTCTGTTAAACTGCTTTTGGCGGAGGGGCTGTTTTGCAAATTTCCTTTAATTTTCGTTTTATAACCGGTTGAGAAGAGAGAGAGAGTGTGCGGCATTCATTACTTTTCCACCGACTCTTCGTTAAGTCCGCCGACTCTTCGAGAACTCCGCTGTTCTCGAGTGTTCTTCTCCGGCGACTTGACGGCGACTTCCTCGATGGCGCTGATGGTGGCTTCGGCGATGGTGGCTTTAACGGCGGCGACTCTGGAAGCTTGGCAGTAACTCGAGCTCGGTGTCTCTTCGTCTTCTTCTCGGCACGGGTTCCTTTCTCTTCGCGTGCTGTTGCTTCGTCTTCTTCCTGTCTTCTTCCTCGACGAGCTTTGGGCTTCGACTTCCAGAGGGTAAACCCTAACCCTAACCCTAATCTCTACTGTTGGTCAGATCTATGGCAGATCTATGGCCTAGACTCTGAGATCCTTTGATCGGTGACGAGATCTAGGGTTTAGCTGGGTTTGTGAGAGATCAATGATGTTCTCTTCTCTTCGAACAGTTCTAACTGTTCAGATCGGATGGATCTAGGGTTTCTGTGGTCCGATCTTGTAGATCGACCCTTGCATGCGGTTATTTTGGGTTGCATGTTAGATCTATGATGTTTCTTTAGTTGATTCTTCGGGAACGAGTTGATCTGTGGCTATGATGATCCTTTCTGTGGTTGTGATGTTATTTCTGTTGGTTTTTACTCCAGATCTGGTAGTGGTTCCAGATCTGATTGAGTGTGGGTTTTCGATGGTGTTTCCTGTGGAGGATCCAGTGGATCTGTTTCTTTTACTTGCATGCTGTCGGTTGGCCTAGACCTAACAAACCCAGTGGTGACTCTAGGGTTGCTCGGTTCGTTAAGTCAGGGATGGGTTTGTTTTTGGAATGTTTTCCTTATCCATTTCTGTGTGGATTTTTGGGGAAGATCTGATGTTCGGAATCCTTTCTTTTTGGACTGAGATCTTGTGTCTAACACTCTCGTGTCCGACACTGCATGTATATTTTATATATTTTAATTGATGATTTCTTCTTTCTCTTTTCTGTTATTTGTTGCTGGGGATCTTCTGACTGTTGGACCTCTGTCCCGACTGGACTGTGGCTGTACCTACCTGTTCGTATCCGATGTTCGTGTCGGATACGAAGTGGCGCGGACTCGTGGCTAGAACTTTGATGGACCTTGCTGTAGCCGTGTCCTCTTTCCCGTGTCCGACGTGCGTGTTGGACACCAAGGAGATGATGTGACTTGACCCTGACGTGACTGGCCTTGGATTGTGGGCCTGACCGGCGGTGGATTTTGGCAGTTTGCAGCTATTAATTGTTGGGCCGGTTGGTGTTTATTCAGGGGGCTTATTTGTATATTCTTTTGTGGGCTGTTAGTATGGGCTGGGCCATACTGAATGTGTTGTAATATTATTTAATTATAGCTGGATGACTGTAATTAATAATTGATGGGCTGGTTTGGCTGGGCTGTGTTGGGCCGGGCTTATATGCTGTAATAGTTATAGTTGGGCTGGTTAGATAGTCGGGTCTGAACTGATCCTTGGTATTGGGTTGACCGGGTGGCAGACTGTTGGGTAAGTGGGCCGAGTGGTTGTGGGCCAGCCATTGAACTTTGCCTTTGGGCAGGACTGTCTGTAGTTTATTTTTTATAAATAATAAATGTTATTTTCCTATTTATTGTGAGTTGATGGAAACATCCTCTTAGAACCAATTTTATAACTAAAACAATTAGTTAACTTTTCCTTAATTACTACTGATTAGTAATGAATAATATCTTTACTTAAATAACTTTCTTTTAAATAATAAACCAAGTTTATAAAACAAACCACTTTTATATATATAAAAAGTTGCAATGCTAACTCTATATATATAATGAGTTTTTGAATTATAAACTTATAGAAACTCTTAGTGTTAAACACGTAAAACCAAGGGTTGTGTTTAGCATTTGATTTTCCCAAGAGAACAAGAAGTTAGTAATTAAACCTAGTGTAATGTAACTTGTGAACCTCCAAATAAGACTAACTTATTTGGGAAGAATCAAGATAAAGATTTAGTTCTTAACTTTAATTAACCTAGAAGCAACTAGCATAGTTTATTAACCAACTTGTACATCACTATTGTTAACAGGAGAACATCCAGCTAGATTGCCTACCATATTGCTGGAGCCAGGCAAGTACATTCTATGGTTTTGTTCAGTGCATTTTCCTTGTTCTTTATTGCTGACACACTGCGACACGTTCATGTTCTTTCTGGCTTGTTCTTTCATGTTCTTACTTGTATCTTGGGGTGGGGAAATACTCTAGATATGTGACTAAACCCGGTTACTTATTCATGATCTTTAGCTTAGGCCTCGCACAGTGCACGCGGGTCCTAAGCCGTACCATTACATGATCTTTCAGGATCCTTTCATGTTCTTTCATGATCTTACCCAAGCCGGTCACATATCTAAGTAGTATTTCAAACATATAAACACATGTTCAGGATATTGTTCTTACATTAGTTTCTCTTGATCCTGATCTTGATATTAGTCGTGATCTTTACTGCATCTTACATTGTCATGATCTTTCATGTATCTTTATAGCAGTAGTTCATGATCTTCATGTTCTTTACATACTTGTTCTTATCCTGTTCTTCCAGCATTTACTTTCCATATCATTATGTTATTGTTTATTACCTAGAACTGTGCTTTGCTCCGCTCCTGACTGGATATGTTATGATAGGTGAGATGGAGGCTTTATGTGACACATACTATGGACATGATACTGCTTTCCTTGAGCCAGCTGGAGCTGCTTGTGACATAGAGGCTGCAGAAGCCTAGTTATCTTCCATTTAGTTGTCTTTCCTGCTTTTGAGACTTTAGTCAGACTTTAGTTACATTTCTGGATGAATGTAATAATAAAATGCTTAGACATGTATTTGAATATTCTGGGATCGTTTATAGATATGCTGTGACATTACTTCTCATTTACTTGACTTGTTAGATTTTCCCTAGTTCTGGTACAGCTTACTTCGTCGTATCTAACGACGAAGGCTGGGCGTGTCCGACTCGTGTCCGATTATTCGGGAGCGGGTCGTGACACATACATAGTGTATACATATCAAAAAGTGTCAAAGTGTAAGTGAACAATGTGTCAAGTGTGATAGTGTCAACATAGTGTAAGGGGGTAGATGAGGTAATATAGGATTTATGTTAACATAGAACATTACATCTCATTAACTTGTATATTGCATACATTACATCTATTATTACATTACATTCATGCTTGCATTCATTCATCATTCATTTATTCTCTTGCACCACTATATGCACCATACATTACATACTATGGAACCTACATATTCATTACAAGCCATACTTATACATGCTTACATTAGATAGGATACTTACACCTCATACATCATTTATTTAACCATTTGCTCATGCTTACATTCTCTATTTAATTACATAATGTATATACATTAACATGGGTTAAAATCAAATAGAACATTATATTACACACAAGGGTGCACAAAATATATATGCCGAATAGTAACTCCTACTAATAATCAATACTGTACCATCTCAGCATGAATTAAAATTTAGAATTAAATTATATTATAGATCTATGTGTTAGCTTTCCGAAACTTCAAACGGATCGCATTTTCGTTTCCGGAAACTCCCGGAATCGCGAAAACACCGAGAACGCGTTTGTCTTTCGTACAGCTGACACTCAAATAATTCTCCAGAAAGTTACAGAAAGAATTAGGCCAATTAATATATGTTTTTGGAAAGCTAACTTCAATACGCTTCTTTTAAAAAAAAGGAGATTAAACCGAGCTTTGAGCTAGAAGTTATGACATTTCTAAGTTAGGGCTGAAATTAAAAACGTGGAAAAAAATCATAACAGATTTAGGTAGTTTGAGACAAAAGAACACAAGTATATAACATAATATATCAAGAACTCACTCTCTACACTAATATATATATATGAGACACTATAGAACACATCTCCAATACAAAAATATGAGATTAAACATGTAATAATTCATTCATACATAACAACAACACATAGTGTGTCCAAATTTGGGATTTTTCCACATAGACACAACCACAACACAAAGGACACTCCTATGACCTCCAAATGGACACAAAATGGACACAAATGGAGATACAACCATGGGGGTCATTCCTATGGGTTCAAAATAGACCTATATGCATAAGGAAATGAAAAGGAGAAGGGATTTATACCTCCCGGTAGATCGAATCGAAGAAAAGTCTTCCCGGAGCGACACCGACACGTAGAGATTCCAAAAGGACACGAACGAGCTCCGAATCCTTCCAAACTTGGGTAGCTTCCTCCTTGGCTAGAATGGAGAAGGAAAGAAGAAGATTTGGTGGTGAAATGGAAGGATTTGGTGGAGAAATTGCTAGGGATTGCTCTCTAGGAATTTGGGGAAGAACAAGAGAGAGAGTGTGGATGAGAATAATGAAATGAACTTGAGCCTATCCTCTCCCAAAGTGGCTGGCCATATAGGGCTATTTGTCCTATTATGGTAAGGTCCAAAATGCCCCCACTCACCTATTCTATGAGTATTAGGAAAGGGCTAATTGGTTGGGACTAAATTAGTCATTCTAAAGTCTCTAATCACACTAACCTTGTCCATAATAATTAGTCTAACATCTAACTAAAATATTTCTATCATGTGGACTAAAATTAATATCATGTGGGCCATGCCTAACTAGTGTGTGGGTTCCACTAGAGTCAAACTACCCCCGGGTCCCTGTTTCAAGTCGGATTGAGTTGAAATTCGAACCCGACTCAAATAATCCCAAAACAATATCATAAATAATAAAATAATATCAAAATAATTCAAAGAGGTCAAATACAAAAAATATCCTTAGGCCAAAAATGACATTAAAATATCATAATCACATGGTTAGGCTCTAGGTCAAACAGTCTCTAGGGTTTCACTAGCAAAACGTCAAAACCACAAGTCATTGATTTAAATAATTTTAAAATAATTTAAAATCACCAAAAATCATATCATAAATTAAATATTATTATTAAAATAATTATAAACACGAAATTTCAAAATTATCCTCATTTGGGAAACTGGGTGTTACAAGTATACATGAATAGAGGTGTACATGAAATACAAGATGTTCATGAAAAGCACATGACAACTGTATTTGATGCACCCCGAAGGGGATAACATCGTATGACAAGATCCATATAGTATCAATCCGTGATAATAACGTGACAGCATCATGTAAAGTAATCTAGAGCAAGAATATAAATCCTAACATATATAAAATGATCAGAGAATGTACTCGCCTGTCATCCTGTATGACTGATATGAATAGATATCCGAACTGGTGTCACAGAGTCCTATTTAGAGTAAAACATGTCACAATATATCCACAATGGTAAAAAAAGAGTATAAAATACATACTACATGATTCTAGGTCAATCTAGGCCAAAGTCAACTCTTGGTCAACTCTGGTCAACTTAAAAAGTCAAACTAGGTCAAACTAGTCAAAGTTATCTAGGGTTTAGTTAACAATGGTCAGACTAGTCAATTACTAGTCAATATGGTCAAGCTAGGTCAAGTCTAGGTCAATCTAGACTATCTAAGGTACTACACCACAAGGTTAAGGTATAACCAATACCTATACAAGTATACCACATATAAATACATATATATATATATAATACCAACCTTAATCCTATATTCAAGCTAATCCCATATTCCAATCTCAAGTCATGACTCAACTCTAAGTATCTCACTTAACCCCATACATTTCTTAATTGACATGTAACTATCCATATAACCCAAGTCACACAAATACCCTTATATACTTAGGGCACTCACATATAGGTCAAACCTAACCAATTAGTTAATAATCTAGGGTTTAGTCAAACCTTAGTCATTAAGTCCTTCTAAGTCCTTTCTAGGTTAATTAGGTAAAGTTTGACCTAAGGTTGACTTTGGTCAACTCTAGTCAAACAAGGTCAACTACCTAGGTCAAGGGTCACTTGGTCAAATTAGGGTTAGCCCCTAATGGCCATAGGCTAGTACATCTAGGGCACTAGTAGATACATATAGGTATCTATATATATACAATAGATACATACACTATCTATACCATATATATATAGATAGGCCATATTATATATATATACATATCTACAATATATATACAATATATACCCCACTATATATATACCATATATAACCAAATATATAAAATACTATATATATACACTCACTATATATAACATATATATATATATATATACCCCACACATATATATATATATATATATTTTTTTTTTTTTACACATATATATATATATATATATATATATATATATATATATATATATATATATATATATATATAAAGAGAAAAAAAATATATATATATATATATAAAGAGAGAGAGAGAGATGTGAGAGAGATAGAGAGTGAACAAGAGAGAGTGAGAGGGATGTGTGTGAGTGTCACTGTGTACCAGAACAGGGGGGGTTCTGTCCAGATTTCTGGAATCAGAAATCAACCACACATACACACACAATAACACACACACACCTATATATATACATATATGTATATACATATGTACACACATGTATATACCCCAAATTTTCACCTACACACACACAAACACATATATATGTATATACGATACGTATACATACAAATACATGTATATTAAACATCAAAAATCATTTTGAATCTCAAATTTGAAAACTGGAAATAATACAAAAACTGGGATTATCTATACTGTGACAGTGGGTTAGGGTAAACCCAAAACCAACCCCTAAACTCGACTATGGTCCCCAACCAAGGGTTGGTAACAGTGTCCCTAGGTGTCCTCTAGTGTCTAGGGTCCCTGTGTGTCCCCCACGACACAACACGATGTGTCAAACAGCCAGAAACCCAAATTGGGTAAACTGACACAGAAAATCAGTGCACCGCGTTGTGCACACGTACACCTAGCTCTAGGACACGACACGCGTGTCTAGGAGTCTCGTGCTCGTGTCCCTAGGTTCACCTAGGGGTAGGGTAGCCTGCACAGTGTCCACGTGTCCTCAGGACACGATACGAGGTCCGTATCAGTCGAGAAAACACGACTGATACGCGCGGTTTAGTACTGCATCGTGCAGTGGTTCGCGTGTCTTGTGGACACGACACGAGCCACGTGGGATCTCGTGGTCTTGCCCACGTGTAGCCCATATGTTGGGCTACACACTCGTGCAAACACGAGGTGTCCAAGTGTCGTGTCCGTACGACACGACGCGCACGAAGTTGGCTCTGTGCGTGTGTGCACTGTTAGTGCACGACCAGTGCACGTGTCCTCGTGTCCTCGATACGACACGAGGTGTCGTAAAATTTTGGGGGCATGTTCGCAGACACTGCCCCTAGGTGCTGACCAAAATTGGTCGTGTCTCGTGTCCTGTCCAGTGAGAACTGGACACGAGGCAGCAGGACAGTGTGTGTGGGTGTGCACAGCGTATTCGTGTCCAATTTAGACACGGACACGACACTGTTTTTGTGCTCAGTCAGGGTGTTGTGTGTCCTACATGTCTAGGGCTACCCAAAAATATATTTTTTTCACAAAAACACAAAAACTATTTCTTTGAGGCATTTCAACAAACACAGTTTTTCAAACATGGATACGTGTCCGATACGGACACCAAATCAAACCTACTTCCTACCAAACTTGTTCCACAGCTAGGGTATACCAATATACATGCAATTATGAAGAGAAAACACAATATTAACTAGGTATGAGGGTATTTACCTATTGGTGCAATTCCAATAGAAATCAAGCTAGTGGGGGCGTGTCCTTCCACTTGATGTTGCAAATGGCCTTGTGTCCTTGCTTGCTAGCCTCCCTTAGCACCCTCAATGTTGTAGGGTCCCAATGCAAAAGACTTGGGTGAATTTAGAGCTAATTTGAAGAAGTTATGGAGGTTTGAAGGTTGAGGGAAAATTCTAGGTTTTTAATACATGCAAAATGGTATGTAAAGGATTTGATGTAGTTATATAAGAAGGGGGCATGGTAGGGGGTGCCCTTGGCTGGTCATGGCAAGGGGGGGTGTCCTCTTGCCTTCCTTCAAGGTGAAGGCAAGGACTTTGTGCCAAAATTGAGATCTTTTGAGGGTTTCAAGGAAAATATCACATATGTAAATATCCAAGATATTTTCCTACATTGACTAATATGTAATATCCATCCTCTAGTCTCTAGGTTAGTGGCTAACCCCTAGATTAGGGTAAACTAGGTTAGGGACTTTCATGACAATAATTAAATAATAATAATTCACATAATTCCAATAATTCCAATAATTCCTAGTAAATTACCAAAATATCCCTTAGGCTAAAAGCCCTAACTTGATGTTCTAAACCTATGGCTAGGCTTATATGATCATGGTTAGTCTCTAGGTTAAGTAATCTCTAAGATTGCACTAGCAAAACATCAAAATCACAAGTCGTGGTTTTAAATAGTTTTAAAATAAGTAAAAATCACCAAAAATCATAATATGGTTTAAATATCATTATTAAATAATTAAAATTATAAAATTTTAAAATTACCCTCATTTTAGAAACTGGGTGCTATAAGTCTACCCTCCTTAGAAAATTTCGTCCTCGAAATTAGAATGGTCATACTTCTTCTAGGTCAAACACCCCAATAATCACAGTCTCAACACACAGTCCGATAATCATATGCGTCTGTCCAAAATCATGATACTCGGAATCTTCGTCATGCTAGTGAGCAAGGCTACGATATTCACAGAGTCCTCGACTAAAGTACATATCTCTAGAATCATGGTATTTAAAATTTTTGCATTGCCGCATGTCTGGCCGCAAAAATCTTAAATTTCCACACCCGAGAAATATGTCTAAAATCCGACTATATGTCCTCACTATGCCAGCTAACATGACTATAGAAGACTCTAGATCCCATAATCGAGACAACCTAGCCCATATGACTTATCTCAGAAGAAAATAATTTACAATGAAAAATCCGAACAAAAATTTATCAACTACAAGGAACAGATAGAATCAAATTTCAAGACAGTTATAAGAAGGCAAATGCGGAAATAGAATCGAAAAGGTTGGAACCTGCAATCAGCTCTCCCTCTGCCTGTGCATCATCGACTATCATGGCGAAAGCTCGCCCCAGCTGGCCTCCCTTGGCCTGCTGCTGATGCTGGATAAACCTCTGCTGCTGAGTCTGCAACGGTGGTCCCGTCTGCTGCCCTGTCGGAGCCCTAGCTCCTACTGCTGCCTGAGCCAATCGTGCCAAGTTCTTGGGGCACTCCTTCAACTGATGCTCTGCTGAACCACAAAGCAAACACAGGCCCTGCCTCTTCCTACAGTCGCCCCATCCGTAACCTTGCTTCTTACAGAAGTTACATATAGGGTGTTGTTGCTGCCTGGGTGCCTGCTGGTGAAGTACATGTCCCTGGCCCTGAAGCGGCTGCTGAACTGGCCTCTGCTGTATGTGAGGGCGCTTGGCTGGCCCTGCACTAGAACTAGCCCCTAAGGTATCACTGCCCCTCTTCGGCTTGAGGCCGAAGTCCTCCTCTGCAATCTGTGCGTCCATCAATATCAGATCGAACGCCGCATCACGGCGTCCCGAGGTGCGGGTGCGAACTGCATGAATAAGTCCCCTACGAAACTTACGAGCCTTCTTCCCCTCATCCTGGATCATATCGGAAGCGAACCTGCTAAGGCGGAAGAACTCTGCTGCATACTCGTCCATCGACGAGTTCCCCTGCACTAGACCCACAAACTGGCCCTCCAATGCTGTAAGAGCCACGTCCGGAAAGAACTTCTCCTTGAAGAGCCTCCAGAAGTTCTCCCATGTCAGCCCTCTCACCGACGCATGAGGATCCGTGCGATCCCATGTCAGCGCGATGTCGAAAAATCGGCTGGCTGCGGCCGAAACCCAAAGTGCTCTAGGAAGCTCTGCCAGCTCCATACTCCGCTGTACGTCCTCTAGCCAGTCGTCTGCATAAAGGATGCCCTCCGTGCCCATAAAGTGCCTGGAGCTCATCTTTCTAAAGTCTAGTACTGTCCCCGGCCTGGACTGCTGCTGGTACGGCTACTGGCCAGTAGGGCCCTGCACCGTACCCGGTGCCACTCTCTCCACTGTTGCCAGTGCAAGCTGAAGCGAGTTTTCCATGCTCTTCCTCAGCATCTCAATCTGACGGTATGACACATCCGACTGGAGCTGCGATGCCTCTGTCTGGGCCCGCTGAGTCTCCATCATTTGCTGAAGGAGAAGGAACATATGATGTGTATCCATCGGTATCGGTGGTGGTGGCAGCAGTATCCCTGGAACAACGGCCGAAACCCTCTGGGGTGGAGGTAGTAGACGTTCTTGTGCAACTGTCGGGGTCTCCGGGATAGTGGAATCACTGGGGGCAGTCTCGTGAACCTCCTCCTCAGCCTGGTCAGATCTATCGGGCAAGCTACTCGATCTAGTGGCCTGCGGGTGCGTCTTCGTCATCCTGGAGACGAATCGAAACAAAGAGATCAATATGGCACATGAGTAGATTTATCAAGGAAGGACAGTTAATTTAATACAAGGGAAGTAATCATGATAATCAAAAGATCGGAAATTTTCCTAGGTGTGATTGAGAAACTCCTATCATGTCCTAGGTCCTACGTCCTAATTGCAGGCTCGTAATTAGTACTCCAAGTCGAGCACCATTACGAGATCGCACTAATTACGACACAGACCTGCATGGGCCACCACAAAAATGTGTCACGACCCGCACCCTGATTAGGGGCACGAGAACGTCGGTACGTCCAGCCTACGCCGCAGTGTCGGCGGTAGAACGCTGTATAGGTCATCTATAATATCTAACATCTAACAACAAGATATATAAACCTGTCATCTCCGCACGGAGGTATAACATAACATCTCAACTATATGTCTCAAATACAAGTCTAGGAAAGATAGAGCGTGATATGGAATCAGATAAAAGAAAGGAACTGAATATAGATAGAGTTATCACACCACACAAAGTAGATGTCCAACACAGATAAGTACAAGACCTGAAATATAACTAAGTCACAACTAACAATCGGAACAATCCGATACAAAATGAAAACTACAAACACTAGACTAGACTAGGCACCCTCTACTGAGCTAGATGCTCCTCAGGCTCCTGAAGGTCACCCTCATGTGTCCCATAGAAGGTAGGACAGTCACCATCATCATCTGTAATATTTTCAATAGGTCCAGTCAGGACAGGAACGAGCACAATACATCTCACGCAGTTCATATCATGTTGGGAAATATAAAGCATGCAAAGAGTAAGATACATGGGCTGTAAAGAAATATATATAAAAACGAGAGAGATTTGATAACTGGAAATATCTATATATATGATAAGTAAGAACTGTACGTAACCTGTGATTTAGAGCATGAGATGGTTATATAAACGGGTTAGGACAATGCAAGGGTAACTCCATCATACGTGAGTGTACTATGGACATATACATGATTTCACAAGATTTCACAAGATGGGATTTTGATCACATAACCATTTCCTACTCACCCTCCCTAATCAATACACAAGGATCCAGTCAAGTTACGTTACCTTGCACAAGAGGTTTTTATCATGTTTTCTCACGTGATCATGAGAGTACAAGATTGCACAAGAGTATACATGAATAGAGGTGTACATGAAATACAAGATGTTCGTGAAAAGCACATGACAACTGTATTTGATGCACCCCGAGGGGGATAACATCGCATGACAAGATCCATATAGTACCAATCCGTGATAATAACATGACAGCATCATGTAAAGTAATCTAGAGCAAGAATATAAATCATAATATGTATGAAATGATCAGAGATGTACTCGCCTGTCACCCTGTATGACTGATATGAATAGATGTCCGAACTGGTGTCACAGAGTCCTATTTAGAGTAAAATAGGTCACAATATATCTACAATAGTGAAAATAGAGTATACAATGCATACTACATGATTCTAGGTCAATCTAGGCCAAAGTCAACTCTTGGTCAACTTTGGTCAAGTTAAAAAGTCAAACTAGGTCAAACTAGTCAAGTTATCTAGGGTTTAGTTAACAATGGTCAGACTAGTCAATTACTAGTCAATATGGTCAAGCTAGGTCAAGTCTAGGTCAATCTAGACTATCTAAGGTACTACACCACAAGGTTAAGGTATAACCAATACCTATACAAGTATACCACATATAAATACATATATATATAATACCAACCTTAATCCTATATTCAAGCTAATTCCATATTCCAATCTCAAGTCATGACTCAACTCTAAGTATCTCACTTAACCCCATACATATCTTAATTGACATGTAACTATCCATATAACCCAAGTCACACAAATACCCTTATATACTTAGGGCACTCACATATAGGTCAAACCTAACCAATTAGTTAATAATCTAGGGTTTAGTCAAACCTTAGTCATTAAGTCCTTCTAAGTCCTTTCTAGGTTAATTAGGTCAAGTTTGACCTAAGGTTGACTTTGGTCAACTCTAGTCAAACAAGGTCAACTACCTAGGTCAAGGGTCACTTGGTCAAATTAGGGTTAGCCCCTAATGGCCATAGGCTAGTACATCTAGGACACTAGTAGATACATATAGGTATCTATATATATACAATAGATACATACACTATCTATACCATATATATATATACATAGGCCATATTATAAATATATATATATATATATATATATATATATATATATATATATATATATATATATATATATATATATATATATATATACATATCTACAATATATATACAATATATACCCCACTATATATATACCATATATAACCAAATATATAAAATACTATATATATATACACTCACTATATATAACATATATATATATATATATATAAATATATATATATACCCCACACATATATATATATATATATAAAGAGAGAGAGATGTGAGAGAGATAGAGAGTGAACAAGAGAGAGAGAGAGAGGGATGTGAGTGAGTGTCACTGTGTACCAGAACAGGGGGGTTCTGTCCAGATTTCTGGAATCAGAAATCAACCACACATACACACACAATAACACACACACACACACACACCTATATATATACATATAGGTATATACATATGTACACACATGTATATACCCTAAATTTTCACCTACACACACACAAACACATATATATGTACATACAATATGTATACATACAAATACATGTATATTAAACATCAAAAATCATTTTGAATCTCGAATTTGAAAACTGGAAATAATACAAAAACTGGGATTATCTATACTGTGACAGTGGGTTAGGGTAAACCCAAAACCAACCCCTAAACTCGACTATGGTCCCCAACCAAGGGTTGGTAACAGTGTCCCTAGGTGTCCTCTAGTGTCTAGCGTCCCTATGTGTCCACCACGATACGACACGATGTGTCAAACAGCCAGAAACCCGAATTGGGTAAACTGACACAGAAAATCAGTGCACCGCGTCGTGCACGCGTGCACCTAGCTCTAGGACACGACACGCGTGTCTAGGAGTCTCGTGCTCGTATCCCTAGGTTCGCCTAGGGTTAGTCTAGGGGTAGGGTAGCCTGCACAGTGTCCATGTGTCCTCAGGACACGATACGAGGTCCGTATCAGTCGGGAAAACACGACTGATACGCGCGGTTTAGCACTGCATCGTGCAGTGGTTCGCGTGTCTCATGGACACGACACGAGCCACGTGGGATCTCGTGGTCATGTCCATGTGTAGCCCACATATTGGGCTACACACTCGTACAAATACGAGGTGTCCAAGTGTCGTGTCCGTGCAACACGACGCGCACGAAGTCGGCTCTGTGCGTGTGTGCACTGTCAGTGCACGACCAGGGCACGTGTCCTCGATACGACACGAGGTGTCGTGAAATTTTGGACGCATGTTCGCAGATGCTGCCCCTAGGTGCTGACCAAAATTGGTCGTGTCTCGTGTCCTATCCAGTGAGAACTGGACACGAGGCAGCAGGACAGTGTGTGTGGGTGTGCACAGCGTGTTCGTGTCCAATTTGGACAAGGACACGACAATGTTTTTGTGCTCAGTCAGGGTGTTGTGTGTCCTACATGTCTAGGGCTACCCAAAAATATATTTTGTTTCACAAAAATACAAAAACCATTTCTTTGAGGCATTTCAACAAACACAGTTTTTCAAACATGGATACGTGTCCGATACGGACACCAAATCAAACCTACTTTCTACCAAACTTGTTCCACAGCTAGGGTATACCTATATGCATGCAATTATGAAGAGAAAACACAATATTAACTAGGTATGAGGGTATTTACCTATTAGTGCAATTCCAATAGAAATCAAGCTAGTGGGGGAGGTGTCCTTCCACTTTGATGTTGCAAATGGCCTTGTATCCTTGCTTGCTAGACTCCCTTAGCACCCTCAATGTTGTAGGGTCCCAATACAAAAGACTTGGGTGAATTTAGAGCTAATTTGAAGAAGTTATGGAGGTTTGAAGGTTGAGAGAAAATTCTAGGTTTTTAATACATGCAAAATGGTATGTAAAGGATTTGATGTAGTTATATAAGAAGGGGGCATGGTAGGGGGTGACCTTGGCTGGTCATGGCAAGGGGGTGTCCTCTTGCCTTCCTTCAAGGTGAAGGCAAGGACTTTATGCCAAAATTGAGATCTTTTGAGGGTTTCAAGTAAAATATCACATATGTAAATATCCTAGATATTTTCCTACATTGACTAATATGTATTATCCATCCTCTAGTCTCTAGGTTAGTGGCTAACCCCTAGATTAAGGTAAACTAGGTTAGGGACTCTCATGACAATAATTAAATAATAATAATTCACATAATTCCAATAATTCCTAGTAAATTACCAAAATACCCCTTAGGCTAAAAAGCCCTAACTTGATGTTCTAAACCTATGGCTAGGCTCATATGATCATGGTTAGTCTCTAGGTTAAGTAATCTCTAAGGTTGCACTAGCAAAACATCAAAATCACAAGTCGTGGTTTTAAATAGTTTTAAAATAACTAAAAATCACCAAAAATCATAATATGGTTTAAATATCATTATTAAATAATTAAAATTACAAAATTTCAAAATTACCCTTATTTTAGAAACTGGGTGCTACAGCTGGGATCTATCGAACTCGATCGCCACCAAGGTGGGAGCAAACCGACTAAGCCTGGAGAACTCGGCCGCATATCCATCGACCGTCCTGCCCATCTGCTTCAGATTGGTGAACCTCGTCTGTAGATCGTACTGAGCTACAGCATCGAAGTACTTGGTCTGGAATCTCTCCCTGAATACTGCCCAGGCAATAGGGCCACTAATCCATTGGCCTGTGCTGCCCACCAGCTACGGGCGAGATCCAATAGCTGTAGGCGCACCACGGCCACCTTCTCGTTCTATGGAGTCCTGGCTGCTTCTAGAATCACCTCTGTGTCCTGAAGCCAAGCATCTGCAGCGATCGCATCTTCACTGCCGTCGAAGAAGGGAGGGTTCAAGCGCTTGAAGCTGTTGGCCGCGCTATTACCCTGATGACCTCCTCTGGTCAAAGCGTCTGCCACCGCCTGTTGCAAGGCATCTCCGCGACGATCCTGGGAATCTAATAGGGACCTGATGAGACCCGCCAAAGTGCCATCATCAGGCTCTGTAGGCTGGACGGGCTGAACTGGTGACTCTCCTTCAGTAGGCATGACTCTGAAGGCTACTCCTGAATGTTGGGCTTGATCTCCAGGTTGCTGCTGGTCCACAGAACGTGCTCCGCCTTGCTGATCGGCAGGTCCAGGAATAATGCCGCTGAAGAAGACGACATAGGAAACAATAAGGAAGGACCAGGACAGATCAACGATACAAGCATGTGATCAGGTCAAGATTACAGGGATTCAGAAGATACGAGCAGAGATCAAGGGAGAGTACTGATTGTGACATCTATTCGGTAAACCCTCATATATCTTGATTTACAAGACCTGCATGGGCCACCACTTAAACCATGTCATACCCCAGAACCAGAATACTGGAGAGCGGGGGCAGACATAGCCAGCTACGTATATTGAAGTGCAACCCACCTCGCTATACGGTCATGGCTGTCTAGATACATGAGGGTTTAACTATAAGCCATCAGTCTTCTATGGTCAAGAACAAGCCTATTGTCTCAATCACAAGCAACTAGGTAAATGTTTACAAGATGTAAGACCATCAAATATACAATAGTAAGGCATCCCAAATATTACATATTTAGCTGATCATAAAGCTAGTGGTTTACAAAATGTCAGAACTAACAAGAGTTTAGTCATACATGATCAACCCTAGGATCTGTCAATCATGTTACAGTCCATAGGCAGATTGTAAATAAGGTGCAATACGAGCTAACACGTGCTCGTCGGCTAAACGCCTCAAAAGAATAATTCTTACAATAAAGTGGGAGAACAAAAGAAACCCACTCGTTGCCAGGGTTACGCTTGGTGGTCACCATTTGGCTGGAAGACAGGTGGATCCTCTGGTGCTGCTCCGATATCTGGCCATACAAAACTAGCTGGGTCAGACCCCAGAAAGAGCAAGTGCCACAAAGGAGGCTTCACTTATGAACTAAAACCAGCATATCACAATAAAATATTAAAGATAATAAATAAAGAACTGATAATAGTAGAGATAACAACAGTAAACTGAGTACGAGGAAACCATTCAAGTAGCCAGGTCACAACTCTTAAACCAAACAAGGACCGGGGTTGCAGCCCTTTACCTGAATAAAAACCCGTCTCAAATACTATTGGTACAGAGAAGACAATAAACGAAGAGAGGACACAGAACTGCTCCGGAAGCCAGATTACAACCCTTAAACCAAACAAGGACCGGGGTTCTAACCCTTCGCATGAACAGAACTGGGCTCCTGATCTTTATTGCTAAGGCCAGTATAAATAATCATGGTATTAAGGTAAGGTAAAACATGACGAACATGACATGGGATTGCAATAAGATAATAAACGAAGAGAGGACACAGAACTGCTCCAGGAGCCAGGTTACAATCCTTAAACCAAACAAGGACCGGGGTTGTAATCCTTCGCCTGAACAGAACTGGTCCCCCGATCGTTATTGTTAAGACAAGCATCAATAATCATGTCCTGTCACAATCTTGCACAGGATCAGGATAAAGCTAAGCTGGAATAAGCTCCATCCAATCAATCACATCCAATCAATCACGGCCAATCAAGAGTACGGCTTGATACTTTTAACTAACTAGGGTTATCACAGGCCTAGTTACTAGCAAGATGCAATGAGATTACCCCAACAGCTATAAGCCCTGTAGACCATCCAGTTATCCAGGTCGAGTATCCGTTTATGAAAGGTGCACCACATGACTGTGTGCTGAAAATGCGCCCTATTCGACGGTAGGCTACAAGTCCACTTAATGTGCCCAGATAACAGGATTGCCTGTAGCTGGGAATCTCTTCATGTCTACTGAATTATTCTAGTTTATTAGCCTTAGTCAATTGCTGTAGGTATCCCTGACCGTGGTACTCAGTGATCCCTATCCTAGACATGATGTAAGACAGTACTGGTTTATTTGTACAAACGCAATCGCTTACGGTGTCAAGTCATTCATACTTGTCATGTCAGGCTAGCTGTCGTAACAGCATGTCATGATATATCATGTCAGTTTGCTTGTCGAGAGTGTGCCATAACGGACCACCATCGTGTTCAAAGAACGTACCAGACCCTTCATAGCAGAAGCATAAAAATGATATTTAATTAATAATAATAATAATAATAATAATAATAATAATAATGATAATAATAATAATAATAATAATAATAATAACAAAAGGGCCAGGCTAGATGGAGCCATGCGGCTAAGGAAGAAACTTATACGGTGGTGGGGAGGCAGTGCCATACGGCTGGAAAACGAAGCATGGCTTATGCGGCAGCGGGGAGCACAGGTGCATGCGGCTTGAACCAATAAGTCCATGCGACTGGAACTGTGCGCTTATACGGCTAAGTGGGAGTTGAGTATATGCAGCTAGAACGGGAGCAGCACCATACGGCTGGAAAGGTAAGTGGGCCCATGTGGCTGGACCAACAAGTCTATGCGGCTAAGGGTAGCCTCGGTCTTATGCGGCTGAGAAAGGATCGGGTCCTATGCGGCTGCAGGAAATGACTTCATGCGGCTGGGAATGATTAAGTCCAAGCGGCTAAGTTAAAGTGGAGTCCTAAGCGACTGAACGAGGAGTGGGTCATATGCGGCTGCAAGTTGCCCGAGCCTTATGCGGCTGCGGGGAGTTAGGCGCCATGCGGCCCAGGGTGTTCGGGTCTCATGCGGCCAGAAAGAAGGGAGGCCTTTATGCGGCTGCGGGATTAAGGTCCATACGGCTGACAGAAACTTGTCGCATGAATGTTCATGCGGTCAAGTACTTGTCATGCGGCCAAGAACTGATCATTTTCTCCATTATTTCGAGAAGGATAACCATGAAGTCCATGGCTTCCAAGTTCCGTAATTCCATCATCCAGAGCCCAAATTCGAACTTCCATAGGTCAAAATAGGGTAGAACGAAATGCTCTACAACATGGAACCAACAAAACTTGGAAATAATAATGTTAAGTAGATCAAAACCCAAGAAATCCAAAAATACTATAAACTTAGATCTACACAAATTGAACCATGGAAATTAGAAATGCTAAGTACTAAAGTGTGTTAGAATCTCAAGAGAAAGAGAATGGAACAATAAAAACGAAGTTCCTCCATGAAGCAAGCTACACTTGTCTAAGCTCTCTCTTACTCTCCTGGTGGTTGAAGAAGTAATGGTGGAGAAGTAGTAGTAGAGAGAATTAATGAGAAGAGAGAGAAGGGAGTGGGTTAATAAATCATGAGGAGGTGGTAGGTGGGGGGTTCACCTTTGGTTCATGATGAACCAAAGCAAACCCAGCCAGCCGTACCAACCCAAGAATAAACCAGCAAATAAAATGCTAGAATAAATCAAGCAGGGGGACATGTAATGCGGGTCAAATTACGTATACGTATACCAAAATACGCAATACGAACCACAGGTATTACAAATCTGCCTTGCACGAGAGCAATCTAGGCTCGTACGGCATCACGCCTTAGCGAGGACGATCGCTCCTACGGAGCGGGGCATGACACCTACTTCCTTGGGCGCCTTTCTCAAAGTATTCAGTTCCCTGTTGATGTATTAATCTGCCATGCATACTGAACGTGGTGTACTACTCCAAATTTTCTGAAGAACGTGCCCATCACTTGGCCACGACCACGCTTCTATTCTGTATAGGCACCACATGTCAAAGGCGCCCCTACTTAAAAATGGCATCCAGTGGCTTAGGCGCCTATCCAGAAAAAGGTACCTACTTTGGATAACTGTCAGGTGGTTATCTCTTGGCTCTATAAATGGAGCTCCACTTCCCCAACGTACAGACACAGAGAGGAGGGGTATAGTTTGAGCAGTCATTACACTTCTATCTTTTGCAATTATCAATTCTCAAGAGCAAGTTCTTCAACCGTTAATCGAAGCCGAAGTTCTACCGATACTTCTGCACGGTTGAGCCATACAGAAGATTCCTCGTCAACAGAAGCTTCGAGACATAGTGACAAGCTTGCTTCTATCCATAATCGCCTCGTCAAAGGGACAAAGCGGTCGTCAATCAGACCGGACTCCTACAGTTGTACTTCTCTAGAATTCATTGTACTCGTGTACGATTCTTTAAAATTTGTAATAAAAATACTTTTTGTTTTTTACAAACAAAATGGCGACTCTGCTGGGGACGACCTTCTCCTCCAACGAGAAGGTGACAAGTCAAGGCGATTCATCATCGATTGGATCTAAAAAAAGGAATGCTGGTCGTTAAATTCGACCAAACAGCTTTCGAAAAGATGCTAAGTGCTCCTGGTGCTAAGCGCGTCCCTGTTTATGCAAACAGGACACGTACAAATACTGTGACCAAAGCTAGGCACACTGTACAAGTGCATAACCACTCTCTGAAGAGGCGCCTCGAATGCGTGCCTAGGCCTGCTGGTAAACCACAAGGAGATAGGCGCCGACTTGAGGGTGCCCATTCTCTCAAGACCACTGATTCCACCTCTGCTGTGATGCCCAAATCTTTGGGTACATCATCTAGAGATAGGCACCCGCTTGAGGGCACCCATTCTCTCAAATTTGTCTCTGCAGTGATGCCTAAATCTGTGGGCACATCATCTGGAGATAGGCGCCCGCTTGAGGGCGCCTATTTTCTTCCATCTATTTTTCCAAACCCTGAATCTTTCAGCAAAGGCACTACGACTGCTCAAAGGCGCCGTATCAGACGCACTGAGAGATTACGCGCACAATAAAAGGGGATACTTTCTACCCCTCATTTGAATGAAAAAATTCCTAACATGTGCATAAATTGTAATGCACGAGGAAAACTTCAAGTGCAACAGACTGAAATGATGGTTGACACTGATATGCGCACCCATCTTAACAGGCGCCAAGCCCAACTTAACCAGAATGTGCGCCTTATTACTGAGCAAGCAATGGCGCCTATAAGTTCTAGGCACCAAAAAAATTTCTCTGCTAATGTGAATCATGTTCAAAGGGTGACACCTACTACTTCAAAGAGCCCAAGGATGAGTACTAAAAATCCCCTTACTTATGTCGCTGAATTAGGCGCTTCCTTATACCTTCAAGGAACTAACAAGCCAGGAACAGGCCACATCTTCCCTCTTCTTCTACTTAGAAAATTGACCTCCGTGATCTAATTTCTCAAAAAATGGAAGGCCGTATCCCTATCTCCACCAATAATGCATCATTGCAGCTCCCATGAGATTACAATCAGGTGCTATTGTAAAGTAGCCAAACGGTCAGTTTTTGATCTTCTTACTTTGACCCATTATGTTGAGGTATCTTCAGAAGATGAGTCAGTATATGTCGCTGTTAACATGACAACTCATCGCTCTCATGAGGCTGGAGGTAGCCCAAGATGTACTTTGTCTCGAACCCGTACTCATAGACCCTCGGTTCGTACACATCGCACATTTGATGGGGTCTATCGACACACTAGATCAAGGAGTCGAACTATAATCGGTCAAAGGAATCTTCCTATTTCTTATCTTAGGGGTAGCTCTTTACACGATTTTGACGCCGCCAGTGAGAGTTCTGAGCAGACTATCTCTTCTTCAATAGCCAGAGAGGTGACTGCGTAGGCCATCACAGAAGATCAGGATGCTTCCAGTTCTGCTAGCCAGGAGCAACGAATCGCTGTGCTAGAAGACAAATTAAAAATAATGGCCGAAATGCTGGCAAGCATGCACACCATAATTATGCCTCAACACACGGTTCCACCGGTTGTGAATACAACCCAAGAACCTATATCGGCATTTGCTCCTGTCAATGTTAGTTTGGGGGTACAGTCTCCTCATATCGCCTCCATACCAGTACAGGTTACTCCAAGTCAGTTTGGGCTGGGGTGGAACTTATCATGCAGTCCCTCCTCCTAACACATCCAATCAATCCACTACTCCGCAACTGTCAGGAGACACTAATGAGGCTGTAAAACTCTTACGTTCTCAATTCGAAGCCTTCAAGCAAAAAGATGACCTGCAGAAGCTTGGTATCAAACAACTATACCCTATTAAGTGGAAAAAGGTGCAGTTTCCACCCAAGTATAAGCCTCCTACTATAATATTATTTGATGGCAGTACATCTCCGAATCAATATCTCGATCACTTTGAGATAATGATCGACCAGCTTCAACCTAATGATGCTCTCCTCACAAGAGTCTTTATTGGGTGTTTGAAAGGAGTAGCCTACGACTGGTATCACAGCCTTCCAGACGGGTGCATTACTTCTTTTGTAGTTCTGAAACAGATGTTCTTGGAGTGCTTCTACGAAGGAACAAATGACATGACTATGTCGGCTTTGATCAAGATCAAGGAAATGCCCAACGAAATCGTGTATCGTTTCATTGAGCGTTACCGTCACGAAGCACTCAAAATGCCTTTGGGAACTCCAGATGCATTAACTATAGATACATGCAAATCAAACTTGTTACTTATAGTTAGCATGTGGACGAGTTTTACTCAATTTTAAGATTGGCCTTCCTTCATAATAAGTGCCAGAGCAGCCGAAGAAAGTGCTAACGAATTCAAACAATCAGGCATCCAGATGTCTAATCTTGACAAAGATGAACAACCAACAACCAGTAGCAGAGGTCGTCAGAACAACCACAAAGGCAAAGAGACTTTGGCTATCAATCTTAAAGGCAAAGAAGCTCTGGCCGTCAACATAAGTCAGCCAATGCCTACCCCAACAATACCACCACCGAGGATACCACGTCCGAAAGAAGAATATTCTTTCGATGAGGATGATATCATGAGCATCTTCGATTGCCTAATCCAAAGCAATAAACTTCAGTTGCGGATGCAAAACGGCCAGAAAAAATCGGTAAGACTGATAATCCTAAATATTGTGTCTATTACTGGTTTATTGGACATCCGACTCGAGCATGCTACGTGCTCAAAGGAAAGATCCAAAAGATGGTCAATTCTGGCATAATTACTCTCCAACGGGACGAAAAGATTATGATGGCTAACGTCGTCTCTCTACAATTTAGCGATTTCTCGGCTCAATTTGTACAGGATGGGGTTGTCCCTATTCCGAGAACTACTATGGAGATTATAAATCTTCCACCTGTACGAACTGATGGTCAGGTTCCTCTTTCTACTAAAAAATGGAAAATTATGTAGATCCATCCAGACTTGGTGTCAGACTTTGAAGCACCATCTTCTGCCATAAAGTTCAAGAAAGCAATCAAGTACAAGTCATGTAATATGATTTTATTGGGTGAACATTGCCTTCCACCCTTAACTGCTACCTTTATCTCGGTGGCAGATTCTTCTTCTCCTTCCTCCCCTTCTGAGATAGCACTATCAAAGCCAGAAGCCAAATATCAACCAGCTTTCCATCTGTATAGTCTACAGTCTCGTAAACTAATGACAAAGTTGGGATATGACTTACAAAAAGCCTCCGGCTTGAATAATGGAAAGGGATCTCCAGTACCCCTTTGTCACTACCACATTTCTAGTATGAGGGTATTTTTATCATTTTTGGGGTATTTTAAATTTATTAGAATTAATTAGAATTTATGGTAATTTTTAGGAATTATTTTGGAATTGTTTGGACTAGATTGATTTTGGCTAGTTTGGACCCATGTAGATCAACCTAGGAGCTAACCCTAGTTAGTTTGAGCTTGATTAGAATTTGTGACTCTAGTCTAACCTAGCCTAATCTATGGTTAGGTCATTAGAACCTATTTAGCTATAGAAATTAGAAAGCCATAAGCCATGACTTATGACTTAGAGTCTTTATTAATCAAATAAACCATAGCTCATGTAACTTGGCCCAAGCCCAACTACCAAACCCTAACCCTAAGTATAGTGGCCGGCCACCTAATGTCTTGGGAATCCTCCACTATAAAACCCCTCCTAATTTCTAGGGCTAGCCTCCTTTCCTTACGAAATCTATTTCAAGAAGAAAGAGGTGAGCACCTATCTTTAGAAATTCATAATAAATCCATTTTAGGTCCTTTTTCCCTCAAACTAGTTGCATTAGATCCTAATATCAATATTCTTGCTGTTGGTATTGATTGTTTGCAGGAAGGAAACAATTTGTGAGATTTGGGTGGTTGAGGAAATCATTCCATTTGGAGATTTTTCACCCATTGTTCATCGATAGGTAACTTTCCCATTTCTCCATGGATTTTCATTTTGTCTTCACCAATAGGAAGCCCTAAGGGTCCCCTAAGATTCTGGATAGGATTCGTGTCGGGTGTCTAGGGTTTTGTGTCCGTTTTGGACACGTGTCTGTGTTCATACGCAGGTGTTTGTGTAAATGCCACAAAGGGGCTGTTGGTGATATTTTCAATTTGTTTTTGAACAGGAATATTAGTTTAGATCTTGCTTATTGATTTTTGTTCTTGTGTGTTAGTGTCAGTGTTATTTTGTGTCGAGATTTTGGCTTGGACACGCGCCGCACACGATCGCGCGCACCGCTACAGTGTTCCCCTGCCTATCGGGGTCTGTAGCGGACACGACACACATTTGTTTGACACGAAACTCGACACGAGCCATGGGGCACTGGCTGACATGCCATGTGTCAAGTCCCATGTGTCTTCGTGTCGTGTCGAGAGAGAAATCAGCTGTGCACGTATTTTTGCAGTATCTGTGCACACAAGTTTTTGGCCACTGATACGGGCCTCGTGTCCGACACTGACACGTCGTAGATACTGGCCAATGGGCCTATGAGGTAGCCCTATAGGTGGGCTACCTATGAGGGTGACCACGAGACTCCCTCGTGTCTTGTGTCGTGCACACGACACAAGTGCACGTGTGCACGAGACAGTGCACTGACAGTGCACTGTGTATGTGTTTTTATGTTCTGTGCATTTGGACACGCCGTGTCAGGCCTTGGGTGACACGAAATGAATGTGAGGGGTTGTGCACATGGGTTGTTTTTATTTACCAACCATTAGATTCATGAATTGTTTAACTTTTTCTAATTGATTCTCATTTAACCAATGTTAACTGATATTGAAATTCTGTTACTTCTCCAGTTTGCAAGGTTGAGTTTTGTTTGAGGGATTAACCTGTTAATCACTGATTAATGTAGGTTTTATAAACTCTAACCTATGCTTCTATTTGCCATCTGCCTGTGTGTCGAGTTGGAGTTGAAATGATGGGGTTTTGGGGCTCAAAACTGGGAAATTCATTGGGGACTGTCTAAGTATTTACTTTTGTGAAATGTAATATTGCATATCCTATTGGAAACCAAGTTAAACTTGAGATTACCTGACATAGTTGCATTGTTGCTCTGAATTCTAAAAATAGGTTTCAACCTGGGCATGGGTTGGGGTTTGCATTGTTTCTTTAATTGCTTCCTTTTCGATTTAGCCTATAGCTAAGCCTCATTGTCAACTAAAGTATCACATGAGTTCAAACCTGAGATTTGCATAAAACTGATTTGTATTGATATGGAATTCTGAGTTTGATGATTGGGTGTTTCCATGTTGAATTAACTAATGAGAGTGGACTGTTTTGTTTAGTTAAAACTGAGAACATGTTTTAGTAACATAGGTTTACATATTAGCCTTGTTATTAATGATAACTGAATTATAAACTGTTGTGATTGATTTTGTGTTTTATCATGAACCATGGTTGATTTCCTTTCACATTTACATTCCTATTTCAGTCCAGTGTAGTCACACACTGTTCTGTGCTCTTCCCTTTACTGTTCACTAATTTTAAAATTCCTGCACATTGATTGAATGCTTGCACTGTTTCTAGTTTTGCCCCTAGTTATGTGCACATTGCTTCACGAATGCCATAATGTATACACACACATACACACACATGATACTGTTTTCCACACTGTTTTGCACTCTTTTACTGCTCACACACACACACATGTTCCTCTCTCTTTACTGTAATTTCCTGCACGCTATCTTACATTACACACACACACACAGTCACATATGTTTCCCTACATGCCTATTCTATTTTCTATTGTAGAGTGTATATGTAATGCTAACTCTAATATAGGTATCTATATATATAATGTAAAGTTTTGGTGTATATATAATTTATTAATGTATTGTGGGTTATAGATTGTGAATATCTATTTGTGTATGGATATCATATAGGTAGATAATGTATATATAGGATACATAGATCCTTGTGCTAGATAATTGTGTAAGTGTGATGTCAGTTGACCTAGTGAATGTGTAGGAGTGCTAAACTAGGCTTGATTAGACTAAGGTAGATTAGTTTGGCCTAATTTAGACTTGGTTGACCTAGTTTGACTTCTAGGGTTGACCAGAGTTGACCAAGAGTTGACTTTAGCCTAGATTGACCTAGAATCATGTAGAATGCATAGTAGGACTCCATTTTACTATTTTGGACTTGTTGTGACTTGTGCTGTTCTGATTAGGAGCCAGACACCACTCCTCGGACGGTACTTTTCATATTGGATACTCAGATACAGGCGAGTACATTCTCTGATCATTTCATATCCTGCTTAGAATTATTTCCTGCAGTAGATTACTTTACTTGTACTGTCACGATGGTCACACGGATTGGTACTATATGGATCCCTTCTTGAGATGTTATCCTTAGGGAGCATCGGGTACTTCATGTTCTGTGCGTTTCACTTACATGGCGTATCACTATGCTTCATTGGTTCTTTGATCACTTGTGACATATACTCTTATGATCGTAGAGTCTCCTAAAATCTCTTATCCCATTCACTAGGTATCCTAGAATCTCCTAGAATCACCCATTATGGGCATCCATGTATCACCCTTCGGGGCCTTGCATGGAATCATAACATAACCTGGCTGGATCCTTGTGTATTGATTGGGGGTACGGGGGAGTAGAAATGGACATGTGAATAATATCCAAGTAGTGTAGTATCAGAATCTCTTCCATAGTGTAGCATCAGAATCTCCTATGCCATTTACATGTCTATATTGTACTCTGACTCACTAGTCACATGATAGTTCTTTATTTATAGTAGATATTTCTCTTACAGCTTTCTCTCTCTGTTTACATACTGCACTTCTTTCAGTACTTGTATCTTACTTTACTGCATGATTATATCTTCTAACCTGCTATGAACTGTTGAGATGTACTGTACTCGCTCCTGTCCTGACTGGACCTGTTAAAAATATTACAGAGGACGAGGAGGAGGCTTGCCTGGACACTTACCACGGGGCAGCCTTAGATGACACCTGCGAGCTGGACCCTCAGGAGGACCCAGCTCTAGCTGAGGATATCACCCCGATTGCCTAGACTAGATTAGTTAGGCTGATTATCTTACTTTATGCAGTCTTGAGACATGTTTTAGCTAGACTTTATTTGGAGTTCAGAGTTGTATATATTCTTTCATTATGTATCTGAGACCTTGTACTTCTGGATATTGCTGGGATTATCTTAGACTATTTTTTATCTATTTATTTCCTTGAGTTCTATTTCATATCGTGCTATCTCTTCCTTAGTTGTGATTGAGTTTATTATTGCTATGTCACCCCCATTCGGAGAGTATAAACTGTTTAGAGATATATATTGTTAGATGTTGTGACCTAGGACAGCGTTCTACCGCCGACACTGCGACGTAGGCTGGACGTACCCACGTCTCGTGCCCTTACTCTAGGGTGCGGGTCGTGACACGTTTTTAGTGGTGGCCCATGCAGGTCTAGACTAAAAGTGTAGTGGTATTCGAATTAGAGTATCACTACAGCCTACAGTAGGATATAGGACATTAATTTTAAGATACTCAATCACTTTAGGAAAATTCTTTTATTGCCATCTAAATCCTTTTGTCAGCTGATCCTTTGAATTATAATTGTCCGCCTTTGTTATTTCTCTTCTTTCTCAGAAATTGATACTCTTGTTTGTCTATCTTCAGGATGGTAGAGACTAGATCGCAGCATACCATTTATGAGGATGCTATAGAGGGGACTGCTACCTCTCAGCCAGTACGGCGAGGCCAGGGGACTGCAGCTCCTGCCACCTCAGCTCGTGTTGAGACCTCGGCAGCCGCAGCAGGGGGTATACATCCACCGACTGGGAGGCAGGACCCGGACATTCCAGAGGATCCTTTCCAGCCGCCACCGCCTCCAGGACATATGGACGCAGCTCAGATATTTGCGTATTTCCAGCAGTTCATGGACCGACAGCAGGCTCGGCAGGACAGAGGCATGGAGTTGGCCGTCACGACAGCCGCAGCTCGACCAGTGGTACAGCAGTCGAGGACATCGGGGATCGAACAGTTTCAGAAGATGAACCCCAGAGACTTTCTGGGAACAGAGGGGATCCTATATGCCGATGAGTGGATCGAGCATATAGAGGAGATCTTTCGCTTGGCCAGGATTCCAGCAGACCTTCAGATCGAGGCCGCAGCTAGCCGGATGCGAGATCTTGCTCGCACCTGGTATCAGTCAGACCCCAGGATGGGGGTACCGGGGCAGACTTGGGAGCAGTTCAGGGGCTTCTTCAAGAAGAAGTTCTTCCCAGATTCAGCAGTCAGAGCCTTAGAGTCGCAGTTTGAGAGCTTGGTCCAAGGGAGCCTCTCAGTAGAGGAGTATGCTGGAGAGTTTGGTCGTCTCGACAAGTTCGTGGAGGGCTTGAGCGAGACGGCAAAGGCCCAGAGGTTCCGGAAGGGTCTGGTCAAGGAGGTCAAGTCCCTGACCAAGGGCAGCAGAGATGCTACGTTCGAGGAGATCTTGACAGGAGCCCTGTTGGCAGAGGATGATCTTGAGCTTAGGCTCAAGAGGGGGAGAGACCCAGTTGGAGGCAGCAGCAGCGGGGGCCAGGCCAAGAGGCCCCACTTTCAGCATCAGCAGCTGAGGCAGTTTCAGCCGCAGCCGATCCAGCAGAGGCCAGTTCAGCAGCAGCAGCCGAGACAGCACCAGCAGGGTCAAAGACAGGGAGTCACTTGTGCCTACTGTAAGAAGCCTGGGCATGTCTTCAATGAGTGTCGGAAGAGGCTGGGCCTGTACATGGTGTGTGGTTCAGCAGACCACCAGATGAGGGAGTGCCGTATGGGACGAGCAGTCCAGGAAGGAGGAGCCAGAGCTTCAGCAGGCCAGCAGAGGGGACCAGCCCTGCCGACACAGCAGCAGAGGTTCGTCTAGCACCAACAGCAGGCCAGGGAAGGCCAGCAAGGGCGAGCTTTCGCCATGGCAGCTGGAGATACGGAGGTGACGGGAGAGCTGATTGTAGGTTCGATTCTTCTCGACTCCAGTCCAGCATTTGCATTATTCGATTCCGGTGCTTCGCATAGCTTTATATCAGTATCTTTTGTGATTAGACACGGTATCATAGCTGAATCATTGCCTAGGACTTACAAGATCACGACCGAGGGTGGTATTATCCTTGTGAGTGATATTTGTAAGGGTCGGAGAGTAGTTTTGGGAGGCCGTGAGTTGGAGGAGAGTCTGCTCGTAATGCCATTGCCGAACTACGATATAGTACTAGGCATGGATTGGTTGAGCAGGCACCATGCCAGCATTAATTGCAGAGGGGGTAGAGTTCTCTTCAGAGCGCCGAGGGAGCCAGAGTTCGAGTACTCCAGACGTCAGGCAGAACAGAGCAGCGGAGTCTTCTGTGGAGTCTCGGTCGAGGAGCAGACGATTCCACACCCCTTGATAGCAGATTATATGGATATTTTTCCAGAGGAGTTGCCGAGACTGCTACCAGACAGGGACATAGAGTTCTCGATAGACTTGGTTCCATGAGCGGAACCCATCTCTCAGCATGTCTATCGGGTGAACAACAGCGAGCTGGTGGAGCTGAAGAAGCAGGTGGATGAGCTACAGGACAAGGGCTTCATCCGCTCGAGTTCGTCACCATGGAGTGCACCAGTATTGTTCGTGCCGAAGAAGGATGGGTCAGTACGCATGTGTATTGACTATAGGGCACTCAACAACCTCACGATCAAGAATAAATACCCACTGCCGCGGATCAACGATCTATTTGACCAGTTGAGCGGAGCTCGGGTATTTTCCAAGATTGATCTGAGGTCGGGATATCACCAGGTGAAGGTGAAGAGGGAGGATATTCCCAAGACCGCTTTCAGGACTCGGTACGGGCAGTTCGAGTTTTTGGTTATGCCGTTTGGGCTAACCAATGCACCAGCGGTGTTTATGAACCTTATGAACATGGTGTTCCACCAGTATCTGGATCAGTTTATTGTGGTGTTTATTGACGACATCTTGGTAAATTCCAAGGCTGAGGAGGAGCACGAGGAGCATTTGAGGATCGTACTGGAGACTCTCAGGAAGGAGCAGCTTTACGGAAAGCTCTCCAAGTGTGAGTTCTTCTTGGATCGGGTGGACTTCTTGGGGCATGTGGTGACTGGAGATGGTATCTCTTTTGACCCCAAGAAGATTGTAGCAGTTGAGGCATGGACAGCGCCGACTTCAGTTGCAGAGATCAGGAGTTTCCTGGGGCTGGTAGGATACTATCGGAGATTCGTATAGGATTTCTCCCGGGTTGCAGAGCCGTTGACACGGTTGACCCGGAAGGATACTGAGTATGTTTGGTCAGAGAAGTGTCAGGCAGCTTTTGATGAGTTGAAGAAGCAGCTTACGACAGCTCCGATTCTGACGTTGCCTTCAGGATCAGGTGGTTTCACTATTTATAGTGATGCTTCAGGAAAGGGGCTGGGTTGTGTGTTGCAGCAGCACGAGAAGGTGATTGCCTATGCTTCCAGGCAATTGCGTCCCCATGAGAAGAACTACCCTACTCACGACCTGGAGCTGGCAGCAGTGATATTTGCTCTGAAGCTGTGGAAGCATTATCTGTATGGTGAGAGGGTGGAGATCTTCACAGATCACAAGAGTTTAAAGTATGTGTTCACTCAGAAGGAGTTGAACATGAGGCTGCGCAGATGGTTGGAGTTGATGAAGGACTTCGACATTGTACTGCAGTATCATCCAGAGAAGGCCAACGTGGTTGCCGATGCCTTGAGTAGGTATCCGACAGCCATGTGTTTGACCATGGATCGGTATTTGCTTGCCGATTTGGAGAGCCTTGGGATTGAGGTGATCGTGCCGGGAGTGCAGATGCAGCTATGGGGGATGCAGATTCAGTCAGACTTGGTGGAGAGGATCAAGTCGGCACAGTTTGAGGACGTTGCTCTACGGTGTCTCCAGGAGCAGGTTCGAGCAGGTTTGCTGGAAGGCGAGTTTTCTCTTGCAGAGGATGGTGCCTTGAGGCACGGTTCCAGATTATGTGTGCCTAGTGGAGAGCTCAGGGAGCAGGTTATGCAGGAGGCCCACAGATCTCAGTACTCTATACACCCGGGTGCCAACAAGATGTACCGAGATCTGCGGAAGCATGTATGGTGGTCAGGGATGAAGCGGGAGGTGGCTCGCTTCGTGGCTAAGTGTTTGGTCTGTCAGCAGGTCAAGGCAAAGAGACAGAGGCCCGGTGGATTGTTGCAGCCGCTGCCCATTCCCGAGTGGAAATGGGAGCATATCACTATGGACTTCGTTTCAGGATTGCCGCGTACTCTAGGAGGAAAAGACGCGATTTGGGTCATCGTTGACAGGTTGACCAAATCGGCCCACTTCTTGCCATTCAAGGTGGGTACGTCTACAGAGAGGCTGGCGAAGATGTATATGCGGCAGATAGTCAGGATCCACGGAGTTCCGGTCAGCATCGTCTCAGATCGGGATAGCCATTTTACTTCCCATTTCTGGAGGAGTCTGCAGACCAGCTTGGGCACTCAGCTCAAGTTTAGTACTGCATACCACCCCCAGACGGACGGACAGTCAGAGCGGACTATTCAGACCTTTGAGGATATGTTACGGACGTGCGTCCTGGACTTTGGAGGTTCCTGGGAGGATCATCTTCATTTGGTGGAGTTTGCTTACAACAATAGTTACTAGGTCAGCATCACCTTTCGAGGCTCTGTACGGGCGTAGGTGCCGTACACCCTTATCCTAGGATGATGTTGGTGAGCGAGCTTTACTGGGGCCAGAGATGGTTGTTAATACGGCCGAAAAAGTGAAGCTCATCAGGGACAGACTTCGCGTGGCGCATGACAGACATCGGCACTGGGCCGATAGCCACCGGAGGCCCTTGGAATTTGAGGTACAGATTAGAGTAGGATTAGATTTAGGTTGTTTGTTTGTGATTTTTTTTGATCATGTTTGTTTATTATATTTAATTGAGACTTGCTTGTGATTAGGTCGGAGACCAGGTTTTCTTGAGGATATCTCTGACTCGTGGTACGATACGTTTTGGTGGAGGCGGGAAGCTTAGCCCGCGCTTCATCGGCCCTTTCGTTATCAGCGGAAGAGTCGGTGACGTTACATACAGGCTAGACTTGCCGCCTGCACTTGTGGGGGTCCGCAACGTATTTCATGTATCACAGTTGAGACGGTACATGGCTGACCCTAGCCACATGCTCGATCATTCAGAGATAGAGGTTGGGCCTTCTCTCAGCTATCCAGAGCAGCCAGTGGAGATTCTGGATCGACGGAAGAAGGTTCTAAGGAACCAGGTGATACCTTTGGTGCACGTCGCATGGAGGCATCATTCTCCAGGAGAGTCTACCTAGGAGCGGAAGGATGAGATGTGCGAGCGTTACCCTTATCTTTTTGGACCGTGAGGTATGCTTTCTATCCTTCTCATCAGTTGTATTTCGCCTTTCAATTTCAAGGACGAAATTCCTTTAAGGAGGGTAGATTTGTCACTACCACATTTCTAGTATGAGGGTATTTTTGTCATTTTTGGGGTATTTTAAATTTATTAGAATTAATTAGAATTTATGGAAATTTTTAGGAATTATTTTGGAATTATTTGGACTAGATTGATTTTGGCTAGTTTGGACCCATGTAGATCAACCTAGGAGCTAACCCTAGTTAGTTTGAGCATGGTTAGAATTTGTGACTCTAGTCTAACCTAGCCTAATGTATGGTTAGGTCATTAGAACCTATTTAGCTATAGAAATTAGAAAGCCATAAGCCATGACTTATGACTTAGAGTCTTTATTAATCAAATAAACCATAGCTCATGTAACTTGGCCCAAAACCAACTACCAAACCCTAACCCTAAGTATAGTGGCCGGCCACCTAATGTCTTGGGAATCCTCCACTATAAAACCCCTTCTAATTTCTAGGGCTAGCCTCATTTCCTTATGAAATCTATTTCAAGAAGAAAGAGGTAGGCTCCTATCTTTAGAAATTCATAATAAATCCATTTTAGGTCCTTTTCCCTCAAACTAGTTGCATTAGATCCTAATATCAATATTCTTGCTGTTGGTATTGATTGTTTGCAGGAAGGAAACAATTTGTGAGATTTGGGTGGTTGAGGAAATCATTCCATTTGGGGATTTTTCACCCCTTGTTCATCGATAGGTAACTTTCCTATTTCTCCATGGATTTTTATTTTGTCTTCACCAATAGGAAGCCCTAAGGGTCCCCTAAGATTTTGGATAGGATTCGTGTTGGGTGTCTAGGGTTTTGTGTCCGTTTTGGACACGTGTCTGTGTTCATACGCAGGTGTTTGTGTAAATGCCACAAAGGGGCTATTGGTGATATTTTCAATTTTTTTTGAACAGGAATGTTAGTTTAGATCTTGCTTATAGATTTCTGTTCTTGTGTGTTAGTGTCAGTGTCGTTTTGTGTCGGGATCTTGGCTTGGACACGCGCCGCACACAATCGCGCGCACCGCTATAGTGCTCCCCTGCCTATCGGGGTCTGTAGCGAACACGACACACATTTGTTTGACACAAAACTCGACACGAGCCATGAGGCACTGGCTGACACGCCACGTGTCAAGTCCCATGTGTCCTCGTATCGTGTCGAGAGAGAAATCAGCTGTGCACGTGTTTTTGCAGTGTCTGTGCACACGAGTTTTTGGCCACTGATACGGGCCTCGTGTCCGACAATGACACATCGTGGACACTGGCCAATGGGCCTATAAGGTAGCCCTATAGGTGGACTACCTATGAGGGTGACCACGAGACTCCCTCGTGTCTTGTGTCGTGCACACGACACAAGTGCACGTGTGCACGAGACAGTGCACTGACAGTGCACTGTGTATGTGTTTTTATGTTCTGTGCATTTGGACACGCCGTGTCAGGCCTTGGGTGACACGAAATGGATGTGAGGGGTTGTGCACATGGGTTGTTTTCATTTACCAACCATTAGATTCATGAATTGTTTAACTTTTCCTAATTGATTCTCATTTAACCAATGTTAACTGATATTGAAATTCTGTTACTTCTCCAGTTTGCAAGGTTGAGTTTTGTTTGAGGGATTAACCTGTTAATCACTGATTAATGTAGGTTTTATAAACTCTAACCTATGCTTCCATTTTCCATCTTCCTGTGTGTCGAGTTGGAGTTAAAATGATGGGGTTTTGGGGCTCAAAACTGGGAAATTCATTGGGGACTGTCTAAGTATTTACTTTTGTGAAATATAATGTTGCATATCCTGTTGGAAACCATGTTAAACCTGAGATTACCTGACATAGTTGCATTGTTGCTCTGAATTCTGAAAATAGGTTTCAACCTGGGCATGGGTTGGGGTTTGCATTGTTTCTTTAATTGCTTCCTTTTCGATTTAGCCTATAGCTAAGTCTCATTGTCAACTAAAGTATCACATGAGTTCAAACCTGAGATTTACATAAAACTGATTTGTATTGAGATGGAATTCTGAGTTTGATGATTGGGTGTTTCCATGTTGAATTAACTAATGAGAGTGGACTGTTTTGTTTCGTTAAACCTGAGAACATGTTTTAGTAACATAGGTTTACATGTTAGCCTTGTTATTAATGATAACTGAATTATAAACTGTTGTGATTGATTTTGTGTTTTATCATGAACCATGGTTGATTTCCTTTCACATTTACATTCCTATTTCAGTCCAGTGCAGTCACACACTGTTCTGTGCTCTTCCCTTTACTGTTCACTGATTTTAAAATTCCTGCACATTGATTGAATGCTTGCACTGTTTCCAGTTTTGCCCCTAGTTATGTGCACATTGCTTCATGAATGCCACAATGTATACACACACACACACACATGATACTGTTTTGACACTGTTTTCCACACTGTTTTGTACTCTTTCACTGCTCACACACACACACATGTTCCTCTCTCTTTACTGTAATTTCCTGCACACTATCTTACATTACACACACACACACACAGTCACATATGTTTCCCTATATGCCTATTCTATTTTCTATTGTAGAGTGTATATGTAATGCTAACTCTAATATAGGTATCTATATATATAATGTAAAGTTTTGGTGTATATATAATTTATTAATGTATTGTGGGTTATAGATTGTGAATATCTATTTGTGTATGGATATCATATAGGTAGATAATGTATATATAGGATACATAGATCCTTGTGCTAGATAATTGTGTAAGTGTGATGTCAGTTGACCTAGTGAATGTGTAGGAGTGCTAAACTAGGCTTGATTAGACTAAGATAGATTAATTTGGCCTAATTTAGACTTGGTTGACCTAGTTTGACTTCTAGGGTTGACCAGAGTTGACCAAGAGTTGACTTTGGCCTAGATTGACCTAGAATTATGTAGAATGCATAGTAGGACTCCATTTTACTATTTTGGACTTGTTGTGACTTGTGCTGTTCTGATTAGGAGCCAGACACCACTCCTCGGACGGTACTTTTCATATTGGACACTCAGATACAGGCGAGTACATTCTCTGATCATTTTATATCCTGCTTAAAATTATTTCCTGCAGTAGATTACTTTACTTGTACTGTCACGATGGTCACACGGATTGGTACTATATGGATCCCTTCTTGAGATGTTATCCTTAGGGAGCATCGGGTACTTCATGTTCTGTGCGTTTCACTTACATGGCATATCACTATGCTTCACTGGTTCTTTGATCACTTGTGACATATACTCTTATGATCGTAGAGTCTCCTAGAATCTCTTATCCCATTCACTGGGTATCCTAGAATCTCCTAGAATCACCCATTTATGGGCATCCATGTATAACCCTTCGGGGCCTTGCATGGAATCATAACATAACCTGGCTGGATCCTTGTGTATTGATTGGGGGTGCGGGGAGTAGAAATGGATATGTGAATAATATCCAAGTAGTGTAGTATCAGAATCTCTTCCATAGTGTAGCATCAGAATCTCCTATGTCATTTACATGTCTATATTGTACTCTAACTCACTAGTCACATGATAGTTCTCTATTTATAGTAGATATTTCTCTTACAGCTTTCTCTCTCTGTTTACATACTGCACTTCTTTCAGTACTTGTATCTTACTTTACTGTATGATTATATCTTCTAACCTGCTATGAACTGTTGAGATGTACTGTACTCACTCCTGTCCTGACTGGACCTGTAGAAAATATTACAGAGGACGAGGAGGAGGCTTGCCTGGACACTTACTACGGGGCAGCCTTAGATGACACCTGCGAGCTGGACCCTCAGGAGGACCCAGCTCTAGCTGAGGATATCACCCCGATTGCCTAGACTAGATTAGTTAGGCTGATTATCTTACTTTATGCAGTCTTGAGACATGTTTTAGCTAGACTTTATTTGGAGTTCAGAGTTGTATATATTCTTTCATTATGTATCTGAGACCTTGTACTTCTGGATATTGCTGGGATTATCTTAGACTACTTTTCATCTATTTATTTCCTTGAGTTCTATTTCATATCGTGCTATCTCTTCCTTAGTTGTGATTGAGTTTATTATTGCTATGTCACCCGCATTCGGGGAGTATAAACTGTTTAGAGATATATATATTGTTAGATGTTGTGACCTAGGACAGCGTTCTACCGCCGACACTGCGGCGTAGGCTGGACGTACCCACGTCTCGTGCCCTTACTCTAGGGTGCGGGTCGTGACACCCTTTCTCTATGTCTTCCATATAACCAATCTCGTATCGGATTAGGTTTTTGGATGAACTCTTCATCCTCCCAGAAGAAACATTCTAAAACCAAAATTCGTACGAAGAATTGTAACATGGTGTCCTTTGAACCTGTCTCCGAAGAAGAAGCTTTAACCGGTACCAGGTCTGGGAGAATCTACTTGCGGGATTATTCAGAAGGTTAAGAGAGCTCTGCTCCAATTCCGGAGGCTATTCCAGCATCATCTTCTTCCCCTGTCGTGAATGTATTGTCTGCTTTATCACCCTCAGTGGAACAGACTCTTCCCAAACCAACAGCAGCAGACAAAGGAAAACAGTCAGTCCGCTTCGATAAGGTATTGAAGAAGACTCCATCCATTGGACTGGACAAGCCATATAACTTTGATATATTGGCTCAACTAGCTAATACTCCAGCAAGACTGTCAATCTTTGAACTCTTACGTCTCTCAAAGAAAACTCGAGAAACATTGATTGAAGCATTGATTCAAGCTGATACTTGTCTGGTACTCCTTAAAAAGCCGAAAGAAGAACCTGCCACATGTTTACATTGTCATAGCGTATTAGAGTTGATGCCCAACATCACCTTTACGCAAGATGACATGCTGTTAGAAGACAATCGTCATGATCGTCCTCTCTATTTCACAGGATATGTCGATACTATGAAGGTTGATCGCATCTTGATCAACCCAGGGTCTGCACTCAGTATCATGCCAAAGACTCTACTGGATGCTTTGAAGATCCCTGTGCACAATTTGTCCTCAACTATCACGACAATCTTAGGATTTAATTTCGGCAGAAGCGAACCCTTGGAAAAGATTCACCTGAAACTTCAAATAGGTAATCTTCGCACAAAGGTGACCTTCTACGTGATTGATAATCATGGCTCCTACAATGCTTTCCTTGGAAGACCATTCCTGCACGAGCATAATATTGTACCATCCACTCTCCACCAATGCTTTAAGTACGTGGATGTCAATGGTAAAGTCCAGAAGGAAGTAGCAGATCTAAACCCTTTCAGAGGCATCGAGGCGTACTGCAATGATTCTCGAATGTATAAGAAAAAATTTATGAAAGTGGTGCTGGCCATGGATACTGATGAAGATCAGAAGGACACCTCAAATGACGTCCTTGTGATTCCAGTCAAAGGACATACTTCTCATTCTTTCTAGACGTTAACCATTCATCTTCCCTCTCATAAAAAGCAGCCTCCTGCTGGAAAGATGGAACAAAGGGAGCTCACCTCTTCTGAGCCACTTGTTATTGACCTTTGTCGTAACAAACCATCTCCTCGTTCTTCTTCTTCTCCCCTTGTTATCAATCTGACTAACCCTTCTAAGGCTAAAAGTCATATTGTAAATGATGATGTACAGATCAATAAAGTAGTATCTCCTTAGTAGTATACTGATGTCTGTTACTATACTCGATGTTGTTTGGATATGCTAGATAATTTTAAACCACTTACAATAGGAGCAGTTCAACCTTTTCAAAGTGAAGTATCGCTTGAACCAGTACAAGATTCCTTCTTCCTAGTTCCTTCCAGAAAGAGGGGAGAAACTCCTATACTTTTTAGTAAAGGAACAGAACAAGAAACCATGCTCAACAGTGAGGATGAAAAAGACGATAATGGACGACTACAACTACGTCATTATAGTCGATAATCTAAAGAAATTATTCAAAAGATGGGCTATGATTTTAAAACTGGTCTTAATGGCGGTAGAGGAAGATGAACTCCCATTCGTACCCTAATTCGAAAGGGAAATCATTGCCATATTATAGCAGGATAAAGCGTGGGTTGGGTTATACTTCACCAGTTGTAACTCCAGAGGCCTCTGAGTTTGACAGTGAAGAACGGTCTAATTCTTCTGACTCCATATCGTGGAACTCTGACACTAGTATCGGACATATCCATCGAGTGACAATATCTTATAATATGGTGTCTGCCAAGTTCTCGAAAATGACGATGATGACTTTGAGGAAGCTCCTGAAGTAGATCCTTGGGCACAAAGGATGGACACTCAGTAGGAACTTCGTTTCGAACAACGAGAACCACCTACAGAAGATCAATTAATTCAGGTTAATGTTGGAGAAGAAGGTTCGCCTTGGCCAATCTTCATCAGCAAAAGCCTCCCAGAGGTGGATAAACAAGAACTAATTCAGCTTATCCGGGAATATATTGATGTCTTCGCTTGGAGTTATGAAGATATGCCAGGATTGGATCCTCAGGTCGCTACCCATAGACTCTACATTCGACCTAATGCAAAGCCAGTCAAACAACAACAACGTCGATTCAAACTTGACATGATGAATGCCATAGAGACTGAAGTTAGAAAACTTATCGCTTGTGGCTTTGTTAGAGAAGAATATCATCCCGACTGGGTCGCCAATATTGTCCCAGTTATGAAGAAAATGGGAAAGGTCAGAGTCTACATTGACTTTAGAGACCACAATGACGCTTGTCCCAAGGATAAGTTTCCTCTTCCGATCACTGATGTCATGATCAACAATACTTGCAGATTCGAATGAATGTCTTTTATGGATGGATTCTCAGGATATAATCAAATCAAGATGCATCCAGAAGATAAGAAACATACATCTTTTCAAACTCCTTTGGGAGTCTATTGCTACACTGTCATGCCATTCGGTCTTAAAAATGTTGGTGCAACTTATCAGCGGGCTATGAGTACTATCTTTCGTGATTATTTACGGAAGACAGTTGAATGCTATGTCGATGATATTGTTGTCAAAAGTCGTCTAAAGGAAGATTACATCCAAGACTTGAGAACTATCTTCGATCTAATGTGCCAACATCAACTCAAGATAAATTCTACTAAATCATTCCTGGGAGTCTCTAGGGGCAAATTTCTTAGATTCGTTATTACCTCTAAAGGTATACACGTTGACCCTGAGAAAATTAAAGCCATTCAAGATATGCGTCCTCCAGTAACTTAAAAGAGCTACGAGGATTCCAGGGACGGCTTGCGTACATCAGGAGTTCATCTCAAATCTCTCTGGACGCTGTATACCGTTCACTCAACTCATGAAGAAAGGTGTGTCTTTTATTTGGACTAAAGAATGCCAGTAAGCATTTGAAGACATAAAGCAGTAGTTGATGAACCGTCCAGTTCTAGTGCCTCCAGTCTCAGGAATACCCTTCCTGATGTATGTTCGAGCAATGGATCATTCATTGGGTGCATTACTAGCCCAGAAGAATAAATAGGTTCATGAGCAGGCTATCTATTATCGGAGCTGAACATCGTTATAGTCCCATAGAAAAAGAATATTTAGCCTTGATGTTCGCTGTTCAAAAGACACGACATTATATCACAGGCTAAACCATTCATGTCATCTCCCGAGTCAACCCTCTCCGAGTTTTGATGAGAAAGCCCGGTATGCTCAATTCCAAGCTCGCTACATGGGCCATATTATTAGCACAGTACGATATGGTGTATGTTCTCCAAAAGTCTATTAAGGGTCAAGCCCTCGCTGACTTCCTAGCGGCTCATCCAATTCCTGAGACGTCTAAACTCTATGATGAAATTCCTGATAAAACCCTGGAATCTAACATGATTTCTGAAGAATTTCCTACTTGGCGTATATTCTTTGATAGAGCATCCAGAATCGGACCCAAAGGCACCATCATCGCTGGAGTCGGAATTGTCCTCGTATCACCCGATGGATTGGCTATTCAAAGAGCTTATTCTCTGGATGAATCATGCTCCAACAACGTGGCAGAGTACAATGCTTTGCTCATTGGTCTCCAACTAGCTAAACAGCAGGATATTGAATATCTTGAGGTTTACGGAGACTCTAAACTGATCGTCAATCAGGTCAGAGGAACGTATAAAGTTCGACATCATGATCTTGTCCCATATCACGAGGCAGCAGTTAGAATGGCTACATCATTCAAAGGCTTCTTTATTGAGCATGTACGGCGGGCTTGTAATACAGAAGCTGATGCACTAGCTAATCTTGCTGTAGTATTAGCAATTCCAGTCGAAAGACAGTAGATGGTTGTTGTCACTAACAGAGAATTATTTTGCATCGAGAATAATTTCAACATTGAATTCAGCAATTCAACAGAAATTAATTCCATCAGTGAATATTGGAGAGCTCCTTTCATTTACTTTGTGGTACACGACATCTTACCTGAAGATCCTAAAGAAGCTATAACTATCTATCGGCGATCGCTCCGATTCTATTACAATCATATCACCAAGACTCTCTATCGGCGAACGTTTGATAGTCTACTCCTACGTTGTCTGGCGGGAGGCAAAGCAAAACAAATACTATGTGAGGCTCACAATGGTGTTTGTGGAGCATATCAGCCCGGTCCTAAGCTATAGGATCGTATCCGACGTATGGGTTACTACTAGCCCACTATGTTATCAGATGCCATTGAATATGCAAGAAAATGTTGAGCTTGTCAAATCCATGCAGACTTTATTCATCAACCATCAGAATTTCTTCATCCGACTGCCGTATCATTGCCCTTTGAAGCTTGGGGCATAGATGTCATTTGCCATATTAACCCACCATCTTCTAGAGGATATCGGTTTATACTGGCTATAACTGATTACTTCTCGAAGTGGGCTGAAGCTATACCTTTGGCTGAAGTTAAGACCACCAGCGTCATCGACTTCATCAAACATCATGTAATATACATATTCAGTGTCCCTTGGCAAATCATTCATGATAATAGACCACAGTTCATCAGCCAAAAGTTTACTCGGTTCTGCGATGACAACAGAATCGACAATGTCGCTTCCACGGCCTATAATCCTGCAGCTAATGGCTTGGCTGAGGCATTCAACAAGACCATCATTAAACTTCTCAAAAAGTTTGTTTCTATTAACAAAAGTAACTGGAGTAAGAAGCTCGAAGAATATCTACGGGCTTATCGCACTACCGTGCGCAATCCTACCGGTTGTACACCTTTTTCCTTGGTATATGGGTGTGAAGCTCTGTTACCATTAGAAATTCAAATTCCATCCCTGAGAATTGCAATTGCCAATGAACTCACGACCGAAAACAATGATCATCTTCGGCTTCAGGAGCTTGAAGCGCTAGACGAGAAACGGTTACTAGCTCAACAGCATATTGAGCTATATCAAGCCCGTATCTCCAAAGCTTTCAACCGAAAGGTCAAAATACGAGCATTCCAAAAAGGCGAATTAGTCTTTACTGTCAAACGTCCTATGACTATGACACATATGAGCAAGGACAAATTCGAAACAAAGTGGGAAGGTCCCTATGTTGTAAGCAAAGTTTTCTCAAACAGAGCTTATCAATTGACCGGGATGGACGATCGAGTGGCTATGATGTCCATCAATGGCAAGTTTTTCAAGAAATACTATATATGAATACAGAGAGACATCATGAACAAAGTATTTTCAATACAGAATGTAAATAAAACACCTTTTATTGTATAACCAAAACAGAAGGAGATACATAAGATCAAGGAAAGGAACGAGGACCGGAGCCTTCCTGATTAAAGACATAGTTTGTAAGAAGCTCAAAAATGTTATTGTCAGACGACACCAACAGTTCGCAGGCAGCCTTTCTCAGAGCTTCTTCTTCAGCAGTACTTCCAGGCTCCACAAGTCTAGCAAGAATGTCCTGTTTCGATCCAGGAGCAGTCGAGCCTTCCTCCGCCTCTTTCTGAATTGGCAACGGAGGCTCGTCAGAACAAGCATCCTTGGCAATCTCAGTCTCCAATATGACGTCAGTCTCCTTGGGTACATCTTCAGAAGCCATTTGTACTAAAGGAGCAGGTGTTGGCAGCATCTGCAAAAGTTACATATTATTTATAGGCAAAAAGATTAAATAGTCTGTCTTGAGAACTGAAACAATTTCTCCTTGAAAAGATGTGATCGTGCAGCCATTCATCGAATTTATTCACCTCGTGAATCGACCCACCGGTTAACAAGTGTCTCTCAATAAATTCTCCAGTGGAATACAATTCAAACTCTCTCGTAGAAAATTACTACATAAACATTCCATCATCAAACATCGTCCCCTTTTAAAAAAAGCCCAGTTGCTTTAAAAAGGATCTTATGACCGATTGCCATGATAAAGTTCATACCTCTGAAACTTTATCTCCGGCAATTTATCTTTGTAAACATTTTCTTGATTATGTGTTCTCGCGAGTGTGAATAGTTTATATAAGTTCTTATCACGTCCATAAACACCTCTGATAAGCACACTTAAACAGACGATACTCTTTCCTCATCTGGTTCATATATCAAATAAATACTATTTCGATGATAAATTTAGATATACATTAAAAGTTCCACTCACTGTTCAAGTTATGAATATCCATGTGGGTACGAAAATACAAAGTCCCAGTGACGCATCTCCATAAAACCACAAATATTCTTTTCAAAAATCATCCTTTATTTCGCTCTTTCTCTACAAAAGGATGTTTACATTTTAATGAAAATCTATTACATCTTAGATTTTCATTCTAATGTAACAACAAAGACCTAATGGAAATCTATTACATCTTTAGATTTTCACTATCTGGTCATGTTGTTGGTCGTAATTCCTTGTTGTCCCGACCCTCAGTGGTAGACAGGCCAACGAAATCACTCCTGGTCTTCTCTCTCAGAAAGACGAGAGAGAAAATGGAGGCAGAATGATGGCCTTCCACCGAAGGTAGAAATATGTTCACTCTTGTGATACGACTCCTAATTCTGCCGTCAAAGGAACCCTTCTACCCAAATACTCGGGTTAGAGTTCACTCCACCATCCAACTCTCTATGTATAAAGGTCCTTCCTACCATCTAAGGGAGGCCCTTCTGAAACATAGGGAGTTCTGAGCTGTCTGATGTGTGTGTCAGATCAATTCATCTTCACGACATCCAAAATCACCGATACCGGTTCTGAAGAAACTTGCCAACTGGTTCCCTGCAAGTATTAAAAAGGAGGAAGTTAGCAAATTAATCAGATGAATATATTCAACAAGCGCATTCTTCTCAAAAGTTAGACGCCCATCTTCAACATACGCCCCTTCTCGAAGTCAGGCGCTTGCCTTCAACATGCACCCCCTTCTCGAAGTAAGACTCTTGTCTTCAACAGGTGCCCTCTTTCTTAAAGTCAAGCGCTTGCCTTCAATGGGCACCTCCTTCTCGAAGTCAGACGCCCTCCTTCCATAGGTGCCTCCATCTCGAAGTGGGGTGCTTGTCTTCAACAAGCAGATAGGCACCCATATTTAGGCGCCTTCAGGCGCTCAAACAAGCACCTCTTTCTTTAAAGTCGGTGCTCATGATTAAAGGCTACTATATTCGTCTCCTAAAAGCCTACTGTCAAGATCACATATATCGATGGTCGTCAATAATGCACACAACGGCCCAATACTCGACGAAGTGGTGTGTGATGGGACGGCAGCACGCTGTGGTGGCATAGAGAAGCTCATAAGCGCCTGATCCTTCTCGACAGCCAAGATCCTGCAGAGAGCCATCGTCGGAGAAGAAAGAGTTTGAAAGATGAGAGTACAATGGATTCTTTCTTTCTCTCCTCGCAGCCATTTATAAGCAATTGAAGCTGAAACGGCATGTCGCTTCCCTAGGCACATATTTCAAAAAAGATAAAGCACAAAAGATTTAAAATCACACATAAATTGTAACGTATCTCGCAGAAATGACTAGACATTGAATCAGTTAGATTTGGTGCTATTCACTAGAATCAATAAAGTTTGGGAATTTGTTTTTGTCAAACAGTTACGTAGCAAAATTAAAGGCGCCAGGATCCAATAAAGACAAAAAAATTATTGCATAACGAAAAGAAGACAGACCCTACAGACTTAGGTGTTATGGCTATTTTTGAAAAGTAAAGTAAGGCGCCTTTATATTACATCACTTCTTCTCTTCGTCATCGGTTTGATGTAAAGCGGCACCCAATTCTTCTATTTTGTGAATTCTTGAATGGCGCATCAAACGAAGGAATCCCTCTATCTGTTCCAAATTGCCACACTCTTCAGAGCAAAACGATGGCCTACCACTCAAGTGATCGAAGACTTTCGGGGTCAGGCCAAAGCAATCTAGGAGATTCCCCACTTTCAGAAATGGGTCAGCCTCCAACAAGTAAGTCGTAGACGCAGCATTATGCCTCCCTCAGGAGCTTTGCCGTCGACGTCAGCACCGGCCTCTTTCTCCTTCTTATTGCTTCCTTTGGATGCCATGAGGGTAAACAAAGGTGAAGCTGTGCAAGTTTGAATATCTTCGTCTAAACATCAACCTATAGGGTCCCTTGGATGCCATATAGGTCTGATATTTAGTCAAACTAGGTCTCCGTCGACGTCATAACCCAATTGCTCTATTTAGGACATTGTGACTCCGGTGCAGACATCTGATATTTTACTACTCTTTTCAGAGTATCAAGCGAGTACATTCTCTGATAGTTCTCTCATTTACTTGTCAATTATTGTATTTCAGTTCTAGTTAGTTCTATGTGATTCTCTATTACAACACGTATGGATATTTTTGGATTCATGTATGCGACACACATACCATCTTGTCTGGCCTCTATTACTGGAATCATTCTAGAATCATTGCTGGTATCATCATGTTTGGCTGGACTCATCTCGATTTTTGTGTCGAATTCTGGATTCACTTGTATTGTGAGGCGGGAAAATATTGAGTAAGACATGTAGCCATACCCCAAATTTGGAATCTTCCAACTGGAATCTACTTGAAGCATAGCCATCTCTCGCCTGATCAGTGAGTGATATGCCTGATACCTACAGCGGTTTACATGTCGATCTCAGTATTTTAAAATACACTATTAGAATATAGCTGGTCTCACCTGGATTCTTGATCACTGACTAGAATCGTCTTTTACTGGATTCATCTTGTATTAGATTCGTCCCGTACTGGATTTACATAGGATTTACACTTGTTTTACATTTACTGTCTAGACTTATCATGTTACTCTAGTTCAGTTAGAATTTTATTTTACAGTCTTCATTGCCATGATTCTTCTCTTGTTTTAGTTACATTACTTTCCTTGTATTTTAACTGTTTTTCTATACCATTACCTGAATATAAACTATCATGTTCATCAATAAAACTGTCTATAACTGCTATATAGTTCTCTGTCATTTACTTGGGTTTTCTAGATGAGTTGTACTTATTCCTGTCCTGACTGGACCTGTTGAAAATTTTACAGATGATTATCCTGAGGACACTTGCCCTACTTACTATCGACCAGGAGATGTTTTAGCTACCTTTGGCCTCGACACTCAGAGTGATCAGGAGACTAGCTAGTTGACTTGGTTTAGTTTCATGTTTTTGAACTTAAATTGTAATAAGTTGAGATATGTTTTGTTTTGAGATTGTTTGAGATTATTATTATTTAGTAGTTGGTTTTGTTGTTATTATTTAGTGTTAGTTATAAGCTTCTGTGTTATCATATCGTGCTTAGACTGTGATTGAGATTTCATTATATCTATACTTGTCCTCCGTTCGGAGTTGAGATTTTGACAAGTACACTATATAATTGCGTGAGTTATTGTTTAGATAGTGACCTAGAACAGCGTTCTACCATCGATATTGTGGCATAGGCTGGGCGCTGTTACGTACTCGTACCCTCACAGTGGGTGCGGGTCGTGACAAAGCTTAAAAGAAGGAAGAAGAAGAGTCGTTTTGGAAAAGAGCACTTCTCCATAAATAGGTTCATCGTCGAAAATGAACCAAGTATTTAATGTGAGCCATCATTCAAAGTATTCCAAACGTTCGGGCGCCCAAGTTTGAAAACTTTGAAGGAGGCCTTGTAGGCGCTCAAAATATCTGTCTCTCTTAGGCGCCTAACGTTCTTAGGTGCCCATTATCTCTTAGGCGCCTAACACTCTTAGGCGCCCATTGTTTCTTAAGAGTTCTGTTCTCCTAGGCTCCTTATGCGTTCAGGCGCCCATCTCTCTGAGTCACGCTGACCCATTTAGGCGCCTACTGCTACTAGGCGCTCAACTTTCTAGGCGCCTACTTCCTTGGACGCCTTTCTCAAAGTATTCAGTTTCTTGCTGACGTATTAATCTGCCATGCATACTGAACGTGGTGCACTACTCTGAATTTTCTGAAGAACATGCCCATCACATAGCCATGACCACGCGCCTATTTTGCATAGACGCCACATGTCAAAGGTGCCCCTGCTTAAAAATGGCGTCCAGTGGCTTAGGTGCCTATCCAGAAAAAGGTGCCTACTTTGGATAACTGTCAGGTGGTTATCTCTTGGCTCTATAAATAGAGCTCCACTCCCCCAACGTACAGACACAGAGAGGAAGGGTATAGTTTGAGCACTCATCTCACTTCCATCATCTACAATCATCAATTCCCAAGAGCAAATTCTTCAACCGTTAATCGAAGCCGAAGTTCTGTCGATACTTCTATACGGCCGAGCCATACAGAAGATTCCTCGTTAACAGAAGCTCCGAGACACAGTGACAAGCTTGCTTCCATCCACAATCGCCTCGTCAAAAGGACAAAGCGGTCGTCAATCAGACCGGACTCCTACAGTTGTACTTCCCAGAATTCATTGTACTCGTGTACGATTCTTTAAAGTTTGTAATCAAAACACTTTTTGTTTTTTGCAAACTATATATATATATATATATATATATATATATATATATATATATATATATATATATATATATATATATATATATATATATATATATATATATATATATATATATATATATATATATAAACTAATTTACATAGTATATTAAACTATATATATTAGTTTAATATACTATGTAAATTAGTTTTATATATATATTAGTTTATATATATATATATATATATATATATTTTTTTTTTTTTTTTAGTTTATATATATATATATATATATATATATATATATATATATATATATATATATATATATATATATATAACTAATTTACATAGTTATCTGTTTGTTGTCCAAATAATGTTTATTTAATATTTATATATATAAAGTTTTTTTATTTAATTTATATTTAAATAATAAAAAAATTATAAAATTATCTATGTTATTTATAACAAATTAATTTTGCACATGGATAAATAAATAATAAAATTTTATTTTATTTTTAAAAAATTAGATTTAAGAATTCTCCCTCCGGAAAAAATTGCGTTCCAAAATTTAGCGAAATCTTTCTCTCTTCATAATTATTACAAAATTATTTTCTTACATATAATTTATTACAAATATATATTTAAACTTCTTTTCTTACCTATAATTTATTACAAGTATATTTTTTTATATAACTTTTTGCCCTTTTAGATATGTTCAAAAGAGATCCAAAATTTTCTTGCAAACTAAGTCGAGCAATTGGTGAACTGTTCTTAGCCTGAATCGAGTATTAGGCTTCATGCGTGTAGGGGTGAGCAACGGTTCGGTTCGGCTCAAACCGAACCGGTTTTAGCAAAACCGATCAAACCGAGAACTGTAAATCACAAAACCGAGAACCGAACCAAACAACCAAATCGAACCAAACTCGGTCGGTTCGATTTTCGGTTGGTTTCGGTTCATTGGGCCCAAGTGGGTCGGGCCTTATAAAACCAAATGTAGTACAAAAATAACAGTAAAAACGAAAATAACAGTAAAAACAAAAATAACAGTAAAAAAATTTTATTTACAGCATTTTCAAAATGCTGCAGTGCTCCAGCACCAATCCAAATTACACCAAATTATCAAATTACACCAACATTTTATAAGGTCATTGAACAGTGAACACTATATTTAAATTGCACTATATGTAAAATATATATAAACTACACAACTGTACATTATATAAACTTTGCATTACATATTTTTTTCCAACACATAGCAAACTTTGCAACTTTTTTCAGCAAATGATTTTTTTTAATAAATATTTTTTTGGCAGCGGAAGCGCACCTGTTCCAGAATCAAGAATGATACACAACATAGAATATTTGGAGTGGCAAAAGTTGGACTTACAGTGAGTTCAAATATCAACAGCAAAGGCTAACTAACTCGAATCCAATTTTAAACCAAAACTTTCCCCCATTTCACATGATCCATCATCCATGCAAGAATGACAAACATTAATTAGAAAAAATAGTACTAAAGAAATAAAAAATTCAAAAAAATGAGAGGCCTATATTAGAACTTACCTGATCTAGGTTGGATCTCGACAGGTTTTGGTTAGATCTCGATAGATATTGGTTGGATCTTGATAGATTTAGATTATATATGGAGTTTGATAGAGACAGTGTGGATCTCGAACATATCTAGATTAGATCTGGAGATCTAGGTTGGATCTCGACGAAAATCCTAGCCGCTAAAGAGAGGCGGATGCGTGAAGACCGGAGGCGATGGGATGGAGAAGCCGAGAAGGAGAGTGAGGAGAGAGGTCAGACGAGGCGGAGTGGAGGAGTGAGGAGTGACTGGAGGCCGGAGGAGACGAGAGCAGTGGAGGGCTAGAGACAGAGAGCAGTGGAGAGTGAAGAGTGGAGGCGGGTGGAGTAAAATGGTCAGGGAGAGGGAGATTTTAATATATATATATATATATATATATATATATATATATATATATATATATATATATAAGGGCTTAGGGCACAAGAGTATTTTAGTAATTCTACATATCGGTTGACGGGTCGGGTCGATAAACGATTACAAAAATCGTAACCCGACTCGTTAACCGATTTAATCTGTCAAGACTCGCTCTCGAATATTTGGATACGAGTCGGACACGTCCAGCCTACGTTGCAAGACTCAACGTAGTAAGCTGTAAACATCTAAGGAAAACTCCAAGAATAACATGAAAGTAAACATCACAGCATCTAACCGTCCCAGAATGATCACCATAATCCACAAGTCATAATACAATTTATATATATAAGTACCAGAGACAAATTCGGTGACAGAATGAAATACAACTATGAACTCTCAATATACAACATCTAGAAGTAAAGCTAAACAAACCTAAACCTATAACCTCTAACTAAGTCATGCCTTCATCCTGCTCAGCTAAGATCCCGGGCTCTGGCCCATAAGGTGGAACGATATCCTCAAGTACACCTGCAACATATCCAATCAGGAGTAGAGCAAAGTACAATTCTAGGTAATGAACAAGAACATCATGATACGAAAAAGAGTATAGGGGAACATAAAAAAAGTACAGAAAAAGAACATAAAAGTACAGGAATATAAAGTACAAGAAGTACAGGAAATAAAGTACAAGAAATAAATTCTGAACCTGAAGTACAAGACATGATATGTGCACAATGTTTGAAATACAACTAGCATATATGACCGACTGGGTAAGTACAGGAATAAGCAAATGAAATGGGTACGGCTTAGGGCCCGCGTGCACGGTGCGAGGCCTAAGCTATCAACCTGAATTTCTGATCTTTGGGTTTGGTCACATAGCTAGTGTATTTCCCCTCCCCAAGTATAAGTAAAATACAAGAACATAAAAGTACAAGAGTACATAATATCGTATCACAACGTGTCATCAAGAGAAGTATAAGATATGAATGTAAATGCACAATGTAGTACCCCGTCTCGCTCAGTCAATCGGAGGAATTGAAACGCCAACGACGTTCGGACTTAGCCTTGCAACGGCTTGTTCGGAGACATCACTCGGTCGAGGCGACTTCTCGTTCAGGTGGGGTAGTTTCAGTGAACTCGCCTCATTCTAGCCTTCACATAATAAATTATATATTTTCAACTTGCATAATAGGCTTGATAATAAAAGAGATGAATCCACATAGATAAGGGAATAATTCTGACGGGTCAAATTGAGTTAGAATATGAAAAGGTCCAACGGTCGGCTTAGAGTTGGTACATGATGTGCTTTGAAAATGTCACTCGTCCCTTCGTCTCGTGGCTTGGGAGAAGGAACGTTGGTCTTCGACACAAGCTAAGAGTTAGCCTAAGTCATAGGCGTCGCCCGAATAAATGCTTGATAAAGCATGTACGGTTCCACGATGCAAGGCTTGGCATAGCCTTTGCTCGGCCCACAGGCTAATTGGTAGGCTCGATTAAGTTAGGCAAGGTAATGCTGGGCTATCGAAGTCATAGCAAGCACTGTCCCGCTTTATGCGATTGTTAAGCCACTTAGTCCCACGATCTCAAGGCCCATCATATAAAGTATGACTTGGGCGATAGTGTTGCACAGAACGTAAGTCGGTTTAAGACACGAGCCACGGTCGGCACGATGAAAAGTTAGCCACGGTCTATGGCACTTAAAAAACACGTTTTGTTTCAAGTATTAGAGACGTTTGGTGCAAATTATGTTGGAAGGCTATGTAGTAGTCGTTCCCTCGGTTTCAAAGAAGTAAGTTCACGCGACCATTTGTCATTGAAGCGGTCCCTCGTTTGGGAGTCTTATTGTTCCTATGCACGTTTTCAAAGTATGCGGCGGTCCCTCGATTGGGAGCCTCACGGTTCCGAATGCACGTTTTCAAAGTATGAGGCGGTCCCTTGGTTGGAAGTCTCACGGTTCCGATGTATGTTATGCAATGTGTGGTTTAGAGCACGAGATGCTAAGTACAGTTCCAGTTATACCACAAATTATGTCATGCATTTACGTGAGTCTAGATGTCTCGTAGGTGCGTAGTCATAGACAACTTGTCGACAAGGATTTCTTCCTCGACTGGAATTATGACGGGGCACCGGGGCCAGTCGACCTAGGGGGAAGACGTTATAGCAGCGCTGGATTGTACCACGTGGGTAGTCAAGGGCTTTCCATGGGGCTAGCTACCTTGCATTGAAGGACCCGCCGCCTACCCGAGCTATATCCACGATGGCTTGTCGTGCTAGTGGCCTTTCATATAGTTAAGTTGGCATGCTGAACGGCAATCCACATGTACGAAGGAAATGTAAGCATGACACGAGTTGTGTTAAGAAGGTATGTGTGCACGGTCTGTACCATTGTACAGGAGCCTAAGATTTGGCTATGCATAAGACACATGCTTCGGCATACGATGTGGCATCATACTTGAGTTTTCAATACGAGTTCCACAAGTTGGGTTAGACGTTGCACGTTAAGTCGAGAAAGGCCGTAGGACAAGTTTGGTTAAGTTATGTTGAGTTGCAGGGCACGACCTTGAAATATGAGGCACGACCGCGTTGTCACAACACAAGTATAGGCAAGACTAAGCGAGGAGGCACTGCCTCAGTGATATTGAAGCATGAATCGAGTTCATGGCACGACCGAGTCGTTATGTCCCAGAGTATGGCACGAAAGACAAGTATGAGTCGGTGCATTGACGATGCAAGCACGAAAAAGACCTAGGAGGCAAGGATAAGGAAGTTATCAGTGTGATAGCACGGTGACGGTCTAGAGGCACTAAATAGGCCGAGAGTCTATGTCCTAAAACTGATCCTAAGACAAGAGTAGAAAGACAAATGGTAAAAGAGTTTATATTGCACAAAGTAAATGAACGTGTTGGTTTTATATGGGTGGACGAGGAGCTCATTCTACCAGTACAGTTGAGTACTGACACCCATACAGTTTTTATGTGCAGGCACAGGTAGAAGCTCATGGCGCGGGGCTCGCTTGGATGCGTCGAGGCACGAAGTTCCTTGGCAATTTGATGCGTGCGGACGCATAGAGTATGGACTTATACGGGACATAATGTATGGATATCGCCTTCCGAAGCATCCGCTGGTTCAAGACATGTATTGAGAGATGAGAGAGAGAGAGCTGAGTGAACTAGTAAAATATGAGAAGAGTGAGCTTGAGTGACTTAAAATCTTGGTCGTGTGCCCCATTGTAATCCTTGTTTCAATATCAATAAAATGCACCATTATTGAATAGCTAGTGTTTTGTAAATTTCTGCTGCTATTATTCAATGTCTCTGCTTGGAACTTTTGTGCGACAACCCCGTTGCAGCCGCTGTAATCGGCCGTTATGGAACCCGCCTTGCACGAGCGCAATCTAGGCTCGTACGGCATCACGCCTTAGCGAGGACGATCGCTCCTACGGAAGCGGGGCGTGACATAATGTTATAAGAGCACGGCTTTATCTCCTTAGACTATCGATTGAATTTTTTAACTTTGTTGTTTCTGCAAACTCTGAAGTATTGCTTCCGCAAAGTTGATATCATGGGTGCGCTCTCTCTCAAATGTTCCACGGGATGTCTATACAATAAGTCTATCTATTTTGCAAAACATAAGAGAACAGTTTTTGACAAAATAAAATAATAATTTGCATAAGCACGGTTGGCTAAATCGGGCTGGGCATATACACCAAATTTGTGTCGACCTTAGAAAAGTTGAGTGCGGGATTCGAATTGTGCCGAACAAGAACGAGTTGGACTCGATTGAGTAAAGTGGGATGACTATCGATAGGGGTGCTGTCGAACAACGATAACGTCGATGCTACATAGATGAGCATGCTTGAAATTTAAGGAATCGTTCGGACGGAGATTCGAAGTAATCGATTGTGAATCGAATGATAGTTGAGGATTTGTTGAATAACTTCATCCCTGAGTGGTGTATATGATAGCTTCAGGGATGTCGATCAATTGATTGAGGATGCAGGATATCAATGAGTCTATCAGCAAGCATCGCGTTATGCAAAGCCGTACATTGAGTATCGTTGAATAGGTTGTAGTCTTGAAGATTTGGACGACTTGATTCAAACAAATTAGAGATGACGCGCACGAGATAGTGCTTGTACGAGTATGAAATACAATGATTGAGTAGGTAAAATCAAATCGAGGAAAAGTTAGGGTGTGCGAATGGATGACTTGATCGAATAAATTGATACAGATCGTATACGAAAAGTTAGTACGACGAAAAGAAAGCATGCATGAAAAGTTTGATTCGAATGTTTAAAAATGACTCTGAGGATTGGAATGGATGTTGCTCGATGATTTGTGTTAGCAACGAATGATGTAATTTGAGGAAATACATTGGTCAATAACTTAAGATAGACGGATGAACAATACAAGAATTTGGGTTTGAGTAAATTGATGTTGTGAATGATTCGAAGGATAATGATCGAACTTGAATTTGAATATCGAGGAGATTATCCAGTCGGACGATAGCAGCATTCGTACGGCTCGAAATTCGTCACAAAGGAAGATTATCAGGTTATGCATATCATCGATGGTATTGAGACGTATCAAAAATCGATATACGATAACTCAGGGGCACTCTAATTCGAAGAATGACGATCGTGCAAGTATTATTGTTCTGACGGATGCTATACTTAGGATTTTGATTGAAATAAATGTGGATGAAAATAGAAGTGTCTTGATGGTTACGCAGATAACCACATCATCGATATTCTTATCTTACGCGAGCACAACTCTAGTCTCGTACATGCGTCGCGTCGGATTTGGGACGATCGTTCCGCGTGAGCGCTGACATAGTGATTCATGTCACAGAAATGATCGAACTCGAAAAAATCAGGATGCGACAACTTTGATTGTCTCGACTTGTTAGTTTGATGCGAAGGAAAATTCAAGGATATTTGGACTTGCGATTGATGATTGAGTAAACTTGAGGATTAAATAGATCCAATCTACGTATCGAGAATAAATTAGTCTAGACACAAAACAAAAGTTACGTCCCGATGAGGATGATTATCCCGTAGAGCGTGCTTGGTGATTCATGCCCACCGTAGATAATCTGACTCGCGTAAGATCGGGGTACAACATATTGTTAAGCTAGACGACCTTACGATCGATTACGTGAATTGTGATGAACGACTTAGGAAATATGAAATGTGAATTATGGCTTAGCAACAAATTATGTCACAGCATGCTTGATTTGGAAGGATTGATGGGCAGATTATGTCGAACGTGTTCGAAGAGATAGACTAGGCGAAATAGTTTGATAAACGAGTGATATTGATATGTCAAGGAATTGTTGAAACGTGAGTTATCATAGGATGGCTTTACTGAATGACTCGGATCCCGTGCGACGAATGTTAGGATGTGTGTAGGGAATCGATGCTCGATGTTTAAAAATCGAAATGATGTGAGCTTGGGTAGAAAATCCCGTAGTATCAATTTGGTTTGACCTTAGGATAGGGTCAGTGTTGATATTGTTGTTTAGGAATTATGATTCCAATACTGACGGATGACCTTAGCCTAAAGACATAGCCTAGTGGTTAGGCAGACGTCCCAGCACGAAGGTATAGGAATTGTGGAGGCACCACTCATAAGGCTCGGTTGATATGCACGTATATCAGGGACGCCCGAATAGGTATACGATCCGACTCGAGTGGTGAGGGCGGATTCTCTATCACGAGGCTTGGCTAAAATGTATGTATTTTGAGGACGCTTAGAATATGTGTATGATCCAACTAAGTGATACGTTGAATCAAGTGAGACTAGAGAAATGGAAAATGGTCGAAGATTTTGAAATCGTGTTTCAAGGAAAAGATTGGTGGTAGTGCGATCATTAGATTGAGACGAACTTGAATGTTGGTTGATTGGATGGTTTGCCTAGAACTGAGTTATCCGTATGCACGACGAGAGTAAGTTACCCAGTCAAGATATAGTTGTTCGATGTAAAAGGAAAATTAGAGCACGAAAGTGGCTCGGATTGAAGAAATGTATAGGAAGTACGTGTGCGAGAATTATTGGATGATGAATCAAGTTATAAGTTGTAATGACCGCAGTTCGTATTACATATTTTGGAATACGTGTACATATCTTGACTCGTATTGCATGTCTCCTGGCTTGGTTCGGCTTGTTTGGGTTGGCTTGGTTCGGCTTGGGTTGCTTATTGGTTCATCATGAACCAAGGGGAGAACCCCTACCTATCACCGCCATCATCATTTATTAACCCATTCCCTTATTCTCTCTCTTCATTTACTTCTTCTTCTCCACTATTACTTCTTCACCTACCAGGGAGAGAGAGAGAGCTCTTAGGCAAGTGCAGCTAGCTTCAAGGAGGAATTCAGTTTTTTATTGTTCCATTCTCTTTCTCACAAGATTCTAACACACTTTAATACTTGGTATTTTTAATTTCCATGGTTCAAATTGTATAGATCTAAGTTTATTATATTTTCGGATTTTTTTGGGTTTGATCTATTTAACATTATTATTTCCAAGTTTTGATGGTTCCATGTTGTAGAAAGTTTTGTTCTGCCCCATTTTAACCTATGGAAGTCTGAATTCCGACTTCGGATGAAGGATTTATGAGCCTTAAAGCCATGGACGCCATGGTTCTTCTTCTCAGACAAGCAGAGAAGAAGAACAGTTTCTGAGCCGTATGACAGTCTTCAGCCACATAGAAGTACTTGACCGCATGAATGTTCATACGGCAAGACTCTTTCAGCCGCATGAACTTCTAACCGCAGCCGCATAAGAACCCCCTTTTTTGGCCGCATGAGACCTGATCACCTTTGGCCACATAAGGCCTCGGCATAATACAGTCGCATGAACTCAATAGTCTTCTTAGCTACATAAGGCCTTGGCTTTTCGAGCCGTATGGCTCCCTCCCGTGCTCAGCCGCATGGGCTGTCCTCTTCCAGCCGCATATACTTGTTGAACTGCAGCCGCATAAGGCCTTGCCAATTTTCGGCCGCATGAGATCCGTCCCTTGCTCAGCCGTATAAGGTTGCCATCCCGCTGCCGCATGAGCCCTTTCTTTCCGTAGCCGCATAAGCCTGAGTTTTTCGCTGCCGCATGAGCCCCGTATTACTTTCAGCTGCATAAGCCCCTTCTTTTCTGAGCTGCATACGCCTGCCCTCTTCCAGCCGTATGAGCGCGCAGTCCCAGCCGCATAAGCACGCATGCTTTCTGCTGCGTGAATCCAATTAGCCGCATGGCTCCTTCCGCAGTCTTGTTCTTTTTTATTATTATTATTATTATTATTATTATTAAATTGAAATATCATATTTATGCTTATGTCATGTAAATTTTGCTATATATATCACGACATGCTAGCCTGACATGACAAGTATGAATGACCTGGACACCGTGGACGATTGTGTTTGTACAAACAAATCAGTACTGTCTTGTATCATGTCTAGGATAGGGATCCCTGAATACCACGGTCAGGGGTACCTACTGAAATGGACTAAGGCTAATAACTAAAAAATTTATTAGTTATGGAAAGATTTTCCAGCTACAGGCAATCCCGTTATCTGGGCGCACTAAGTGGACTTGTAGCCTACCGACGAGTAGGGCACAGTTCTAGCACACAGTCCTGTGGTGCACTCTTCATAAATGGATATTCGACCTGGATAATCTGGATGGTCTGTAGGGCTTGTGGCTGTTGGGATAATCTCATTGCATTTGCTAGTAATTAGGCCTGTGATAATCTTAGTTAGTTAAAGTATCAAGCCGTACTCTTTGCTTGGTCGTGATTGATTGAATGAAGTCTAGCCCAGCTTAGTTTAGTCCTGATCCTGTACAAGATTATGACAAGACATAATTATTTATGCTTGCCCTAACAATAACGATCAGGGGTCCAGTTCTGTTCTGGCGAAGGGTTACAACTCCGGTCCTTATTTGGTTTAAGGGTTGTAACCTGGCTCCCGGAGCAGTTCTGTGTCCTCTCTTCGTTTATTATCTTGTTGCACCCCATGCCCTGCTCGTCATGTTTTATCTTACTTCAATAACATTGTATCTATGCTTGCCTTAGCAATAAAGATCAGGGGTCCAGTTCTGTTCAGGCGAAGGGTTACAACTCTGGTCCTTTTTTAGTTTAAGGATTGTAACCTAGCTCCAGGAGCAGTTCTGTGTCCTCTTTTCGTTTATTGTTTTACTACTTACCAACAGTATTTGAGACGGGTTTCTATTCAGGTGAAGGGTTGCAACTCCGGTCCTTGTTTGGTTTAAGAGTTGTAACCTGGCTACTTGAATAGTTTCCTCGTACTCAATTTATCATTGTTATTCCTGTTATTATCAGTACTTTATTTATTTCTGATATGCTGGTTTTAGTTCCTAAGAGAAGCCTCCTTTGTGGCACTTGCTCTTTCTGGGGTCTGACCCAGCTGATTTTGTGTGGCCAGATATCAGAGTAGCTCCAGAGGATCTACCTATCTTCCAGCCAGATGGTGACCACCAGGCGTAACCCTGGCAACGAGTGGGTTCTTTTGTTCTCTTACTCTATTGTGAAAATATTCTTTTGAGGCGTTTAGCCAGCGAACATGTGTTAGCTCGTATTGCACCTTTATTTACTGTATGCCTACGGGCTGTAACATGATTGACAAATCCTAGGGTTGATCATGTATGACTAAACTCTTGCTAGTCTTGACATTTCGTACGACTAGCTTCATGATCATCCAAATATGTAATGTATGGGACGCCTTACTATTGTATATTTGATGTTCTGACATCTTATAAACTGTTATTACTTGCTTGAGATTTAGACAATAGGCTTGTTCATGACCTTAGGAGATTGATGGCTTGTAGTTAAACCCTCATATATCTAGACAGTCGTGACCGTGTAGTGAGATGGAATTCATTTCATTATACGTAGCTGGCTATGTATGCCCCCGCTCTCCAGTATTCTGGTCCTAGGGCATTACATAGTTTAAGTGGTGGCCCATGCAAGTCTTATAAATCAAGATATACGAGGGTTTACCGAATAGATGTCTCAATCAGTACTCGCCCTTGATCTCTGCTCGTATCCTCTTAATCCCAGAAATCTTGACCTGATCACATGCTTGTATTGTTGATCTGTCCTGGTCCTTCCTTATTGTTCCCTATGTCGTCTTCTTCAGCGGCATTATTCCTGGACCTGCCGATCAGCAAGGTGGAGCACGTCCTCCCGCGGACCAGCAGAAACCTGAAGATCAAGCCCAACATTCGGGAGTAGCCTCCAGAGTCGTGCCTACCGGAGGAGAGCCACCAGTTCAGCCCGTCCAGCCTATAGAACCTGATGATGGCACTTTGGTGGGTCTCATCAGGTCATTGTTAGCTTTCCAAGATCGACGAGGAGATGCCTTGCACCAGGCGGTGGCAAATGCTCTAACCAGAGGAGGTCATCAGGGTAACAGCACAGCCAATAGCTTCAAGCGCTTGAACCCTCCATTCTTCGACGGCAGCGAGGATGCTATTGCCGCAGATGCATGGCTTCAGGATACAGAGGTGATTCTAGAAGCAACCAGGACTCCAGAGAACGAGAAGGTGGCCGTGGTGCGCCTGCAATTATTGGATCTTGCTCGCAGCTGGTGGACGTCGCAGGCCGTTGGATTAGTGGCGCCTATTACTTGGACAGTATTCAGAGAAAGATTCCAGACTAAGTATTTTGATGTTGTAGCTCGGTACGATCTACAGACGAAGTTCACCAATCTGAAGCAGATGGGCATGACGGTCGACGGATATACGGCAGAGTTTTCCAGACTCAGTCGATTTGCTCCTACCTTGGTAGCGACCGAGTTCGATAGAGCCCAGTAGTTCCAGCAGGAGCTCCATCTCGAGATTTTATTGGCAGTAGAGCAGTTTGAGCATCAGACTTTTGATGCGGTCTTGAGAGCAGCCATGAGGCATGAGTATACCTCCCAGAGGATCGTAGATAGGATCGGAGGTCAGAAGCGATCCACAGCCAGATGAATCAGTCTTCAGCACCAGCCCCGGCAATTCGGGCCTTGACCATTGGAGCTCCGAGGCGAGCGGCATCGGTAACGTCGGTTCAGCATTCAGCCTCGACGTACCCTCAGTAGCAGAAGCAGAAGCACTCTTCCGCAGTGGGATGTTCGTATTGTGGGAAGCCAGGATATGTGGTATCAGAGGATCGTAGAGCACAGGGATTGTGCTTGGTTTGTGGTGCCCCGGACCACAGGGTTGGGAACTGCCCGAACAGGGAGAGTTCCTCTTTGTCAGTCATCTCTAGTCCTTCAGTTAGAGGACCAGCACCAGTCTAGCAGCAGCCGCAGTACCCATTTCTGAGGCCGTTGCCGACACAGGCCCAGGCATTCCGGCAGCAGAGACCGCAGCAATATGCCCAAGCCCAAGCCCTGATCTAGAGCAGGCAGAGGAATTTTGAGTAGAGGGGACCCACACCCAGAGGACATGGTCAAGTGCTGGCTTTGACCATGGAAGAGAAAGAAATTACACCAGGTGAGGTGGTGGCAGGTACTATTCTCATCAACGTCTTTTCAGTTTCAGTATTATTTGATTCTGGTGCCTCGTATTCATTTATGTCTGCACGATTCGCGACACGAATAGGACTGGAGCCCGAGTCATTATCAGTAAGACTCAATATACTTACTGGTAATGGACTTGTGGGAGTAGATAGAGTGTTTTCTTCGTGTCAGATCGTAGTTAGCGGTAGAGAGTTCCCCGCTAGATTGATAGAGTTTTCGATGGCCGATTATGATATGGTCTTAGGGATAGATTGGTTGAGGGACCAGTATGCTAGAATAGACTACCATATTGGCAGGGTTATTTTTAGCATTCTAGGCGAGCCAGAGTTTTCCTTTTTCTGAGGCAAAGTTGAACCTTCTCCTCCGGTATTGCGGATGGCAGTAGCAGCAGTGCAGTTACCCCGGATAGTCGAGGAGTTTCCAAATATTTTCCCCAAAGAGCTTCCAGGGATGCCGCCGGAGCGAGAGATCGAGTTCACTATCGACTTGATCCTAGGGACAGCCCCAGTGTCAGAAAGATTCTACAGGATGGCGCCGTCAGAGCTAGAGATATTGTACAAGATGATTGAGGAACTTAGAACCAAGAGATTCATTCGTGCTAGTGGATCGCCTTGGAGAGCCCCGATGCTTCTTGTGAAAAAAAGGATGGTACGTCCAGATTATGTGTTGATTATCGTACCTGGAACTCAGTGACAATCAAGAACAGGTACCCTCTCCCGAGGATAGATGACTTGTTTGATCAACTCAAGGAGGCAGCAGTATTCTCGAAGATTGACTTACGGTCAGGGTATCATCATATCAGAGTCAGAGAGTAGGACATCCCGAAGACAGCTTTTAGATCGAGGTATGGGCATTGGGAGTTCCTTGTGATGCCATTTGGAGCCACCAATGTGCCGACAGTATTCATGGACCTCATGAATCGTATTTTTATGCCCTACTTGGATCAGTTCATGATTATATTCCTAGACGATATCCTGGTCTACAGCAAGAGTGAGGCAGAGCATGAGCAGCATCTCAGAGTTATCCTCCAGATTCTTCGAGAGCACCAGTTGTATGCCAAGTTTAGTAAACGAGAGTTCTGGCTCGATCGCGTTTCGTACTTGGGTTATATCATCACCAGAGGAGGAGTGGAAGTGGATCCCCAGAAGATCGTAGCTATTGAGACGTGGCCAGTACCCAGCACAGTTGTAGAAGTTTGCAGTTTTCTTGGATTGGCCGGCTACTACCGGCGATTTGTTTCAGACTTTGCTCAGATTTTGGTACCATTGACCCAGTTGATCCGTAAGGATGTACAGTTTGCTTGGACAGCAGAGTGTCAGGATTCTTTTGAGAAGTTGAAGCGAGGCTTGATGACGGTCCCTATTCTCACGCTTCCAGATAGAACCGGAGGATTCTCAGTGTATTATGATGCTTCAGGCAGAGGTTTAGGATGTGTTCTGATGCAGCATGGAAAGGTAATAGCTTATGCGTCACGACAACTTCGTGATCATGAGAGGAATTATCCAACCCATGACTTGGAGTTGGCAGCAGTAGTATTTGCACTTAAATTATGGAGGCACTACTTGTATGGAGATAGGGTGGAGATCTTCACCGACCATAAGAGCCTGAAGTATGTTTTCACTCAGAAGGATCTTAACATGCGTCAGAGGAGGTGGCTAGAGCTACTTGTGGATTATGATGTCAACCTACAGTATCACCCAGGAAAGGCCAAAGTTGTAGCAGATACGTTGAGCAGGAGAGCCGGAGTTTATTTCCTAACAGCACAGCCAGAGTTATTATCAGATCTTCAGAAGATGGGTATAGAAGTTATCCTTCCTACCAATGTGGCATTGATGGCCAGTATGCAAGTTCAGTCCAGTATAGTCGAGAAGATCCGGATGGCACAACCAGCAGATTCTAAGCTTCAGCGGCTTAGAGCAGAATGTGAGGCAGGACGAAGACCCGAGTTATGCATTCATGAAGATGTCACACTTTGGCATGGTAAGCATCTTTGTGTACCCAGTGATGATATCAGATAGGAGATCATGGCAGAGGCTCACAGTTCTCAGTATTCTATTCATTCCGGTGGTACGAAGATGTACCGTGATATCCGTCAACATTTTTGGTAGAATGGCATGAAGAGGGAGATAGCCCGGTTTATCTTTCGATGTTTGGTTTGCCAACAAGTTAAAGCTGAACATCAGAGGCCAGCAGGACTTCTTCAGCCCTTGCCGATTCCAGAATAGAAGTGGGAGCACATAACCATGGATTTTGTGACTGGATTACCTAGATCCCCGGCCGGTAGAGATGCTATTTGGGTTATTATAGACAGGCTCACGAAGGTGGCTCACCTTCTTTCCTTCAGAGTTGGTCAGTCGACGGCTCAGCTGGCAGAGATGTACCTCAGGAAGATTGTCAGGTTGCACGGGGTACCAGTCAGTATCACCTCGGATAGAGATTCCATATTTATATCGCACTTTTGGTATAGTCTGCAGGGGAGTTTGGGAACTCATCTCTAGTTCAGCTCAGCTTATCACCCGCAGACAGATGGCCAGTTAGAACGCACGATCCAGACTCTTGAAGACATGTTGCGATCTTGTACACTCGACTTCGGTAGTTCGTGGGAAGATCACTTGCACCTGTTGGAGTTCTCGTACAATAACAGTTTCCAGGCCAGCATCCAGATGGCACCGTTCGAGGCACTGTATAGCAGGAAGTGTCGATCCCCGCTAGTATGGGACGATGTTGGGGAGAGACAGATGCTCGGTCCGAAAATGATTGCTCAGACAGTTGAAGTGGTCAGAAGAGCCAGAGATCACCTTCGAGTTGCCCAAGATCGCTAGCGTGCGTCCTTTTGAGTTTTCTGTCGACGACCATATATTTCTGAGGATTTTGCCTAACCGTGGCGTCATTTGTTTCGACGTATGGGGGAAGCTTAGTCCTAGGTATATAGGACCGTTCGACATTCTGGAGCGAGTAGGTGATGTATCCTATCGTCTCGCTCTTCCACCGTCACTACGTGAGGTGCATGACGCATTCCATGTATCCTAACTACGACGGTATATCCCGGATCCGAGCCATATCCTGGATCATTCGGAATTGATTGTTGGTACCAACCTTTCGTATGAGGAGAGGCCCGTGTCTTTATTGGACCGAGAGAAAAGACACTCAAGAATAAGACTATCAAGTTAGTCTGTGTTGCTTAGGGTCATCACTCTTTGGGTGAGTCAACGTAGAAGCTTGAGGATGATATCCGATCGCGATATCCCGACCTGTTTGACTCGTAAGGTATAATATCTTTCTTATGCCCTACACCCTCGGCTTCCTTGCTTGCATGAATGATTGCTTGAATGGTTGCCTAGTTATAACTTGCTTATGATTAATGTAGCTTGTCCTTACCGCTCTAGCCTCTTGATTAAATTCTGAGGACGAAATTCTTTTAAGGTAGGTAGAGTTGTAATGACCGTGGTTCGTATTACATATTTTGGAATATGTGTACGTATCTTGACTCGTATTGTATGTCTCTTGGCTTGGTTTGACTTATTTGGGTTGGCTTGGTTTGGCTTGGGTTGCTTATTGGTTCATCATGAACCAAGGGGAGAACCCCTACCTATCACCACCATCATCATTTATTAACCCATTCCTTCATTCTCTCTCTTCATTTACTTCTTCTTCTCCACCATTACTTCTTCACCTACCAGGGAGAGAGAGAGCTCTTAGGCAAGTGCAGCTTACTTCATGGAGGAAATCAGTTTTTTATTGTTCCATTCTCTTCCTCACAAGATTCTAACACACTTTAATACTTGGCATTTTCAATTTCCATGGTTCAAATTGTGTAGATCTAAGTTTAATGTATTTTCAAATTATCTTGGGTTTGATCTATTTAACATTGTTATTTCCAAGTTTTGATGGTTTCATGTTGTAGAGGATTTCGTTCTGCCCCATTTTGACCTATGGAAGTCTGAATTCCGACTTCGGATGAAGAATTTATGAGCCTTGAAGCCATGGACTCCGTGGTTCTTCTTCTCGGACAAGCAGAGAAGAAGAACAGTTTCTGAGCCGCATGACAGTCTTCAGCCGCATGGAAGTACTTGACCGCATGAATGTTCATGCGGCAAGACTCTTTCAGCCGCATGAACTTCTAACCGCAGTCGCATAAGAACCCCCCTTCTTTTGGCTGCATGAGACCTGATCACCTTTGGCCACATAAGGCCTCGGCATAATGCAGCCGCATGAACTCAATAGTCTTCTTAGCCGCATAAGGCCTTAGCTTTTCGAGCCGCATGGCTTCCCCCTGCTCAGCCGCATGGGCTGTCCTCTTTCAGTCGTATATACTTGTTGAACTGCAGCCGCATAAGGCCTTGCCAATTCTCGGCCGCATGAGATCCGTTCTTTGCTCAGCCGTATAAGGTTGCCATCCCGCTGCCGCATGAGCCCTTCCTTTCCGCAGCCGCATAAGCCTGAGTTCTCCGCTGCCGCATGAGCCCCGTATTACTTCCAGCCGCATGAACTTATTATCTTTCAGCCGCATAAGCCCCTTCTTTCCTGAGCCGCATATGCCTGTCCTCTTCCAACCGCATGAGCGTGTAGTCCCTGTGAGCACCCTGAATTTCGGGTTGAATTTTTTTTCATTTTATTTTATTTTCCTGATTATTTGGTTTTGATAAATATTTTATTTTATTTATTTATCTGTAAGTGTACTCTTTCATGCCATTGATATTTGGAGTATCAGTGATGTTCAACTCTGAAAATCTTCTTCATGAGTTTTGGAGTGGACAGGATTACCTTTATGACGGTATATAGTGTCCCATCCAAACTTGTTCCTTTGTGCTCTTTTTGCTTCGCTGAACTTCGGGTCGATTTGGACCATTTGAGTATTATTTATTTTTTCCCACTCTTTTCCTTGATCATTTTCAGCACGTTACCGTGACTTTTAATTTGGGAGCGCAAGACCAGTCAGTTTCTTGAAACCAACTTCTCATGCTTGATCTACTCGAGACGCTCGTCACCCATGACCTTCGTGTCCCACTCAGACACGTCATTTTGTGCTCCATTTGATTCGCACAACTTTTTCGATACGTGACCCGATTTTATTTCACGCCACGACGTCACATTCATTTTCCAACTTGATTTGTGGGTCCCCTGTCGACTAAAACCTGTCAGCCCCAACTATGGACATGGCCCACTTTGAGCCTACTATCCGTCCGCCACTTGTGTCCCATTTATTGGAATCCCCATGTGCTACTTATTTACACATGATCATCAACGTCTAATTTTAATACGATTTTTGTACAATGTCCAGTTTTGACCCAATCCGGCTCCACCGAGTCCAGCCCAGCTCCGTGTTATTCTCCATCATGACACCCTCATATTTTATTGTCCAAAAAAATAATATTCCATACCTACTTTTCTATTTCAAATTTTGAGTGTAAATTCTATTTATTTAATCCATTGGAATGACCCATTTCCTACAAATTAATTTCTAGCCACTTGATCATCTAAATCAATCCTCACCATATATTTCCCCTCACATTCACAACAGCCCCCTCCACATGTATTGGCCGGCCCTAAATTTTTGGTGGAAAGAATCTCTTTCTCTCTCTCTCCCTCACTAATGATTCATCTCTCTCTCTCCTTTGTATTATTACAACAACAACATCAAAAACTTCACAGCAGCTACAATACTATCACCACCCCCTACAAACCCGAACATCCTTCTCTCCTTCCCGACCAACCTCCATGGCTCGACCCCCTCACCCTGGCCGTCGGCCATGGCCTCCACGCCGTACCACCATCATCTCCTCCTCGATCTCTTCCTCCTCCCACCAGCTCATTTCCAAACCGAACACCTTCACCACCTCTCAACTGACCAGCAGCCTCCGCCCTCGTCGGGGTGCGCCGTCGCCGACCCTCGTCGAGGCACGCAGCCCCCCGCCACCGCCTGGCCGGGTCGGCCACCGCCGGTGCGCGCAGCAGCCTCGGCAGCGAGCGCGAGCACAGCCGCGCGCCCCCTTGCGCGAGTGCGAGCGCTGCCATGACGTCGTCGGCCACGCGCCGACATAGCCGTAGCCTCCCCCAGCCTTGGGCGAACTTCGGCAACCCCCCTGGGTCCGCCAGCTCGCTCCCCGGTGCGACGTATAGCCGATTCGTGCGTTTTGAACGACATCCCGTCGTGACGCGCACGAAGTGGAGTCCGTTTTGGCGCTCCGTCACAGCGACTTCGCGCACGATTTCCCGAAGATCCGACCGTTGGATCGGCAATTTCTTCGCTCCTTCGCAATCTCGATATATCCACATTCGCTCATGTCAATTTTCGTCCGTTAATTTTATCGTCTGATACATGAAAACCGGCCACCAAGTTGACCGTTTAAATTGTATTAAATTTGGACAGTTTCGCGGGGCCAACTTCGTCAACTTGTATCTCCTCCACCGCAGCTCCGTTTGGCGTGCTACTAGTTCCGGTGCGAAGCTGGTATAACCCTCTTACTACCCCTCCAGTTTTGTTTTATTGTGAGCTTGTTTGATTGGTTGAATTCGACGCCAAAGTTGGTCGTCCGAATTCATAATTTCCAACTTGTAAAATTCTATTTTTGAACACGGGACTCCAGATTTCATTTCTGACACCACCATTAGACTTGTGGCGTCGTTCTGGCATGTTTTCATATAAAATTTGTTAGATTTGGAGAACGTGGGCCCGGGCACATTTTTCGGTGCAAAGCGGGTCCCACATTCTGGGTCAACGGGACTTTTTGATGCCGGCTCATCGGAATCCAATTCTGGAGATACCGTTGAGTTCGTATCGTCATTCTGGACTCGTTGACATATAATTTGCTAGGTTTTGGGTGGACATTGGGTCCGGCACGCATTTCGGTGCAAGTCGGATACCAATATCCGGGTCAACGGGTCATTTTGAGATCGGCTCATCGGAATCCAATTCTGGAGATACCGTTGAGTTCGTATCATCATTTTGGACTCGTTGACAGGTAGTTTGCTAAGTTTTGAGAACTTTGGCTCCGGTATGCATTTCCGTGCAAACCGGAATTCCAAGTTCTGGTCAACGGACCAAATTGAGATCGGGTCAACGGAATCCAATTCTGGAGATACCGTTGGGTTCGTATCGACATTCTGGTTTCGTGGATATATAATTTGTTATATTTTATAGACTTATTTTCTTGCATGTTTTTCGGTGCAAAACGGCTCCGACACGGACACCATTTTGACCCAAAATTACCTTTTTGCCCTTGTGTCCAAATTGGACCGTTGGGTAGGCTATCCTAGCTAATTTGAGTATTCTGGACACGTTGGCGATGTTTATTTCATCGTCCGACAATGTTTGTTGATAATTTCTCTGAGTTTAACCTTTTTATAATGAATTAATAATTAATTCACAATGTTCGTATTTCGGGATTAGTACAACGAAACTGAGATCAGTCAATCCCAGTGATCTCACATCGCTGGAATTGACAAGTTAGACACGTAGATCACTATAATAAGATTATCAACCTTACCGATAATCTTCTTATCTCGATTTGCGTGTCGTAAGTTTCGACGTACAAATAACGAAGTACACTTTATATTAGACTAGAATTGACCCAGTTTGACCAGAGTTGACCAGTTGACCCAAAGTCAACTGTAAGTCAACACTTGACCTAGTTTGACTAGATTATTGACTGGAGTCGACCTAGAGTTGTTTTGACTTAGAAGAACCTAGAATAATGTAGATTGATTATAGAGATTCATTTATTACAACTTGAACACCTTGTAACCTGTGTTGCTTTAAATAGGACTCTGTGGCTTCAGTGGAACCCCCCCTATACTTATCAACTGTTCTGGTTATCGAGGCGAGTACATTCTCTGATCATTTCATATCCTGCTTAGAATTATTTCCTGCAGTAGATTACTTTACTTGTACTGTCACGTTGGTCACACGGATTGGTACTATATGGATCCCTTCTTGAGATGTTATCCTTAGGGAGCATCGGATACTACATGATCTGTGCGTTTCACTTACATGGCGTATCATATGCTTCATTGGTTCTTTGATCACTTACGACATATACTCTTATGATCGTAGAGTCTTCCTAGAATCATTATCCCATTTATGGGACTACTATGTATCACCTTCGGGGTCTATCACCTTCGGGGTCTATTACCTTCGGGGTCTGTTACATAGCATCATATAACATAACCTGGCTGGATCCTTGTGTATTGATTGGGGGTACGGGGGAGTATAAGTGGACATGTGAATAATACACCAGTAGTGTAGTATCAGAATCATTCCATAGTGTAGTATCAGAATCATTCCATAGTGTAGTATCAGAATCATTCCAGGCCATTTACATGTTCATGATTGTACTCTGACTCACTAGTCACATGTTAGTTCTCTATTTATAGTAGATATTTCTATTACAGCTCTCTCTCTGTTTACATACAATATTTCTTTCAGTACCTGTATCTTACTTTACTGCATGATTATATTTTCTAACCTACTATGAACTGTTGAGATGTAATGTGCTCGCTCCAGTCCTGACTGGACCTGTTGATAAATTTTACAGATAGCTTGGGGATTGCCTGCTAGCCTAGAGGAGACACAGTAGAGGTTGTTTAGGTAGTTATTTCATTTTGTCTGGAGCTGTATTTACTTTGTGGATTACTGTATTTGAGTTTTGAGATGTATTTCTGGGTTTATGTATCTTAGACACTTAGACTTCTATCTCCTGTATTTATTTTGGATTTCATGTTTTATCTATCTTTATCATGCTCTACCTTAGATGTGATTGAGATTGTATCTGCTATGTCACCCCCATTCGGGGAGTATAAACTGTTTAGTCTTATACTGTTAGATGCAATTAGACCTAGGACAGCGTTCTACCGCCGACACTGCGGCGTAGGCTGGGCGTTGTTACGTTCTCGTGCCCTAACTCTAGGGTGCGGGTCGTGACAGTCCCAGCCGCATAAGCGCGCATGCTTTCTGCCGCGTGAATCCAATTTGCCGCATGGCTCCTTCCTCAGTCTTGTTCTCTTTTATTATTATTATTATTATTAAATTGAAATGTCATATTTATGCTTATGTCATATAAATTTTGCTATATTTATCACGATATGCTAGCCTGACATGACAAGTATGAATGACCTAGACACCGTGGACGATTGTGTTTGTACAAACAAATCAGTACTGTCTTGCATCATATATAGGATAGGGATCCCTGAATACTACGGTCTGGGGTACCTACTGAAATGGACTAAGGCTAATAACTAGAAATTCCAGTAGTCATGGAGAGATTTTCCAGCTACAGACAATTCCATTATCTGGGCGCCTTAAGTGAACTTGTAGCCTACCAACGAGTAGGGCACAGTTCCAGCACGCAGTCCTATGGTGCACTCTTCATAAATAGATATTCGACCTGGATAACCTGGATGGTCTGCAGGGCTTGTGGCTGTTGGGATAATCTCATTGCATTTTCTAGTAATTAGGCCTGTGATAACCCTAGTTAGTTAAAGTATCAAGCCGTACTCTTTGCTTGGCCATGATTGATTGAATGAAGTCTAGCCCAGCTTAGTCTTGTCCTGATCCTGTACAAGATTATGACAAGACATAATTATTTATGCTTGCCCTAACAATAACGATCACGGGTCCAATTCTGTTCAGGCGAAGGGATACAACTCCGGTCCTTGTTTGGTTTAAGGGTTGTAACCTGGCTTCCAGAGCAGTTCTGTGTCCTCTCTTCGTTTATTGTCTTGTTGCACCCCATGCCCTGCTCGTCATGTTTTATCTTACTTCAATAACATGGTATCTATGCTTGCCTTAGCAATAAAGATCAGGGGTCCAGTTCTGTTCAAGCGAAGGGTTACAACACCGGTCCTTGTTTGGTTTAAGGGTTGTAACCTGGCTCCAGGAGCAGTTCTGTGTCCTCTCTTCATTTATTCTTTTACTACTTACCAACAGTATTTGAGACGGGTTTCTATTCAGGTGAAGGGTTGCAACTCTGGTCTTTGTTTGGTTTAAGAGTTGCAACCTGGCTACTTGAATGGTTTCTTCGTACTCAATTTATCATTGTTATTCTTGTTATTATCAGTACTTTATTTATTTCTGATATGCTGGTTTTAGTTCCTAAGTGAAGCCTCCTTTGTGGCACTTGCTCTTTCTGGGGTCTGACCCAGCTGGTTTTGTGTGGCCAGATATCGGAGCAGCTCCAGAGGATCTACCTATCTTCCAGCCAGATGGTGACCACCAGACGTAACCCTGGCAATGAGTGGGTTCTTTTGTTCTCTCACTCTATTATAAAAATATTCTTTTGAGGCGTTTAGCCGGCGAGCATGTGTTAGCTCGTATTTTACCTTTATTTACTGTCTGCCTACGGGCTTAACATGAATGACAAATCCTAAGGTTGATCATGTATGACTAAAATTTTGCTAGTCTTGACATTTTTTACGACTAACTTTATGATCATCCAAATATGTAATGTCTGGGACGCCTTATGTAATGCCTATAGTTCGTATTAAGTATTTTGAAATACGTATACGTATTTTATCTTGTATTGTATGATTCCTTGCTTGGCTTATCTTGGCATTACATGGCTTGGTCTAATTTGGGTTAGTTCGGCTAGGCTTGGGTTGCCTTGGTTCATCATGAACCAAGGGGAAAACCCTTACCTACCACCACCATCATCCTTTATTAACCCATTCCCTCATTCTCTCTCTTTATTTACTTCTTCTTCTCCACCATTACTTCTTCAACCACAAAGAGAGAGAGGGAGAGAGAGAGAGAGAGAGCTTAGGCAAGTATAGCTTGCTTTATGGAGAAACTTTATTTTTATTGTTCAATTCTCTTCCTCTCGAGATTCTAACATACATTAGTACTTAGCATTTCTAATTTCCATGGCTCAATTTGTGTAGATCTAAGTTTATAGTATTTTCAAATTTTTTGGATTTTGATCTACTTAACATTGTTATTTCCAAGTTTTGATGGTTCCATGTTGTAGAGAATTTCGTTCTGCCCCATTTTGACCTATGGAAGTTCGGATTTGGACTCTATATGAAGGTTTTACGAAGCTTGGAAGCCATGGCTTGCATGGTTCTTCTTCTCGGAATAATGGAGAAGAAGAACAGTTCCGCAGCCGTATGAATTTTTGTGGCCGCATGAAGTTCCATAGCCGCATGAATTTTCGTGGCCGTATGAAGTTTCGTAGCCGCATGAATTTCCGTAGCCGCATGAATTTCCGTGGCCGCATGAACTTCCGCAGCCGCATAAATTTTCGTGGCCGCATGAACTTCCGTGGACGCATGAACTTCCGTAGCCGTATGAATTTTCGTGGCCGCATGAACTTCCGTAGCCGCATGAACTTCCGTGGCCGCATGAACTTTCGTAGCCGCATGAAATTTCGTAGCCGTATGAATTTTCGTAGCCGCATGAACTTCCGTAGCCGCATAAATTTTCGTGGCCGCATGAACTTCCGTAGATGAAGAGGGATGATCATGTATGACTGAACTCTTGCTAATCTTGATATTTTGTACGACTAGCTTCATGATCATCCAATATGTAATGTATGGGACGCCTTGCTATTAAATATTTGGTGCTCTGACATCTTGTAACTATTATTGCTTGCTTGAGATTGAGACAATAGACTTGTTCATGACCATAGGAGACTGTTGGCTTGTAGTTAAACCCTCATATATCTAGACAGCCGTGACCGTATAGCGAGGGGGGTTGCACTTCAATATACGTAGCTGGCTATGTACGCCTCCATTCTCCAGTATTCTGGTTCTGGGGCGTTACACCTTACTATTGTATATTTGATGTTCTGACATCTTGTAAACTGTTATTACTTGCTTGAGATTGAGACAATAGGCTTGTTCATGACCTTAGGAGACTGATGGCTTGTAGTTAAACCCTCATATATCTAGACAGCCGTGACCGTGTGGTGAGATGGAATTCATTTTATTATACGTAGCTGGCTATGTATGCCCCCGCTCTCCAGTATTCTGATCCTGGGGCGTTACATAAGTTGATAAGTGTACTCAGTTAGTTTCGAGGACGAAACTTTTTCTGAGTGGTGTATGATGTAGTGCTCCGTCCCGCTCAGTCAATCGGACAAATTGAAACGCCGACGGCGTTCGGACTTAGCCTTGCAACGGCTTGCTCGGAGACATCACTCGGTCGAGGCGACAACTCGTTCAGGTAGGGTAGTTTCGGTGAACTCGCCTCATCTTAGCCTTCACATAATAAATTGCATATTTTCAACTTGCACAATCGGTTTGATAATAAAATAGACGAATCTACATAGATAAAGGAATAATCCCGACGGGTCAAATTGAGTTAGAATATGGAAAGGTCCAACGGTCGGCTTAGAGTTGGTGCACGACGTGCTTTAAAAATGTCACTCGTCCCTTCGTCTCGTGGCTTGGAAGAAGGAAAGTTGGTCTTCGACACAAGCTAAGAGTTAGCCTAAGTCATAGGCGTCGCCCGCATAAATGCTTGATAAAGCATGCACGGTTCCACGATGCAAGGCTTGGCATAGCCTTTGCTCAGCCCACGGGCTAAGTTGTAGGCTCGATTAAGTTAGACAAGGTAATGCTGGGCTATCAAAGTCATAGTAAGCACTGTCCCACTTTCTGCGATTGTTAATCCACTTAGTCCCACGATCTCAAGGCCCGTCATATAAAGTATGACTTGGGCGATAGTGTTGCACAGAATGTAAGTCGGTTTAAGGCACGAGCCACGATCGGCACGATGAAAAGTTAGCCATGGTCTATGGCACTTAAGGAACATGTTTTGTTTCAAGGATTAGAGACGTTTGGTACAAATTAAGTTGGAAGGCTATGTAGTAGTCGTTCCCTCGGTTTCAAAGAAGCAAGTTCACGCAACCGTTTGTCGTTGAGGCGGTCCCTCGTTTGGGAGTCTCATGGTTCCTATGCACGTTTTCAAAGTATGAGGCGGTCCCTCGGTTGGGAGCCTCACGGTTCTGAATACACGTTTTCAAAGTATGAGGCGGTCCCTCGGTTGGGAGTCTCACGGTTCCGATGCACGTTATGCAAAGTGTGGTTTAGAGCATGAGATGCTAAGTATGGTTCCAGTTATACCACAAATTAAGCCATGCATTTATGTGAGTCTAGATGTCTCATAGGTGCGTGGTCATGGACAACTTGTCGATAAGGATTTCTTCCTCGACTGGTATTACGCCGGGGCACCGGGGCCAGTCGACCTAGGGGGAAGACGTTATAGCAGCGCTGGATTGTACCATATGGGTAGTCGGGAGCTTTCTATGGGGCTAGCTACCTTGTATTGAAGGACCCGCCGCCTACCCGAGCTATGTCCACGATGGCTTGTCGTGCCAGTAGCCTTTCATATAGATAAGTTGGCATGCTGAGCGACAATCCGCATGCACGGTATCGGTCGATTCTAAGGAAATGTAAGCACGGCACGAGTTGTGTTAAGAAGGTATGTGTGTATGATCTGCACCATGATACAGGAGCCTAAGATTTGGCTATACGTAAGACACATACTTCGGCATATGATGTGGCATCGTACTTGAGTTCTCAACACGAGTTCCACAAGTTGGGTTAGACGTTGCGAGTTAAGTCGAGAAGGGCCATAGGACAAGTTTGGTTAAGTTATGTTGAGTTGTAGGGCACGACCTTGAAATATGAGGCACAGTCGCGTTGTCATAACACAAGTATAGGCAAGACTAAGCGAGGAGGCACTGTCTCAGTAATATTGAAGCACGAATCGATTTCATGGCACGACCGAGTCGTTACGTCCCAGAGTATGGCATGAAAGACAAGTATGAGTCGGTGCATTGACGATGCAAGCACGAGAAAGACCTAGGAGGCAAGGATAAGGAAGTTATCTGTACGATAGCACGGTGACAGTCTAGAGGCACTAAATAGGTCGAGAGTCTATGTTCTAAAACTGATCCTAAGGTAAGAGTAGAAAGACAAATCGTAAAGTGGTTTATGTTGCACAAAGTAAATAAACGTGTTGGTTTTGTATGGGTGGGCAAGGAGCTCATTCCACCAGTACAGTTGAGTACTGACACCCACACAGTTTTTATGTACAGGCACAGGTAGAAGCTCGTGGCGCGGGACTCACTTGGATACGTCGAGTCACAAAGTTCCTTGGCGATTCGATATGTGCGACCGCGTGGAGTCTGGACTTATACGGGACATAATGTATGAACATCGCCTTCCAAAGCATCCGCTGGTTTAAGACATGTATTGAGAGATGAGAGAGAGAGCTGAGTGAACTTGTAAAATGTGAGAAGAGTAAGCTTGAGTGACTTGAAATCTTGGATGTGTGCCCCATTGTAATCCTTGTTTCAATATCAATAAAATGCATCATTATTAAATGACTAGTGTTTTGTATATTTCGGCTACTATTATTCAATGTCTCTGCTTGGAACTTCTGTACGACGATCCGTTGCAGCCGCTGTAATCGGTCGTTATGGAACCCGCCTTGTACGAGCGCAATCTAGGCTCGTGCGGCATCACGCCTTAGCGAGGACGATTGCTCCTACGGGAGCGGGGCATGACACACAAGACCATATAAAGTACTTGTCTTGCTCAGGGTGATCGGGGATATGAGAAAAATTTGTAAATCTACCTGGTGATGGTACAAATTGGTTAATTTCTAATTCTTATCTATTTAATCACTTGTTATTTCTAACCATATTAACCATTTATGGACTAGTACTAAAATAATTTCATATCATAGCTAACTAGTAAAGATGGTGACACACTTAACTAATATTTAAACTAGCCTCATAAATTACCCAAGGAGTTTAATTATATACTTTTGAACTTATAGTTTCCTGAAGCAATGAAGGTTATAAGTAATAAATAAATTACTAAATCTTTTACGAGTATATTAGCCCCCACTTGGACTATCCTGGCCCTGTCCAAGGTGTGGCCCATTCTGTTATAGACCCAGCACTATAGGCTAAACCAAAATAAGTCAGCAGGTTACACAAGAGTAATGGTTGCAGCATTTAGCCAACCATTATAAAAATAAGTTTACACAACATTTGGTTCAACTCCACTCTAGCAATGGTTCGAGCTTAAGGTTGTCTTTCCCCCCTCCCCCAATTGGAAAACTCAAAACAGATTCAAACACAACTTAACCATGCTCAATACATCCCAGGAACTTAGATACAACTAACCAACTCTCGAACTTGTCATTCAACCTCCAATCGCACCCGAACCTACCAAGAACAACTCAAGGCCAACCATCCATTCAAATTTTCCTGTTACTCCATACTTTCTAATAGAAATCAGGATTTAAAGAGAAGCAAAACACACATAAATTTAATTACTCCAAACACAACCCAGGTATAATACAAGGAAAATTATACAATTAATTTGAAAGAATATACAACCCTATTGAAATCAAACAACAATAGGAATTAATCAGGAAAATCCCTGCACACAACCTTTTTTGAGAACACACACGCCAACGAAAAAATGAAGGCAGCAGGACACGAAGACTGGCCGGACACGAACCAAATGGTACACCCAGACGAACACTACACAGGGTTCGAACACTACAACCGGACACCATCCACCTTCTTGGACACGAACATGGCTATAGCCGACACAAGCTACACCTCAACAGGATCGGTCCTGGCCACACCACCCATACTCAAAGGAAGAGAAAGAGAATTTAGAGTCGAAATAGATCACATAAATACCTGAAGATTGCTTCCAACAACTAGGAGACGCGATAGAAGATTCGGACACGTCCTCTTCGTGTCCAGATATCCCAGAAATTTACTGAGCATCAAAAACAACGTACAAGAAAACAAAACTCGGATGTGAGTATTCGATCTCTAGATTTCCTAAAGACTTCAAGAATCAGATATTTTATGTTGCAATCAAGAGCTCAAGACTCAACTTACAATGATTCCAATCCAGCCGCTAACCTCTACTCTGATGAATTTGTGCGTTCCCTGATCTGTCATTCAATTGATCTCAATGTCACTTAAGAACATCAAACTCCAGAACTGAACTAAACTTTAGGATCAAAACTCACCAGACGAACTCACGATGAAGAACACTGCTGAGAATTTACTATAACAAAGAATCGATTGAGTTCTTCCTGAAATTTTAGGTCAAAAATCAGAACATGGATCAGGATCCGAAGTAAAAGAGAGGAACAAACCAATACTCATCATGTTAGCGCTGTGAGACTCGTCTCACTGTATCGATATTTATATACGGATACGTATTTTTGTACTATGTTTTGTATTCTTGATTTTCGGAACGATTTAAAATTTTCCCAACTTATAGATTTTTTTCTTGACCGACATACTGCCAGTATACCAGTGTATACCGACGGCATACCTATCACTCCCGTTTTTCGTTATATGTATTTTCAGTGTACGTATACGGATTTCTGACATTTGTCAGGTGACCCGTATTTTGACTTGTCTTTCTTAGCCTTGCTTTGGTTTAATTTTGACTTGGTTTAATTTGGTTTGGTTCAACTTGGTTTGCCTTGGTTTAGTTGGTTTGAGATGAGATGGTTTTGTATAAAACCCAAACTTCTCTCTCTCTCCCCTCCATTATTTTATTTCTCTTCATCTTTTTTCCTTTTCATTTTCTTCTCCAAACTAAGGCAAGTACATCTTGCCAAATGTTGGACAAATATTATTTTGTTTGTTCTAAACTCTTCCTTACATGATTATAAGCCTCTTTAGTACTTAGCATTTTTGATTTTGGTGGATAATTTCTTATAAATCTAAGTTTACTTTACTTTCAAAATTCTTGGGTTTTGATCTATCAAATTTTATTATTTTTAAGTTTTGATTATTCCATGTTGTAGAGAATTTTGTTCTACCCAATTTAGACCTTTGAAAATCCGGATTTTGAATTGTTTTGAGTGATTTGTGAACATTGGAAGTTCATGGGTTCCATGAACTCATGCTCTTGGCATGGAGAAGAAGAACATTGCTGGGCGTATAGCTCTTTTTATGCGCCCACAGCAGCCTTTCCTTTGGGCGCATAGTCCTATATATGCGCCCAAAGTACCTTACTTCTTTAAGCTTGGGCGCATGGCCATTTACATGCGCCCATGGCTCTTCAGCTTGGGACATAGCCCTATATATGCGCCCAAGGCACCCTGCTTTCTTCAGCTCGGGCGCATAGTTCTTGATATGCGTCCAAAGCTTTTCCTCATGCCTGGGCGCATAGTCTCTGATATGTGTTTGAGACATTATGTTTCATTCTGCTTGGGCACATAGCTCTTGGTATGCGCCCACTTAGCCATAGAAGCTAGTCTCCAGGCTTGTCTTCCAGTGCACCCTATCTCCATCATGTGGGCGCATGCACCCCTAAGCGCATGACTTCCCTAGTACATGCTCTCCATGATACGTTTAGTCTTAGGCGCATGCCCATGGGCGCATAGCCTTTAGGCGCATAGTCTTGGGCACATGCCCGTTTTTGGGTGTATGCCATTCCCAGTGCATGCTATCCTTGGCGCATGCTCTTCTTGGATCATGTCGACCATGGGCGCATGCTATCCATGACACACCATTCTGACCTTGGCACCCTTCTTGGCCATGGTTCTACCTTGGCCCGTGCTGGCTGGCCCTAGCACGAATGACTGTTTTGACTGTTTTGCCCATTTGAGCTATTCAGCTGTTGGTCTTGAAAAAAAACTCGGACACGAAGCTTGTAGATATTTATCTTGGCTTCAGAATTTTCTTAGTTCACCATTGGAGTTCGTATGCGGCTGTTAATTTAAATCTTAGTTTTGATCTTCTAGCATGTTTTCTGTACTTGGCCGAATATGATATTTCTTTTAATGAAAATGAATTTCCTTAACATAATTAGATGATTTTGTACAGTTAGAGAATGATTGTACACCCTTGTTACACTTGATACTAGCACATATTTAATATTTGATCTATGCCAAGTAGTTACTTTTATTTATTCCCTCTTCCATGCCATGATACCCCTTTTTGGACAAGTTCTTACTTACATGCTATATTTGTTGCCATTTCTCTTCCTTGCTTAGCATGATTGTGGCCCGTCGGGGTGCACTCATGATTTATGTCTTTTCTTTGCTTTACATGATAGTGACCCATTGTGGTGTACTTATGTTACACGTTACTTCTCTGCTTATACTAGATAGTGACCCGTCGTGGTGTACTCTTGAACATGTCTTTCCTTGCTTACATGATAGTGACCCGTCGTGGTGCACTCTTGAACATGTCTTTTCTTGCTTACATGATAGTGACCCGTCGTGGTGCACTCTTGAACATGTCTTTCCTTGCTTACATGATAGTGGCCCGTAGAGGCGCACTCTTGACAAGTACTCTTTACATGACAAGTAAACCTAAACATGACATGCTTAATCAAGATGCTGTTTCAACGGCTATTTCTCCTTGCTAATGTAACTCTTTTGGACACCATAGTTAAATTCTTTATGTATGCGTGCACAAGCTACATGTCTCGTCTTGCATCATGTCTAGGATATGGATTCTTGATTACCACGGTCAGGAATTCATACTGAATCTGACTAGGATAACGACTAGATTGATCAAGTAGCTCATAAAGAGATTTTCCAGTCACATGCAATCCCGTTATCTGGGCGCTTTAATTGGACTTGTAGCCTGCCGACGAGTAGGACGCATTTCCAGCATACTGTCATGTGTTGTACCACAAAGTCACCTAATACAACTCTCTCAACCTGCGAAAGATAACTCGGATAGTCTGCAGGGCTTGTGACTGCTGGAACATCTCATTACATCTTGTAGTAACTAGGCTTGTGATAATCCTAGTTAGCTAATGTATAAAGTCGTACTCATTGCTTAGCCGTGATTGATGGATGAAGTCCAGTTCAGTCTAGTTTTGTCTAGGCAGTGTCCAGATTTGTTTATTTCAGTACATTATTGTTTATGCTTTACTTTTGTCAATGAATGATCGGAGGCTAAGTTCTGTTCATAAGAAGGGTTACAACCCCGGTCCTTGTTTGGTTTACGGATTGTAACTTGGGTTCCAGAATAGCTCCCAAGTCATCTTATCATTTTTCGTCCTATTTAATACTCGCATGTTCTACATGATCTTATGCTAAACATTGATTGGAGATTAAGTTCTGTTCAGGAGAATGGTTACAACCCCGGTCCTTATTTGGTTTACGGGTTGTAACTTGGCTTCTGGAATAGTTCCCAAGTCATCTTATCATTGCCGTTCTATATAGTTCTTACAGGCTCTCATGCCCTAGTTACATCTCATGCTCACAAGTCCAGTTATCCCACAAGTCCTACATGATCCCTATGCTGGGTCACCATATTCTCACGACCCGGCTACCTTACATGCTTACATAACCCGGCTACTTAACATGTTTACGTGTCCAGTTTATCTTTCATGTTCACATGCTTCCGTCTACTTTACATGTACACAGTCTACTTTATGTCACACATGAATTACTTTATGCTCCAGGTTGCTTTGCTTATTGTCTTTTCCATTCTCGGGATGAGTGCATTGGTAGTGCACGAGTCTTGATCTGTATTTACTTATTGCTTTTCCTAACCATTGCTATGTTAGCTATTGCTGGTTTTAGTCCATAGTTTGGCTTCCTTTGTGGTACTTACTATTTGGGGTCTGACCCCACTGGTTTTGTTTGGCCAGATCTGATAGAGGAGCCCAAGGGATCTTTCGCACCATCTACTCGACGGTGACCATCCGAAGCACTAGAGTACCTGAGTAGATTTCTTATCATTCTTCCACTTGATATGTACATTATTCTTTTGTGGCGTTTAGCCTCCGAGCACGTGTTTAGCTCGTATTTTTGGATCTTGACATTTAGCCTACGGGCTAAAATATAATGTGCGTATTCTAGACTATAGCTAGAGCTCATCATGTATGACTATTACTCTTGCTAGTTCTCTATTTTGGTATGACTAGCTTCATGATCATCCATGTATTAAGGGTTTGGGATGCTTTACTATTGTATGTCTGATGATCATACTTCTTGTATTTTGTATAATTGCCTGTGATTGAGATACCTATGATTGCTTGACATAGGATCGACTGTTGGATTGTAGAAGTAACCCCATATCTTGACAGCTTATACGTAATTTTAGAGTACTGGCATACTTTGGTATCACGTAGCTGGCCTTGTTCGTCCCCACCTGTCAGTATTCTGGTTCTGGGGTGTGACAAGCGTTGTCTTCGTTCAGTCGACGGAGATCATCAGAGAAGAAGAGCTCATTCGCCGCCCGGGAGGTAGAATTAACAGGCACTACCGTGAATGAACTATCGTCGGAGAAGAACTTGACGTCGGATCTAACGCCGCCGCGTGGTTGCTAGACTCGAGGCGATGTGGTCACCGGAGAAGCGTCGAACGCCACCATCGTGAGCGCTTCCGTAGCCATCGCCATGATTCGTCGAAGAATTGAAGAAATTAGGGTTAGGGTTTTGGGGTCAAGAGAGGGATTTAGGAAAAAGAATGGAATGGGAGCTCTGGAGTGAGCTCATAAAATGAGCATTTCCCCATTTCTCTCTCCTCAGCAGCATTTGTAGGGAAAAAAGGAAGAAAAGGAAATTTGCAACCAAGTGCCCCATAATTGATTTATTACACAATGCATACAACAGTTTGTTAGGAAGTGGTTATATTTGTTAGATAAATTGTTAGGATCTTAGAGAACACTCCAAGTTGGTTGCTAGAACCCCCTCTTAAATCCTTCCATAACAATATTAATAAAATAAAAAGATTATCTATTATTCACAAAATAAGAGTAACATTTATTTTCCAAAATAACTTGAAATTAATTATTCTCCAAAAATTTAAAATACTAGAAAAAATCAAAGAATTTATTAAATTGGGGAAAGTGGGGTTACATAATCAATGCGGGTAAACCGACCGCCGACCCAAAATTTTGAAATTCGACCCGAATTGCTTGTTTGGGTCGGGTCGGGTCGGTTTACAGTTTGGAAATCACATTTTGCTCACCTCTACATATGTGATGGTCATTTAAATTCTATCCACAATAAGTATGAATGTTCATATATTTTCGCCTGGAGGGAAGAAATTTAAGGTAATTATATAAAAAGGGAAAACTTTGGAGAATTGCAAGCAAGGGGATGAATCGCCAACTTAATTGGCAAAAAGATGACACCAACCAAAAGAGTTGGCAAAAAGCGTACGTAAAATCCAATGCCCGTCCAAATTAGCAACAATCCAAGTCAAGTCACTTGGCAAAAGAACACGCCAACCAAGTGACTTGGCAAAAGAATGCCCAGCTAAGTGACTTGGCGAATAGTTGCTTGAAATGAGATAAGTAGTCAGAGAGGCTTTGCTTGGAATGAGAAAAGTTGATTTTTAGCCAAAAAAAAAACTTGGCTTGAAATGATAAAAAGTTGCTTTTATCTAAAAGACTTAGCTTGAAATGAGAAAAGGGCCATGAAAGTTGACGTAAAGTTGCATACTTAGGCACTTTTGGGCCAATTCAATTGGCAAAAGCTAGCGGGTGTTGGAGACTGTGTTGGTCGGAAGGGGGGAGCGTTGGAGACTGTGTAGGTCAGGAGGAAGGGGGGAGTTAGAGACTGTGTGAATTTTGTTGAAATGGGAAGACTCCCTGCTTTATAACCAGCATCCCCCTCTTTAACTAGCATCATCTCTTCCCTTTCCCCTCTTCCATATCCAGAGTCTCACCCATCTACTCCACATCTGGTCCCCTCTCATCCAGAGTTCTCCATACACGAGTAGGAAAAAAAAAGTAAGCTGTAGATTTTTTTTTTGTATGTTTTTTTTGTAAACATATATAGTAGTAGGTAATGATAGTAGTTATTTTTTGTAGAGGGCTAATCAAAATGACAGATGTATATGTAACACCCATATTCGGAATACGTATTTTATCAGGCTTATACGTATTTCGGACCTGTATTTTATTTTCTTGGATTTTGGCATGTACTTGTAATTGACTTAACTTGCGGATTTTGGTTCTCGTAATTGGGTTTTTACATGGCTTGGTTTATTTTGTGGAGACGGTTTGGTTTGGTTTGGTTATCATGAGAGGAACACCTTAACCTATTCTCCACCCTCATTCTACCACAACCCACCATCATAAATCCCCACCTACTTTTCTCTCTCCTCATTATTTTCATTTATTTCTTCTTCTTCTTCCTTCCTCTACACAACACCATCACCTATAGGCAAGTGCACCTTGCCATCAAATAAGCACCACTTTTTATTTGTTTATTAGCTAGATTAGGCCATGGTGATCAACTTTAGAACTTGACATTTTGTGATTTGGAGCTTTCATTCTTCTAGATCTAGGTTTTAACCATTTTCGAAAATCCTTGGTTTTGATCTATTAAACTTCGATTTTTGCATGTTTTGATGCTTCCATGTGGAAGAGAATTCGATTTTACTCAAGTTAGACCTTTGAAAATCTAGATTTGGTTTTGATTTTACCAAGATATGAAGTTTTGAACCTTAGAGTTCTTGGAGTCTTCTTCTCGGCCTGGAGAAGAAGACAGCAGCCTGCGCTCTTTAGCGCAGGGCTGGATTGCGCATTCCCCCTCGGCTAGCGCTCCTTAGCGCAGCGCCGACCGCGTAGCTTGCCTCTTGGCGAACTGCGCTCAACCCGAGTGAGCATGGATTCATGCGCAGTCTGCTCATGCGCAGTCCGCTCATGCGCAGTCTGCCCATGCGCCCTCTATCCCTGCGCACTCCACTCATGCGCAATCTGACCCTGTGCCATCCATTCCTGCGCAACCTGATCCAACGCAATCCATCTGCTGCGCCATCCACCCCTGCGCAGTTGGTATCCTGCGCAGCTCACCCCTGCGCAGTTGGCTCCTGGCGCACTTGACTCCTGCACAATCCAACCCCCTGACCCCTTGCGCAATCCCTTGGCTCTTGGAGTTTTGGTTTTATTTCTCTAAGTTTGGCTCTTCTATAGCCCTGTATATTAATATTTTATTAGATATTTTACGTCCATTTTATATCCTTACGCCTTTGTCATGAACTTGATTTTACTTAATATGTTTGGAATGACTATTGTACATGGCATGGTATGACAAGAACTAGCATAACACGTCAGTGACCCGTAGTGGTGCACTCCTGACATGATCAACCTGACCTGATAGTGGCCCGTCGTGGCGCACTCCTGACAAGTACCCTGACATGATTAATCTTGATACTTGATAACTTGATGGTGGCCCGTGGCGGCGCACTCTTGACTTGTACCTGACTTGACTTGTAACTTGACTTGACTTGATGCTGTTGCGACGGCTAACTTGACTTGTATAATCAACTTGATACCGTGGGTGTTCCTGCTTGCTTGCTTGTGCAATCCACTTGTCTTGTCTTGCATCATGTCTAGGACGTGACTCCCTGGTTCCCACGGTCAGGGATTCACACTGAATATGAATCAGGCTAATGACTAGATCAAAGTATAGTTCATAGAGAATTTCCAGTCACAGGCAATCTCGTTATCTGGGCGCTTTAATTGGACTTGTAGCTTGCCGACGAGTAGAGCACATTTCCAGCACACCGTCGCGTGTTGCACCCTCTAAGTCACCTAAGGGTACATTTGTCTCCCGGGCAATGTACCCACCTATAACTCTCAACCCGCGGAAGGATAACTGGATAGTCTGCAGGGCTTGGGACTGGAAAATTCTCACTTGCATCTTGTTAGTAATTAGGCTTGTGATAACCCTAGTTAGTTAAGTAGTAAGTCGTAGTACTTGCTTGGCCGTGATTGATTGGATGGAGTCTAGTCCCGCTTGTCCTGTCCTGATCCTATACAAGGTTATGACATGACATGACTACTCGTGCTTTACCTTAATCATGATTAATTACAGGTCCTGATTTCTTGTATTTTATCTTGCCGATAAATGGTGGAAGAAACCAAGTTCCGTTCAGACGAAGGGTTACAACCCCGGTCCTTGTTTGGTTTACGGGTTGTAACCTGGTTATCTGAAGAGTTCCATGGTTATCTCATCGTATATCACCTGCCAGGTTTCTCCTTAATAATTGTCTTTATTATGTAATTATTTTCTTATGTTCTGATATGCTGGCTTTTGTTCTTATTTTGTGGCCTCTTTTGTGGCACTTGCTCTTTCTGGGGTTTGACCCAGCTGGTTTTGTGTGGCCAGATTCCGGAACAGTACCCGAGGATCTACCGAACCTCCAGCCCGATGGTGGCGACTAGACGGAACCCGGGCTACGAGTGGGTTTTCTATTTTGTTTCGCTCACTCTATTGTAAAATTATTCTTTTGAGGCGTTTAGCCGACGAGCACCTGTTAGCTCAATGCACCTTACTTACTGTCTGCCTACGGGCTGTAAACATGATTAACAAATCCTAGGGTTGATCATGTATGACTTAAACTCTTGCTAGTCCTAATATTTTGTACGACTAGCTTCATGATCAGCTGATATGTAATATTTGGGACGCCTTTTATTGTATATTTAATGATCATACATCTTGTAATTATATTATTTGCTTGAGATTGAGACAATAGGCTTGACCTTAAGAGACTGTTGGCTTGTAGTAAACCCTCATATCTAGACAGCCGTGACCGTATAGTTGAGATGTATTCTATTTCAATATACGTAGCTGGCTATGTCTGCCCCCGCTCTCCAGTATTCTGGTTCTAGGGCGTGACATGGTTTAAGTGGTGGCCCATGCAGGTCTTGTCAATCAAGAAATGTGAGGGTTTACCGATAGATGTCTCGATCATTATTCGTCATTGATCTCCGTTCATATCCTCCGAATCCCTGAGAATCTTGACCTGATCACATGCTTGTATCGTTGATCTATCCTGGTCCTTCCTTATTATTTTTCCTGTGTCGTCTTCTTCAGCGGTACTGTACCTGACCCCGCCGATCAGCAAGGTGGAGCACCTCCCGTGGATCAGTAGCCCAGAGATCAAGCCCAACACTTCGGAGTAGCCTCCCGAGTCGTACCTACTGGAGGAGAGCCGCCAGTTCAGCCAGTCCAGCCTGCAGAGCCTGATGATGGCACTTTGGTGGGTCTCATCAGATCATTGTTAGCTTCCCAAGATCGCCGAGGAGATGTCTTGCACCAGGCAGTGGAAGATGCTCTGAACAGAGGCGGTCATCCAAGGAATAGTGCAGCGAACAGTTTCAAGCGCCTGAACCCTCCATTCTTCGATGGCAGTGAAGATGCTATCGCTGCTAACGCATGGCTCCAGGATAATGAAGTCATTCTAGAGGCAGCCAGAACCCCGTAGGACGAGAAGGTGGCCGTAGTGCGTCTACAGTTACTGGATCTTGCCCGCAGCTGGTGGGCAGCACAGGCCGTGGGATTAGTGGCCCCTATTCCATGGGCACTATTCAGAGAGAGATTCCAGACTAAGTACTTCGATGTTGTGGCTCGGTACGACCTGCAGACCAGATTTACCAACTTGAAGCAAGGAGGCAGGACGGTCGATGGATATACGGCCGAGTTCTCCAGGCTTAGTCGGTTTGCTCCCACTATGGTGGCGACCGAGTTTGATAGAGTCCAGCGGTTCCAGCAAGGACTCCACCTCGAGATTTTGTTAGCAGTGGAACAGTTTGAACATCAGACTTTTGATGCAGTGTTGAGGACAGCCAGGAGGCACGAGTATACCTCCCACAGGATCGTGGACAGGACCGGAGGTCGGAAGCGATCTCACGGCCAGATGACCCAGTCGACAGCACCAGCCCCAGCAGTTAGGGCCTTGACAATTGAAACTCCGAGGCAGGTGGCCTCAGTGACGTCGATCACGTTCCCTCAGCAACAGAAGCAGAAGCAGTCTTCCGCAATGGGCTGCACTCATTGTGGGAAGCCAGGACACGTTGTTTCAGAGTGTCGCAGAGCTCAGGGATTATATTTGGCTTGTGGAGCACCGGACCACAAGATAGGGTCTTGTCCGAATAGAGCCGGTCCCTCCTCATCAGTCCAGACTAGTCCCTCGGTAAGGGGACCAGCACCAGCACCAGTCCAGCAGCAGCAGTAGTATCCATTGCCGAGGCCATTGCTGCCTCAGGCCCAAGTGTTTCAGCAGCAGTACCAGCCTCCGAGGCCATTGCCGCCTCAGGCTCAAGTCTTCCAGCAACAGAGGCCTCAGCAGTTTACCCTGGCCCAAGCCCAGATCCCGACTCGACAGAGAGGTATCTGTGTCCTATTGTCTTGCTTTCCGCCGTTGTTATGCGGGACATGTGTCATTGTTTCATGTGTCCTAATTACAACGATATATCCCGGGCCCGAGCCATGTCCTAGATCATTCGAAAACGGTTATTGGTACCAACCTTTTCGTATGAGAAAAGCCCCGTGTCCATGTTTGACCAAAGAGAGAGACTCAAGCGCAAGACTATCAGTTTAGTTCGTTTTGCTTGAGTTCATCGCTCCTTGGGAAAGTCAAACGTGGGAGTGTGAGGATGATATCCTATCACGTTATCCCTACCTGTTTAACTTGTAAGGTATAATGTCTTCCTTATACCTTATGCTTTTCCATCCCTTGCTTGCATGTATGATTGTTTGATTGTTTGCTTAGTGTAGCCTTGTGGATAGTATAGCTGGCTTTTATATCTCTAGCTCCTTGATTAAATTCCGAGGACGGAATTCTTTTAAGGTGGGTAGAATTGTAACACCCATATTCGGAATACGTATTTTATCAGGCTTATACGTATTTCGGACCTGTATTTTATTTTCTTGGATTTTGGCATGTACTTGTAATTGACTTGACTTGCGGATTTTGGTTCTCGTAATTGGGTTTTTACATGGCTTGGTTTATTTTGTGGAGACGGTTTGGTTTGGTTTGGTTATCATGAGAGGAACACCTTAACCTATTCTCCACCCTCATTCCACCACAACCTACCATCATAAATCCCCACCTACTTTTCTCTCTCCTCATTATTTTCATTTATTTCTTCTTCTTCTTCCTTCCTCTACACAACACCATCACCTATAGGCAAGTGCACCTTGCCATCAAATAAGCACCACTTTTTATTTGTTCATTAGCTAGATTAGGCCATGGTGATCAACTTTAGAACTTGACATTTTGTGATTTGGAGCTTTCATTCTTCTAGATCTAGGTTTTAACCATTTTCGAAAATCCTTGGTTTTGATCTATTAAACTTCAATTTTTTGCATGTTTTGATGCTTCCTTGTGGAAGAGAATTCGATTTTACTCAAGTTAGACCTTTGAAAATCTAGATTTGGTTTTGATTTTACCAAGATATGAAGTTTTGAACCTTAGAGTTCTTGGAGTCTTCTTCTCGGCCTGGAGAAGAAGACAGCAGCCTGCGCTCTTTAGCGCAGGGCTGGATTGCGCATTCCCCCTCGGCCAGCGCTCCTTAGCGCAGCGCCAACCGTGCAGCTTGCCCCTTGGCGAACTACGCTCAACCCGAGTGCGCATGGATTCATGCGCAGTCTGCTCATGCGCAGTCTGCTCATGCGCAGTCCGCTCATGCGCAGTCTGCCCATGCGCCATCTATCCCTGCGCACTCCACTCATGCGCAATCTGACCCTGCGCCATCCATTCCTGCGTAACCTGATCCAGCGTAATCCATCTGCTGCGCCATCCACCCCTGCGCAGTTGGTACCCTGCGCAGCTCACCCCTGCGCAGTTGGCTCCTGGCGCACTTGACTCCTGCGCAATCCAACCCCCTGACCCCTTGCGCAATCCATTGGCTCTTGGAGTTTTGGTTTTATTTCTCTAAGCTTGGCTCTTCTATAGCCCTGTATATTGATATTTTATTAGATATTTTACGCCCATTTTATATCCTTACGCCTTTGTCATGAACTTGATTTTACTTAATATGTTTGGAATGACTATTGTACATGGCATGGTATGACAAGAACTAGCATAACACGTCAGTGATCCGTAGTGGTGCACTCCTGACATGATCAACCTGACCTGATAGTGGCCCGTCGTGGCGCACTTTTGACAAGTATCCTGACATGATTAATCTTGATACTTGATAACTTGATGGTGGCCCGTGGCGGCGCACTCTTGACTTGTACCTGACTTGACTTGTAACTTGACTTGACTTGATGCTGTTGCGATGACTAACTTGACTTGTATAATCAACTTGACACCGTGGGTGTTCCTGCTTGCTTGCTTGTGCAATCCACTTGACTTGTCTTGCATCATGTCTAGGACGTGACTCCCTGGTTCCCACGGTCAGGGATTCACACTGAATATGGATCAGGCTAATGACTAGATCAAAGTGTAGTTCATAGAGAATTTCCAGTCACAGGCAATCTCGTTATCTGGGCGCTTTAATTGGACTTGTAGCTTGCCGACGAGTAGAGCACATTTCCAGCATACCGTCGCGTGTTGCACCCTCTAAGTCACCTAAGGATACATTTGTCTTCCGGGCAATGTACCCACATATAACTCTCAACCCGCGGAAGGATAACTGGATAGTCTGCAGGGCTTGGGACTGGAAAATTCTCACTTGCATCTTGTTAGTAATTAGGCTTGTGATAACCCTAGTTAGTTAAGTAGTAAGCCGTAGTACTTGCTTGGCCGTGATTGATTGGATGGAGTCTAGTCCCGCTTGTCCTGTCCTGATCCTGTACAAGGTTATGACATGACATGACTACTCGTGCTTTACCTTAATCATGATTAATTACAGGTCCTGATTTCTTGTATTTTATCTTGCCGATAAATGGTGGGAGAAACCAAGTTCCGTTCAGACGAAGGGTTACAACCCCGGTCCTTGTTTGGTTTACGGGTTGTAACCTGGTTATCTGAAGAGTTCCATGGTTATCTCATCGTATATCACCTGCCAGGTTTCTCCTTAATAATTGTCTTTATTATGTAATTATTTTCTTATGTTCTGATATGCTGGCTTTTGTTCTTATTTTGTGGCCTCCTTTGTGGCACTTGCTCTTTCTGGGGTTTGACCCAGCTGGTTTTGTGTGGCCAGATTCCGGAGCAGCACCCGAGGATCTACCGAACCTCCAGCCCGATGGTGGCGACTAGACGGAACCCGAGCTACGAGTGGGTTTTCTATTTTGTTTCGCTCACTCTATTGTAAAATTATTCTTTTGAGGCGTTTAGCCTACGAGCACCTGTTAGCTCGATGCACCTTACTTACTGTCTACCTACGGGCTGTAAACATGATTAACAAATCCTAGGGTTGATCATGTATGACTTAAACTCTTGCTAGTCCTAACATTTTGTACGACTAGCTTCATGATCAGCTGATATGTAATATTTGGGACGCCTTTTATTGTATATTTAATGATCATACATCTTGTAATTATATTATTTGCTTGAGATTGAGACAATAGGCTTGACCTTAAGAGACTGTTGGCTTGTAGTAAACCCTCATATCTAGACAGCCGTGACCGTATAGTTGAGATGTATTCTATTTCAATATACGTAGCTGGCTATGTCTGCCCCCGCTCTCCAGTATTCTGGTTCTGGGGCGTGACAGTATACCTGGTGGACCGACTACTGACATCATTATCCAGGAACGTGTTAATCATATTTCTAGTCAGATATTTATGAAGAGGTAATTTATTAAATTATAAGTATCGTAAGTAATTTTTTTTTTACATAATCATAAGATATTTTTTTTTATTTATAGTTGTTCGATTATGATCTTGCATTACGAACCCGGGAGCATGAAAATTGGCGAACCGAGAGAAACTACGAAACATGGGAGTTAAATTTTGCCCAAAAAGCTTTGGTGCATTCATTTGGGTTCGACTACTTAGATAAAATTAAATTTCTAACTCACGATAGAGATCTATTTAAGTCTCGCTGAGCGTTGGTGGCCATAACACAACACTTTTTAACTCCCAGTTAGCGAGATGACGATCACACTGTGGGACGCAACAAATATACTAGGGTTACCTATTAAAGGTGACCCCATATATTTTGTTGCACAGTTATCTGCAGCTAATCTGATTAGGAGTTATCTCGGTGTTGTGCCTCCATCGGATATGGGACGCAGCGGTAAAGTGAGGTTAACATGGCTTCTGGCAACTTTATGGATCTAAATCGTACAATTGACGGCAAAGTTGAGGTAGACGAAATACGGTTATGTATTTTAATGTTAACAGTTATTTATTATTTATTAATGTCGTCTTAATGTAACATGTAATATTTTCAGGTCATTCGTTCACTACAAAAATTTGTCAGATTAGCGACGTTCCAAAACGTCGCTAATCTCGGCCAAAATGTCGCTAACCTAAATTAGCGACGTTTTCAGCGATATTTTGGGAACGATAGAAAAAAGCGTGTCGCTAATCGAGAAAACATCGCAAAAACGACGCTATGGCGACGTTAGTTAGCGACGTTTATAACGTCGCTAATTAGCGATGTCATTTGCGACGTTTGCTTGTGGTCGCCGATTAGCGACACAGTAGCGACATTTTTGCGACGATGTGGTGGCCTTTTTTTATTTTTTCAATTTAGCAACGAATTTAGTGACGTTTATATTCGTCACTAACTATTAGCGACGAATATAAACGTCGCTAAATTCGTCGCTAAATTGAAAAAAAAAAATTAAAAAAAGAATCCAGAATGCAAATGTACAATCCAAAATACAGATCCAAGATACATAATCCAATCCAATCCAAAATACATAATCTAATCCCTGGGTTCGCGGACCCCTTCGGTGGAACACTCAACACCGGCACGCACATTACAATCCAGAATAGACCAAAAATAATTGGTCGTCTCCTCAAGCCTCTCGGAACATCACAATATGCATCACACATCACACAAACCAATATACATCACAATATGCATCACACATCACACAAACCAATATACATCACACACCAAAAAACAAATATCCATCACAATATCCAAAGAAGATATATCCATCAAAACAAATATTCATCACAATATCCAGAGGAGATATATCCATCAAAACAAATCCAGTCAATATATGTATCTACTGTCGTCTATGCTGGGGCAGATAGAACTCCCTCAGCCAGCGCGCATAAGTAGGATCCACGACAGCCAGATCAATATCCAGAGGAGATGGATGACTGGAACTCCCGGTGGAACTGCCCTCTGGTGCCACCTCCTCTTTTACAACTCCCTCGGCTTTAGGAATTACTTCTGGAGCAGTTCTCTCGGTGGAACTGCCCTCTGGTGCCACCTCCTCTTTCAAGCCATCTGTGCCTCCCTCAAGCGAGATCCTCGGGTCTTAGGTGCCATCTGTGAGAACGGGTGCCATCTAGTTTGAGTACATTTTTGAAAGCAAATAAAATACAGAAATTTTGATTTTTTGCCAAGTGTGAGAACGGATGGCTCAAAACACAACCCAAAATTCATTCTAGCATACATTAGTGTGAATCATCTATGTTCTGTACATATGGTGTAATATATATTCTTATCGAATCTAGCATCTAAAGGATATAACAGAATCAAGATGAACCCACATAATGTAATACTAAGACATCATCTACTACTAAAAGATATAGTGATAGGTTTTCGTATCATCATTGCCGAGAGATGAGGGTCGGAGGACAGTCAACTTCATCTACGGCTATATAGTTTCTGTCTCGCCAGTCGAATTGGCTGCAGGGGCTATGTCCTGATCACCATGTCGTACCGTAGATTAATGCAAATAGAGCTGAAGCCAAAATACAGAATCTAAAATACAAAATACAGAATCCAATCCTTGGGTTCGCCGAAAATACAAAAACAAAAATTGACACACAGTACTAATTCATATCTGTTTTAAGTGTGAGAACGGATGGCTCAGAACACAACCGACAACGACGTATATTAGTTACATGAGCTAGTCGTCGCGAAACGTCGCTATGACGCCAGTAATAGCGACTAATTTAGCGACGTTAGTATGAACGTCGCTAAATTCTAATTATATTCCCTCCACCAATTCATTTCCCCCTATTTTACTCTCTCACTCTCTCTCCTCCCCCTCCGGCGCTCTCACTCATATCGAATATAGTATCTGAAGGATATAACAAAATCAAGATGAACCCACATAATGTAATACTAAGACATCATCTACTACTAAAAGATATAGTGATAGTTTGTCGTATCATCATTGCCGAGAGATGAGGGTCGGAGGACGGTCAACTTCATCTACGGCTACATAATTTCTGTCTCGCCGGTCGAATGGCTGCAGGGACTATGTCCTGATCACCATGTCGTACCATAGATTAATGTAAATGGAGCTGGAACTGGAGCCAAAATACAGAATCCAATCCCTGGGTTCGTCGAAAATACAAAAATAAAGATTGACACACAGTACTAATTCATATCTGTTTTAAGTGTGAGAACTTATGGCTCAGAACACAACCCAAAATTCATTCTAACATACATTAGTGTGAATCGTCTATGTTCTGTACATATGGTATAGTATATGTTCTTATCGAATCTAGTATCTAAAGGATATAACAGAATCAAGATGAACCCACATAATGTAATACTAAGACATCATCTACTACTAAAAGATATAGTGATAGGTTGTCGTATCATAATTGCCAAGGGATGGAGGTTAATTGGAGGAAGTTACTGCAGAAAGTGAAGACCGACATGAACTGACGCACGAAAATGAGGAGGTCTAAGCTGGAACAAGTAAAGTTGTGCTTTGGAAAAAGAACTTTTATAAACTCTTTGTTCACAAAGCAAGCTATAATTAAAGAATACAGAACAAGTATCGAGTTCGTAACTCAAGTATAGAGCTTACAAGAGTTATAAACTCGATACTTGTTCTGTAATCATTATATCTTGCTTTGTGAACAAAGAGCTTACAAGAGTAGAACATCTAAAATACAACTTTACTTGTTACAGCTTTGATCTCCTCCTTTTCGTACGTCAGTTCATGTCAGTCTGTACTTTCTGCAGTAACGATCACAAGTTTTATGTTCTTCAACGATATATTTCACATGCTTAATTGCCAAGTGTGGGGACGAATGGCTCAGAACACAACCCAAAATTCATTCTAGCATACATTAGTGTGAATCGTCTATGTTCTGTACATATGGTGTAGTATATGTTCTTATCGTATCTAGTATCTGAAGAATATAACAGAATTAAGATGAACTCACATAATGTAATACTAAGACATCATCTACTACTATATAAGATATAGTGATAGGTTGTCATATCATCATTGCCGAGGGATGAGGGTCGAAGGACAGTCAACTTTATCTACGGCTACATAGTTTCTGTCTCGCCAGTCGAATGGCTGTATGGACTATGTCCTGATCACCATGTCGTATCGTAGATAAATACAAATGGAGCTGGAGCTGGAGCCAAAATACAGAATCTAAAATACAAAATACAGAATCCAGAATACAAATGGAGTTGGAGCTGGAGATACAATCCAGAGATTGATACAGTACTAATTCATATATGTAGTCCAATACAAATAGTCTAATACAAACACAACCCAATACAAATAGTCCAATACAAATAAGTACTAATAGCTAATGAGAACCACGCAGCTCACGCAAACGCTCAGTGATACGATCATGCAACCACCTCGAATAAGTGGGATCGACGGCGGCAGGAGAGATGTAATCCATTGCAGGTGCTGGATGAATAGAACTCCCGGTCTCACTAGCTACCGGTGCCACTTCCTCCTTAACAGTATGAGGAGCCACCTCAGCATTCAGTATTTTCCTCAAACGATGTTCTGCTCCTCGGGTCATGGGTGCCATCTGGTAAGATCGATATTCACAAATAATATAATTGTAACATAAGCAAGCTAACTAAAGGAACCATCATCTCGTTTGAGTACATTTTCAAAAGCAGATAAAATACAGAAAATTTAATTTTTTGCCAAGTGTGAGAACGGATGGCTCAGAACACAACCCAAAATTTATTCTAGCATACATTAGTGTGAATCATCTATGTTCTGTACATATGGTGTAGTATATGTTCTTATCGAATCTAGTATCTGAAGGATATAACAGAATCAAGATGAACCCATATAATGTAATACTAAGACATCATCTACTACTAAAAGATATAGTGATAGGTTGTCGTATCATCATTGTCGAGAGATGAGGGTCGGAGGACAGTCAACTTCATCTACGGCTACATAGTTTTTGCCTCGCCAGTCGAATGGCTGTAAGGACTATGTCCTAATCACCATGTCGTACCGTAGATTAATGCAAATGGAGCTGGAGCCAAAATACAGAATCTAAAATACAAAATACAGAATCCAATCCCTAGGTTCGTCGAAAATACAAAAACAAAAATTGACACACAGTACTAATTCATATCTGTTTTAAGTGTAAGAACGGATGGCTCAGAACACAACCCAAAATTCATTTTAGCATACATTAGTGTGAATCATCTATGTTCTGTACATATGGTGTAGTATATGTTCTTATCGAATCTAGTATCTCAAGGATATAACAGAATCAAGATGAACCCACATAATGTAATACTAAGACATCATCTACTACTAAAAGATATAGTGATAGGTTGTCGTATCATCATTGCCGAGGGATGAGGGTCGGAGGACAGTCAACTTTATCTACGGCTACATAGTTTTTGCCCCGCCAGTCGAATGGCTGCAGGGACTATATGTCCTGATCACCATGTTACCAATTAACTAACCAACAAAACTACTTATTACAAATATCGGCCCTATCGGTGCTTTCGAATCGGAGTATCACATTTTTCGGTGTCGGAAAACAAATAATTATTACTAAATTATCAAATTTTTTGGCACTATCGATGCCCATGACCAAACCCTTCCTTCCCTCCTACACCACCCCTAATCCTAACCCGGACCCTATCCCTAACCCCACCCCCGCCAGCCCCCCTCCCCTTCCCAGCCCCCCTCCCCCACCAACCACTCCTAACCTAACCTGAACCTTAACCCTAACCCTCTCCTCCCCACAGCCCCCCTCCTCACCCCTACCCCTAACCCGAACCCTAACCCTTCCTTCCCACACTGCTCCCCTCCCCCAGCCGCCCCCACCCCCTGCTCCCCTCCCCCAGCCGGCCCCACCCCCTGCTCCCCTTCCCCAGCCGGCCCCACCCTCCTGCTCCCTTCCTCCAGCCTCCCCCACCCCCACTGCTCCCCTTTTCCAGCCGCCCCTACCTCCACTGCTCCCCTCCCCCAGCCGCCCCACCCCCCTACTCCCCTCCCCCAGCCGCCCCACCCCCACTGCTCCCCTCCCCTAGCCGCCCCACCCCCACAGCTCCCCTTCCCAAGCCGCCCCCACCCCCCTGCTCCCCTCCCCCAGCCGCCCTCACCCCTCCACCCCACACATACCCACCCATAACCCGAACCCTAACCCTAGCTCCCCTCCCCCGCCGCCCTCACCCCCCTGCCCCACCCCCCAGCCACCCCCCACTCACCCTCCAACCACCCGCATCCCTCATATCCCTCCCCCTGAGCCATCCGTACCCTCCCAACCACCAACAACCAAAATAGAGAGAGAGAGAAAGGGAGGGGGAAAGTCACGTACGGGAGAGGGAGGAGAGTCACCGGAGAGAGTGAGAGCGCCGAAGGGGGGAGGAGAGAGAGAGTGAGAGAGTAAAATAGGGGAAAATGAATCGTTAGGGGGGAATTTAATTAGAATTTAGCGACAATCATCCAAACGTCGCTAAATTAGTCGTTATTAGTGACGTCATAGCGACGTTTCGCGACGACTAGCTCATGTAACTAATATACGTCGTTGTCACGTCGCTATTTTCGTCGCTAGTAGTGACTATTAGCGACGTTTCAATTAAACGTCGCTAATGTGCACAATTTAGCGACGTTATTCGAACGTCGCTAAATTTATGTCGCCAATTGAGCTGATTTTAGTAGTGGTTGCACTAGAGCATATTTACTCTGTTTGCATGGTGCAATTCTATTTCCCGACTCATCAGAAAATATGATAAATGTGGGACTTTTATCTTTCTTTAATGGTTTGAAATTGAAATTGAAATCTATTTCATTCTCTTGGTTGACTACTGCATCTTCTTTTATTTTGTCCCGTTGCACCATAATTTCTGCAACAGAGCTATCTTGTTGATGATTTGCGAGGTTTGATGCGGTTCTTCTTTGGTCTTTCGAATTTGCGTCGAACATCCGGAACTCCAATTTGTCCTCTCACCAAAGCTGCTTGAATGTTATAAGGAACTGGAATTGGCTCCATTTGTGGTTCATATACACTTCTCAATTTTTGGTATATAAGTATGGTACTACCTTAAACACGAACAAGAGCTGTCATTTAATCGTACAATATATGTTCTGCTTGTTGCACGATCTAATATTTCAAACAAATAACTATCAATACGTATATTTGTAATTGATGCTTTTCTTTGGTAATACGTGCCATAGTCTTCAACATCTTCGAACAATATGTACTGTCTAAATTTGTGGCAATGTTTCTGTTCTTGTCATGAAGTGTTATAATCTTTGCTCTAATACCATCGAGTAGTGTAGTTATTAGTTTATCTCGTAAATGCTTAATCCAGTTGTTAAAACATTCAGCAAGATTAGAAGTGTTAATATCTAATCTAGGACAAGGAGCATACGTTGTAATCCAATATGCAAAATGATGACTTGCATTATTTACACCAATAAGCCAATTGTACATCGCTATATTTTCAGCTTTAATAATTTCAAACAAATGTTCTGCATCTGTCTGATTGTAGGATCTAGCAAGCGAGTCTAGCAAGTTATGAATTTTTTTCTCTTTCACAATAGACTTCATGTTTTGTTTAAAATGTTTAATACAAAAAATGAGGAGATTCCAGAAAAATAGCTCGCATAGCATTGATTAATCCTTTCTGCTTATCAGATATAAATAAAATTCTGCTCCATTCATTAAAATAACTTTCAAAAGATATTCTAAAAGCCTTTAAAAACCAGGACCAATAATCAGAATTTTTACCTTCAGCTACAGCATAAGCAATATGATACAATTGATAGTTAGGATCATGATCACAAGCAATAAATAAGATACCTTGATATTTAGAAGAAAAAAAGTAGCATCAGTACTAATAACCGGTAAACAACCTCTTACAAAACCGTCAATGCATGCCTTGAAACAAATAAACATTCTTTGAAACTTATTGTTTTCGGTAGTCTTAAGAAAGCATTTACTACCTGAATTCGACTCCATAATTCTAAAACCATACTCCTCAAGGCTAGCATAGGCCTCAACATAAATACCATTTATTTCTGCTAATGCCATCTCTCGGGCTCTCCAGGCTTTAGAATAAGTAATACGTATACGATGTTCTCTATATATATCCTTGAGAATTTGTGATGCACTATGTGATTGATTATCTCTAATTATATCAATAATTTTGGTCTTAACCCATGCAGCCGTAGCTAGTCGATGACGTTCAGTCATAAGTCCACATAAACATGAATGACAATTTTCTAATGTATTAATTTTAACTATTTCTCCATATCCAGTGGGTTGGGCAACAGACTTGGCATATACTCTCCAATTACAATTCGGTTGATCACAAGTATATATAATTTTTTTTGCATATTGTTCTGGACACTAGCTGAGCAACTAAAATTACGTTTAATTGTAACATTACTGATAAAATTTCTAAATTTAGAACGACTAGCAAATATTGTCCAATAAATAATTCATGAGTGCTAGCATTATCAACATCATCATTGTATAAATCATAATCTATATTTTTAATTAAATCATCACTATTTTCTTCCTCGTTGCTGACATCATTATCATCATCATCATTATATTCATCTAATAATTGATCTTCTTCGGAAAATGTAACAATTTGTTGAGAAGAACTAACACCAAAATCAACATGCTGGTAATTAAAAGGATGTTCATCACTACTTCTACTATCAAATGTTACTGATACTTGAATAACATATATACTTATATATGGTGATTGTGAATTAATCTCAACAATAAAATTCCATGCTTCTTCACCATCAATCAATAAACATGTAGAACCAAAAACATTTTTCAAAATAAATTTGTAACGAATAGAAAAACGTTCAATAATAAGATTACATAAATTTTCAAAAGTAATATTCTGATAAGTTGTGAAAAATTGGGTTAATCCCCCTTCATAACATAATCCATTTAATTTACCTCCGTGCGAGCAAACTATCTTTAGGCTATGATCCATTTGATTTTTTCCAGAGAAGATCTGTGAAAAGAAGATGAGAGAGTTAAGTGAGAACAAGAAATGTGTGAGAAGAAGATGAGAGTGTTGAGCCAGATCTGCTTGCTTCTAAGAGTTTTTATAGGCACAACAGGCAAAAAAATATCTGTTGGAATTTTTCTCCAATAGAGTTGGCGAAAAGTGCAACGGGCAGCTCCTACCAACCCACTAAATTCTTAGCCAAGTGTTTTGGCAGAATATTCATGAATTATTATTCTTAGCCAAGTCAATTGGCTTAAATCTACTTAGCCAAGTCACTTGCAAACTCTTTCCCGCCAAGTGACTTGACTTAGACAGCAGGAAAAAAAAGTTTTCTCTCCATCCAGCCAATTCATTTGGCGAAATGTCCCGCGGGTTGAAATTTTTACAAACTTTTCCCTTTTAGTATAATTTCGTACAAAATTTTCCTTTTATATGAAAAAAAATCTGATGAATGTTTTAGTTCCCAACGATCTAAGACAAAAAGTTATCATAATTTTTTACATAAATACACCGACCATTCCTATATTTTATGAGTATTACGTAGATCATATTCCGAAAACAGTGACCATTTCTTTTTTTTTATATTTTATAAAACAGATATAGGAGTGGTCGGTATTATAAGTTTTCATAGAAAATATAAACTATATGGTGGCCCGTATAATTAGTTGTAAAATATGAGTAGTTTATATAATAAGTCTAAAACATATGGGATTTTTAACATAATTTTTCCTATTTTGTTAGATAGCTTCACATCAAAATCTAGAAAATTTATAGTTATATACTGGTCGAGTTGTGTGAAATGCCAAAAATAAATAAAAATAAAATGATCTTATTCATGAATAAATGAGTCAAGTCTTTCTATGTTCCACTACATGACCGGTCCACAGGCTCGGATTATCCTATCCGTAGCTAGTTTTGGTTATCATTTGACCTTTATCGTAGATTGATCATGGAGAATCACCCGGGAGACCTCTATTAGGATCACGCTAGACTGAGGGTTATCCTAAGTAGATGAAGGTTGTTCAAATTTAAAATCTTGTCTGACTTATCTAAGTGCCGGTCCTGCTCTCCTAGAATCTTCCAGCTCATTCTTATGCTCAAGCTTAGTCGACTCACCCTATTTTTCTACTTGTATGGTCCCACTGACCAAATGGGCCCTTATCTAAGTTACTTGTGCACTTGGGTTTCCTTTTATAGGCTGTCCTCAGGACATCAACCCCCCTCGCCTCTCCCCTTCCCAACACCCTCTCTCTAATATTGACACAGAATCAGGAGAAAACAAGAAGAAAGAAGAAAAAAAAAAAAGCAAGGAAAACTTCCAATTTACTCCAGTTCACATAAAATTATTTACATTCAAATCCCCCAATCCACAGCCCCCGTCAAAAAAATAATTAAAAAATCCCACCTTTTCTTCTTCCTCCTCCTTAACCGGAACCCTAATCCTATTTCTTGGCCGGAAGGATGAGCGCGCTGAAGAAGAGGAACTTCAAGATCGACGCGTTCAAGCACAGGGTGGAGGTCGACCCCAAGTACACGGAGAAGACGTGGAAGTTATCATAATTTTTTACATAAATACACCGACCATTCCTATATTTTATGAGTATTACATAGATCATATTCCGAAAACATTGACCATTTCTTTTTTTTATTATATATTTTATAAAACAGATATAGGAGTGGTCGGTATTATAAGTTTTCATAGAAAATATAAACTATATGGTGGCCCGTATAATTAGTTGTAAAATAGGAGTAATTTATATAATAAGTCTAAAACATATGGGATTTTTAACATAATTTTTCCTATTTTGTTAGATAGTTTCACATCAAAATCTAGAAAATTTATAGTTATATACAGGTCGAGTTGTGTGAAATGCCAAAAATAAATAAAAATAAAATGATCTTATTCATGAATACATGAGTCAAGTCTTTCTATGTTCTACTATATGACCGGTCCACAGGATCGGATTATCCTATCCGTAGCTAGTTTTTGTTAGTCCCGGGGATTGACCAAAGAAGGAAAACTGATGCAATCGAGATCTGAGATGTCACACAAAAAACTTTGCAGTGATCAAACTAAAGATCTACGATGATGCAAAAAACCAAATAGCCAGATTACAATATGAAGGAGGGAAATAGAGAAGAGAAGATCTCTCGTTCTTTCTTGCAAACGTGTTGCAATTGGGACAGAACGAGTTACAATAAAGTAGAGAAATATGAGATGAAAAAAACTTGCTGGGGTGTCAAAACACCGTTGCTCAAAGCAAGATTCGCCCCACACGAATTGTTTCCAGGAACCAGCAAGTTGAAGAACTTGTGGAACGCGCGAAGTCACCTCTGTTCTGACTCCTCAGATGGACTTGCAATGGCGGCAGCAGCTTCCTCTCTCTCTCTCTCTTTTTTCTGACTTATAAAATTCGTAGTACCTCACAAAGGAGGCCAGAAGAGAGTATATAGAGAGAGGGTGGAAACCCTAACCGCCTTTTCAGTTATGGAAAGATTGAATTAAATTCCACAAAGATAGCAATGAAATTAATTCAAATCTTATGGAAAGATTGAATTAAGTCCCACAAAGATGGCAACAAAATTAATTCAAATCTTATGGAAAGATTGAATCAAATCCCACAAAGATGGCAACGAAATTAATTCAAATCCCACAAAGATAGCAACGAAATTAATTCAAATCTTATGGAAAGATTGAATTAAATCCCACAAAGATGGCAACGAAATTAATTCAAATCTTATGGAAAGATTGAATTAAATCCCACAAAAAGTGGATCTGAATTAATCGCATTGAATCAGTCTTTCCATAACTGACTTGTAGTTTGCACAGTCAGCCTGGTGCGAGTCCATGAGCCCATGAGCCTGAGTCCGAGCCCGAGCCCGAGTCCGAGTCCGAGTCTGAGTCGCTAATCCCCTTTGGGACTTAGCTCCAAATGGAATTAATCCAAGAGAATGACAAAAGCATTAATGCTTAATCCTTGGAGCCTTATTCTTACCTCCTAGTAAAATCACCCACATGGTTCCCTCCTTAGGGTCACCACCCCATGTGCATCTCTCAACAACACAACCAAGTATATATGTTGAGATAACTCATGGTGCATTTCCGATGTGGGACTAAACTTTTACAAGGCATGTTGAGAGCAAGCTCTCTCCATGTAAAGAAAGCACCAACAATCCCCCACATATCACAACATATATATGTGTCTAGGGTTGAGCGTTCCCCACAGTAACTGTCCATTTTGCATTAGGATAGATGTCGCTGACGACTTGAATCTTTCCGCATGGGTTAAATAACAATGTGATACAAGAATGGACTACGCCTTGAATTCTGCACCACAATTGTAATTCTTTCCACTCACAAAGTGTAGTTACGTGTGCTTCTGGCTGCATATTAAAGGCCATGTGCCAGCCTGGTTTCAGTGCATAATTTTGGGCGTCTACAAGTTTACCCTCAAGAGACGGCCTGATATCTCTTCCCATACACTATAGGTGAGTTCTTTATTAAAGAGACATGGCATGAAGCCTTGCGCTTCCTTGCGGTGCTACGCCGCTATGACATGGCCTGAAGCCGAGGCATTACCCCTACCTGGAAACCTCATCGTAGTGTCATACTACTGTAGCATGAGGTCTCAGCCTCTTTGTAGTGCCAATTTACTCAGCCTAAGGCTTCTTTGCGGTGTTACGCCGCAACGACATAGCTTGCAAGGCCGAGGCTTTACCCCTACCTGGGTACCTCATCGTGGTGTCGTGCCACTGTAACATGGGGCCATCCTCCCCTTTGTAGTGCTGTCTACAACTCTTTAATTACGTCATACAGCATTAGGCTACCTGCCTATTTGCGGTGCTACGCCGCTATGACTTGGCTTGCAAAGCCGAGGCATTACCCCAGACCTGGGAACCTCATGGTGGAGTCACCCCACTGTAGCATGGAGTTTTACTCCTTGTAGTGCTGCTCTACCGTGCTTCCTGTAAAGCACACCAGGCATTCACTCTGCCTGAGAACTCATTAAGGCGTTTAAGCCAACCTTCCACAGGATCTATTTTTTTCGCAGAAAATACATAGTAGACAACAGTGGTTATGGGTCCTTATCCCTTCCATGTTCTAGAGAACAAGTACCCACTGTTACCTGATAGTTTCCCAGTCAGTGAACCTCCTTTGAACCAAAAGTTAGATGCCTAGTAGATTTCTCTTTGAACTAATAGCATAAAACTTTATGGTAGGATTACAAAGACACACTATCAGAATGCCTTCAAGCCCATTTTACAAGCTGTGTCATCGACCAACTGGCGCTTGAGGCCATTTGTGAACGGATCTGCCAGGTTCTCCTGACTCTGAACATCAATCACTGTAATTACACCTCTTTTGATAAGATCGTGTACTGCCCTGTGCTTCAACCGCACAATCCTCTTCTTTCCGTTGAAGAGGTCATTTGATGCCACCGCCGCAGTCGCCTGGTTGTCACAGTATATCGGTATCGCCGGTATCTGAGCCCCAACTACTGGAAGATCATACATGAGCTCCCGAAGCCATTCTGCTTCATCTGCTGCAGTTTCAAGTGCATAAAATTCAGATTCCATGGAGGAACGAGAGAGTATAGTCTGCTTCTTCGACTTTCACGATATAACAGCTCCATCCAAGGAAAAGACATATCCACCTGTGGATCTCTCGCTTTCCACCTCTGAACACCAGCTAGCATCACTGAAGCCTTCCACTACTGTCGGATACCCGTTGTAGTACAGTGCATATGTCAGAGTCTTCTTGAGATATCTCATCACCCGCTTCACAGCTTTCCAGTGCTCAACCCCTGGGTTGCTTGTGAACCGACTCAGCATTCCCACGGCGAAAGCTATGTCAGGCCTTGTTGCAGTGGTTACGTACATTAAACTTCCGATAATGCTAGAATACTCCAGCTACCTGACGCTTTCCCTCGAGTTTGGCTTCAGCTTCTGATCACACCTGTATGGCGTATCGATCCCTGGAAGATCCTTATACCCATAGCGTGTGAGCATCTTCTCAATGTAGTGAGATTGTGACAGCGCTACTCCAGTGTCTGTCTGGATGATCTTTATGCCTAAGATGACATCTGCATCCCCCAAGTCCTTCATACTGAACTTGGTTGAGAGGAACTTCTTTGTCTCCGTGACACAGCCTATATCCGTCCCTAGGATTAGTATGTCGTCCACGTACATACAAATGATGACTCCTCTTCCATTAGCAAACTTTGTGTAAACACATTTGTCCGTCTCGCTGACTCAGTAGCCGTTTGACCTAATAACTTTGTCAAACTTCTCATGCCACATCTTGGGAGCTTGCTTCAAACCATATAATGATTTCACCAACTTGCAAACTTTGTCTTCAAGACCTTTGACGACAAATCCATCTGGCTGTTGTATGTAAATCTCTTCGGTCAGCTCTCCATTCAGGAATACTGTCTTTACATCCATCTGATGTATCACCAACTTATGTATGGCTGCTAGAGCGATTGACATCCTGATGGTGGTCATCCGAGCTACTGGAGCGTACGTGTCAAAGTAGTCTATCCTCTGTTTCTGAGAAAATCCCTTGGCTACCAGCCTGGCCTTGAACTTGTCAATAGTTCCATCTGCCTTCATCTTCTTCTTGAAGATCCATTTACATCCGATGGGCTTTTCTCCTTCAGGTAGATCTACCAACACCCATGTGTTATTGGAGGTGATAGAGTCAAACTTTTCATTCACTGCCTCCTTCCAGAAGATAGCATCTCTGGTCTTCATCGCCTCATCATAGGTAAGCGGATCTGCTTCCACATGATAGGTGACAAAGTCATCTCCGAAGTCTTTAGGTCTCCTCGCTCGCTTTGCTGACGGCTCTGCGAGTTCTGGTAAGAGTTGTTTCATCAACAACAGCTTCTTTTTGGACTACTGGCCCATATGAGATTTCAGTCTCATTTGCACCTACATCATTTTTTGGAATATCCGAAAGAACAATGTTTTTGTCTTTTGTAAACTTGTCTTCAAAGTATTCAGCATCGCGAGATTCGATGATATGATTTAACTCAATATCAAGAAATCTCCGAGCATCACTCTTCTCGGCATACCCCAAGAAGATCGCCTTCATAGTCCTTATCCCCAGCTTCTGAATCTTCAGATCTGGGAGCTTCACATACGCCAGACACCCCCACACTCGAATGACATTCAAGTTTGGTCTGACTTTGAACCAGAGTTCATGAGGAGTTACGTCCGAAGTTGCATATGGCACTCTATTTAGAATGAAAGTGGCCGTTAATGCAGCTTCTCCCCAGTAGCATTTTGGAAGACCTGTAGTAATCAGCATTGAATTCATCATTTCTGTTAATGTTCGGTTCTTCCTCTCTGCTACTCCGTTGGATTGAGAAGAATATGGAGCAGTAGTCTCGCATATGATTCCATGTTCTTTACAGAACGATGCGAAGTCATGAGACCTGTACTCCCCACCTTGATCACTTCTCAACCTCTTGAGTTATTGTCCAGTCTGCCGTTCAGCTTCGGTCCTGAACTCTCTGAACTTCTCGAAAGCTTCGTCTTTAGTCTTGAGCAAGTAGACGAACGCATATTTTGAGAAGTCGTCGATGAAGGTTATGAAATACTTCCTCCTGGCCTTCGTGGAGAAATGTTTGAAGTCACAGATATCGGAGTGTACTAACTCCAGAAGATCTGTGCTTCGATTGACCCGATGAAAGGGTTTCCTTGTGATCTTCGTCTGAGCACATACTTCACACTTCTCCACCTTACCCCCACATTTGGAGATAAGTTCTAGACTAGACATTTTGTTAATTCTTTTACAATGAACATGTCCTAGTCTATTATGCCACAACTCAAGAGAATAATCAGAAAATGTAACTGCATTAATGTCATCAAACTGGTTGACAAGCTGAATTTTAAATATTCCTTCAGTTTGATAAGCCTTCCCGAAGTATGTTCCCTTCTTGGACATCACCATCTGACCAGCATTGATGTCCATCCTTAAGCCTGCGTTGCAGAGCAGGCTCCCAGAGATCAGGTTCTTGGCAATCGTCGGAACATGCTTCACACCTTGAAGCGTCAGAGTGTTCCTAGAAGTGAGTTTTAGCTCCACAGTCCCGAACCCCAGAACTTCAGCTTGGGCCTGGTTCGCCATGACAACCGTGACAAACCATTCCTTGCCAGAACAGACATGGCAAGTCGTACCAGTGTCTATCCACCAGTCAGAGTCAACCCCCACAGTTGTGACCTGTACGATCATAGCAACAATGTTAGAAACCAATAAAACCTTACTAGGCTCACCTTTCTCTGATTGTTTAGGCTTGGATCTGTATTCACTCTTGTAGTGGCCTTTCTTGCCACAATTGAAACAAGTCACTTGGGACTTGGACTTCTGTTGCTTGAATGAAGGACCCTTCACTTTTAGATTGGTGAAGTCCTTCTTCTTGTGATGAGAAGCCGCCTGCTTCCCCTTGGGATCTCTCGTCTGCACTAGATTGGCCTTAGCCAACTGTTTGGACAGAGTATCCATCTTCTGTTGGGAACGCATCTCGTCCTCAACATGGATCTCTTGAAGTAGATCTTCCAAGCTAATGTCTAGCTTCTTTCTGAGCATCCTTGCATAGAAGGTACTCCATCCAGCAAGAAGTTTTGAGACGATCCCTCCAACGACAAACTTGTCGGGAAGGGGCATCTCTTCGTCTTCCAGTTTCTGACACAGCTTCAGAAATTCCTTCACCTGTGGCAACATGGACTTCTCGTCCTCAAAGAGCAATTTGTGATATTTTTCAACCACAAACATCTTGCTCCTATTCCAGTCTTCTTCATACAGTTTTTCCACAGACTCCCATATGTCTCTGGCAAATTCCTTCTTCGAGTAGGATTCTGCCAGGGAATCGTCTATATCATTCAAGATGAGAAGCATGCAGATGCTATTTTCCCTTCTCCATTTGGCCTGGAGTTTGGTAGCCGTATTTATTGCGGCAGTAGACCCAGTGTCTGGAACAGAAGGTTCTTCCTCCAACAGTACATGATCAGCGTCTTTGAGTTGAAGAGTTAGATAAACCTTCCTCTTCCAGACTTGATAATGCTCTCCATCGAACTTTTCCAACTTGCAGTAGTCCGGTTGGACGAGCGAAGCATTAATGTTTTCCATCTACAAGGATCTTGCTTTGAGATTGTTAGTCCCGGGGCTTGACCAAAGATGGAAAACTGATGCAATCGAGATCTGAGATGTCACACTGTCACGACCCGCTACCCAAATTGTTGGGCCAGGCCGAGTCATGCCCAGCCTACGTTTGATATAAAACGTAGTAAGCTGTTCTAAGACAACAGGATAAGACTAAAATGTGCTAACAGTTCTATAAGTGAATATAAGTCAGAGATGCTCCAAACACAAAAGTCGTCATATATAGTAAAATGTCCAAGTACAAGTGATCTGAAATGTAAAACTGGATACATGTCCAGTTACAAAATATGTAGCCTAAATACATGACTACTCTCAAAAGACTAAAGTAAAAGACAACTAGGCGAGGTTCCCCGCAGGAACATCCTCGTAAAGCAGAGCCGGGTCCTCGGCAGTAACTCTATAATATCTGTCGCAGAGTAACTCCTCCTCAGTAAGGACACCTACAACGTTATCCTGTCAGGACGGGAGCAAGTACTGATTCTAGCAAACTAGCATATGAAATATGAAAATGAACATAAGAGAAAATAACTGGAAACATGGCATCACACAATCTATCATGGCAAGGACACATATGTCATAGAGACAGATGTATATGTAATGTTTAAAACAGTAGTAGGTACGTGATCGGTCAATAGATGTACAATGTGCTGGGGCACATGTAAATAAAATGTACATACGTACAAGTGTACAGCATAGGTGTACATCCGTACAGAAATGCGGGATAAAGGCCTACGGCGCAGTAACATATAAAATGTAACTTTGCTCGGTACGATAAAGGGGGCATGATCACGTACTCTACTATCAGTTTCTCCATAACCCATATTCTAATCATGTAAGAGATACATAAAGACTGTTCTAAGCATGATAGTAACTGGAAAGTACAACATGTGATATTTTAACTTGCTACCCCAAGGATCAGCATTTAACATGGTTGGATTAGCAGTTCATTTATGTAACAGTATGTAAAGTTTGTAGAAAGTACTTGCCTCTAGCAAAGCAAAGCAAAACAAGCTGCGATAAAAGTGCTATGGATGTCCGGTAACTCGTCACTGTAGAAATAAATACATAAACTTAGTTTTTACACTAAGCTAAAATACTAGGACACTAATTGGTGCAACACGACTTGTGACTGGGCACCTCGCCAAAATGATGACTTTAGCATAGGAGACCAAGGTGGGGTGACACACTACTTTAACTAACTTTCTAAGGTCTTTACACTAGTGAGGGGTGAGGTTCAACACGGCTAAAACTCAAAGTAACACAAAAAGTTACAAGTCGCAATTAATCAATAAATAAATCAAATGATCATTGTGTTTTAACAATTTTTGAGATAGACAAAAAGCTTATTTTTAAATAAAAATAAAGTACCAAAATGATCCTTGTAAATTATAGAAATTTATTATAATTTTTCTGGAATTTATTAACCAGTACAAGTATTTTATAAAAATCAATTTTCCTAAGTATACAGAAAATGAGTTTTGGTTTCATATGTCAAATTAGTGGCAAAACAGTAATTTAAATACTATAAAAATTATACTAAATTAGCTAACTTAACATAGTATCTAAATACTATTTTTCCAGAATTTTAATAGTACTTTAAGTATTTTTTAGAAATCCAAAAACGACATTACACACAATTGAAATTAAAATAATTAATTATCTGCGTATTTTGTCCATGTACATAATTTGAACCAAAGTTCAAATACAGGATCCAAGGCCATGAATCAAGTCCAATATGACTTGTACAGATCTTGAATGTATGAAAACACATTTGGGTCCAAAAACCCATGCTAGGCTTGGACACCAAATGGTTGCAGTAATTTAAATGCAAAAAAAATATAAAGACGTAAAAATACAAAATAAATATTAATATTTTAATAAGGTAGAATTACACATAAAGAATATATACATACATATGTTAAAAGTACATATATATATATATATATATATATATATATATATATATATATATATAAGGAAATACTTAATTATAAAGTATATATATATACAAATATTGTATACATATATACAATAGTACATATATAATAATATATATTCATATGAAAATATTTACATATATACATATATGTATATAAATACAAATATATATATATATATATATAAATTTACTAAGTATAAAAATATATATACATATGTAAAATACTGCCAAAAATACAGTATATACATATATATATACTAATATATATATATATATATATATATATATATACATATATATATAAATATATATATATATAGAAAACAGAAAAGAAAAGAAAAAGAAAAAGAAAAGAAAAAGAAACAGAAGGAGAGGGGCTCGAACCCGAGCCAGCGCACGGGGGGGGGGGGGGGGGGGGGGGGGGTGGTTTAAGTCGGGTCGGGCTGGCCAGGGGGTCAGCCCGACGATTGTGTTAGAGTTAGGATTAGGTTAATTTTATTAGGTTTGGTTTAACAATAAACATAAAAAAAATAATAAACTCGATCCTGTGTCCGGACAGTTAGGGACACAGGATTCTCGTGTCCAAGGCTAGCACGACACGCACGAGTCGATTTCGTCGTGTCCAAACTCACCACTAGGTTCGCCAGGACGCGGCGATTCGCATATGTGAGGACGAGTCGTGTCGGGAAAGGAAATAGCACAGTGACACGTACGTGTTCGAGTCGAGCGGGCTGTTGGGGCGGCGACTGGGAGGAGGAGACGTCGTGGCGGTGGCGCTCGGGTGGCGCTGCACTCGTCTCGACGAGACGCGTCGACTGGTGGTGGTCGATGGGGGCGGTCGTCGACTGGGAGGTGGTGCTGGGGTGGTCGCCGGAGTTAGGGTTAGGGTTTGTGGTCTCGTCGGGGAAGAAGGGGGTCGTGGTGGTCGTGGGGTTGCGCTGGGGTTAGGGTTAGGTCTGGGGAGAGAGAAGGGGTTTAAATAGGGGTTCTAGTCGGTCCTAGGTCGGTCGGGGCAGCCGAAAATGGCGGGGGAAAGGTGGGTGGTCGCCGTCGGGCAGTCGGGTCGTCGGGGGAGTGGGTAGATTAGGGTTTGCAATTAGGCCCCCTAGTTTTAGGAAATTGCACACAGGCCCCTAACAGAGTATAAATGCAAATATAATTTGCATTCCACAATCTAAAATATTTAACTAATTGCAAAACGACTTCTCAACAATTTTAAATATTACAAACAGCTATTTAAACATTTTAATAAATTGCAAATCTACCTTAAAACATTTCAATAAATTGCAAATTAATATTTTAGCTATTAAAACTTAATTAAAAATCATTTAATAATTCTAGAAAAATTCCTAAAAATCATAATAATTATTTTAAGGCTAAAATTGACACTAAAAATTAATTAGCACTAATTAAAATAAAATTTGAAAAACAGGGGCTTACAAGTCTTCCCCCCTTGAAAGATTTCGTCCTCAAAATTCACAAGGATTGAAGACCCTACAATATTCTAACATAGCAAGCAATGTAATGAAAATGACTAAGGCTGCGATCGAAACTAACCTCTAAGGTATCAAGCGGGAACGGGTGGTTCCCTCGCAGCGGTTGGATCGAACAAGTAAGGGTATCTCTCCCTCATGTTCGACTCCCTCTCCCAAGTAGATTCACCCGAGGAGTGACGGCTCCAAGCTACTCGTACTAGGGGTATAACCTTGTTCCTCAGCCTCTTCTCTTTCTTGTCCAATATCTCCACTGGCTGCTCAGAAACTGTAAGGCTCGGTCCGACCTCCAACTCTGAATGATCTAGCACATGACTGGGGTCTGGAACATATCTTCTTAGCTGAGATACGTAAAAGACATCGTGAACTCCTGCTAGGTTGGGTGGAAGTACAACCCTGTAAGCTACCTCTCCGATCCTGCCAAGTATCTCGAATGGCCCGATGTATCTGGGGCTCAGCTTCCCTCCTCGTCCGAAACGGATCGTCCCTCTAATAGGTGATATCTTCACTAGCACCATATCACCGTCTGTGAACTCCATCGGTCTGTGATTAGCATTAGCCCAGTGTTTCTGCCTATCCTGAGCTACTCTGAGCCTGTCTCTGATCATCCCGACTTTCTCTGCTGCATCCGTAATCATCTCTGGCCCAAGCATAACTCTGTCTCCAACATCATCCCAAAAGAGTGGTGTGCGACATCGTCGTCCATAAAGCGCCTCGAAAGGAGACATACCGATACTGGCTTGGTAGCTGTTGTTGTATGAAAACTCTACCAAGTACAGATGGCTCTCCCATGATCCTCCAAAGTCCAGCACGCAGGTCCTCAGCATATCCTCCAGTGTCTGTATCGTCCTCTCGGACTGCCCATCTGTCTGCGGGTGGTACGCCGTACTGAACTTGAGCCTGCTGCCCAACTCCTCCTGCAAGCTCCTCCAGTAGTGGGATGTGAATCTGCTGTCTCTGTCTGACACGATGCTCACCGGCACTCCGTGTAGGCGAACTATCTGCTGCATGTATAGCTCCGCCAACTTCTCGGTGGAAAGCCCCACCTTGAAGGGTATGAAGTGCGCACACTTCATCAGCCTGTCTACGATGACCCAAATGGCATCCTTTCCTCCTCGGGAACGAGGAAGCCCTGAGACAAAGTCCATCATAATATGTTCCCACTTCCACTCGGGAATGGATAACGGCTGTAACAAACTAGCTGGCCTCTGGCGCTCTGCCTTGACCTGCTGGCAAACTAGGCATCTCGAGATGAAACGTGATACATCCCTCTTCATCCCGTACCACCAAAGATGTTCCCGCAAGTCACGGTACATCTTGTTAGCACCAGGGTGAATAGAATATCTCGATCGGTGCGTCTCTTGCAAGACTGCCTCTACCAGCTCTCCCTTCGGCACGTACAATCGGCTGCCATGCCTCAAGGATCCATCCTCTGCTATAGTAAAGTCATCCAGCAATCCTGCTAACGCCTGGGCTCGAAGTCTGCGAAGGCTCTCATCTGTAGACTGTACCTCCCTGATCTGCTCCATCAAACCTGACTGAATGTCAAGCGCCATCATCTGTATCACTGACCCTGGCTGAACTAGCTCGATGCCGAGCTTCTCCAGATCCTCCCGCAAATGCCGATCAATCATCAGGTACCATGCCATCGGATGCCTGCTCAGCGCATCCGCCACCACATTTGCCTTCCCGGGGTGATACTGTAAATCGATGTCGAAGTCTTTCATCAACTCCAACCATCGTCTTTGCCTCATGTTCAGCTCTTTCTGCGTGAACACATACTTCAAGCTTTTGTGGTCAGTAAAGATCTCCACACGCTCTCCGTATAAGTAATGTTTTCATAACTTGAGTGCAAAGATCACCGCAGCTAACTCGAGGTCATGGGTAGGATAATTCCTCTCATGAGTCCGCAATTGCCTAGATGCATAAGCAATCACTTTCCTATGTTGCTGTAGGACACATCCTAGCCCCTTCCCAGAAGCATCACTGTATATGGTGAAACCTCCAGAACCTGAAGGTAATGTCAAAACTGGAGCGGTCGTCAGCCTCCTCTTCAGCTCCTCAAATGATGCCTGGCAGTCCTCTGACCATATGTACTCTGCGTCCTTCCGCGTCAGCTTCGTCATGGGTTCAGCTATCCTAGCAAAGTCCTGGACGAACTTTCTATAATAGCCTGCTAAACCCAGAAAGCTCCTGATCTCTGAAACTGACGTCGGAGCCTTCCATGTCTCAACTGCAGCAATCTTCCTGGGATCCACCGAGATTCCATCTCCAGTGACTACATGGCCAAGAAACTCCACTCGGTCTAAAAAGAACTCGCACTTCGGCAATTTGGCAAACAATCTCTCCTGCCTCAGAATCCCCAAAACTATCCGCAAGTGCTCCGCATGCTCCTCTGGCGTCTTCGAGTATATCAGGATGTCGTCGATAAACACTACGACGAACTTATCCAGATACTGGTGAAATGTCTTATTCATCAAGTTCATAAAGACAGCTGGCGCATTTGTGAGTCCGAATGGCATCACCAGAAACTCGTACTGCCCGTACTTCGTGTTGAACGCCGTCTTCTGGATATCTGCTGCCCTAACCTTCACCTGGTGGTACCCGGATCTCAAGTCTATCCTGGAAAATACCTTCGCCCCGCTCAACTGGTCGAACAAATCATCTATCCTGGGCAGAGGATATTTGTTCTTGATGGTGATGGCATTCAAGGCCCGGTAGTCAATACACAACCGGACTGTACCATCCTTCTTAGGCACAAAGAGCACTGGTGCTCCCCATGGAGAAGCACTGGATCGAATGAAACCCTTTTTCAACAGTTCATCAATCTGCTCTTTCATCTCTACTGCCTCCTTGGGATTCACTCTATAGCAAGCCCGGGATACTGGTGATGAACCCGGCACTAAATCTATAGTGAACTCCACATCTCTGTCAGGCGAAAGCCCTGGAAGATCCTCTGGGAATACATCTATAAACTCCCTAATGATAGGGTGTGGCGGTGCTACGTCCCCAACTGTCGCACAACAGTTCGGCTCTAGGCTGATCTCCGGCCCTGTCCTCCTGACACTGAATGGTGCTGTACCTGGGGGACTGAACAAAATACTACCCTCATGACAATCTATAGATGCATGGGCATAGCTAAGCCAGTCCATCCCCAATATGATATCATAACCGGGGAGTGGCATCACAAAGAATCGTCCCCTGAACTCCCTCCCGGCTATAAAAATAGAACATCTATAGATAGATCTAATAGGCACTGGTCCTCCTCCCGTCATCACTCTACTAATCTTCGCAGTAGGTGTAGCCACTAGATGGTGTTTATGCATAAACTCTAATGATAGGAAGCTATGAGATGCACCAGAATCAAACAAACATACAGCTAGAAAAGTATGCAAATAAATATGACCTGTGATGATGTCAGCTAAGTAATTCGGCTCCGAAACCTGCTCCGGCTCTGGCTCGAGGCCTAGACTATAAACCCTCTCCTGAGGTCCTTTCTGCTGCTGCAGATGCTGTCCAAACCTCTGCTGCTGGGTCGGAAGCGGTCCTCTAGTCTTCGCTACTGGGCACTCTCGAAACTGATGGGTGGGAGACCCACAAACTAAGCACTGACCCAACCTCTTCCTGCAGACGACAAAATCATGCCCTGGCCTCCTACAGAATGAACACACACCTCCCTTCGGCTGCTGCTGCTGATGTCGGGGTCCCGGGGCTCTAACTGGCGGGGTCGGGTGATGTGATGTAGGAGGACGGTAAGTCTGCTGGGGTGGCGTCGGCGCTCTCTGCTTGAAAGCCTGACGCTTGGACGGTCCCTCATGATGTACAGAAGCCGGCCTCTTGCTAGACAGAAGACGCTCCTCAATGCTCCGGGCCAACTCTAGGCTCTGGTAATAGTCAGTCGTACCGTTCGCCACTATAAGAATGCCAATGTCTGGAACTAGACCATGGCAAAACCTACGGGTCATCTCCTCTGGATCTGCAACCAGACTAGGAGCAAAACGGCTCAGGCGACTAAACTCTGCCGCATACTCGTCAACAGAACGGTTCCCCTGCTGGATGTTCTGGAATCGTAGCCCCATGGCTACTCTAGCAGTGGTCGAGAAGAATTTCTTCTTGAACTGGGTCTTGAACTGATCCCAAGTGGCTCTCCCTCTCGCGAATAGCGGCTCATTCCGGAACCAGATTCCTGCTAGGTCTATCAGCAGAAATCCCGCTGCCTCGACCTGGAGGTCATCTGGCATCCTAATTCCTAGGAGCTTCCTCTCTACCGAATCTAGCCAGTCATCTGCTACTACGATGCCCTCAGTCCCTGAGAACTCCTTGGGATTCAGACCCATGAAGTCCTTGATCCTCCCCGCTCTCTGCCGTGGCTCTACAGGTGGTGGGACCACGGGACGTTCTTCAGAACGATCCATGCTCTGGCGGAGTAGGGCAGTCTGCTCCTGATGGGTTGTTAGGAACCCCTGGATCATAGTGAGCAGCTGGTTCCCGTCGAGTGTGACGGAAGCCTGGGTAGGTATGATGATAGGGGGTGGTGGAAGTATCGGGGCCTGCTGGGACTGGGATGTGGAAGGTGGTGGAGGCATCTGGGTCTGTGGATCTGTGGAGTGGAAGAGTGTGGTAGGTGGAGGTGGGGGTGTATCAGTCAACTGGTCAGCTGACTGGATAGGGAGTGCACCATTCTCAGGTGTAACATACTGGGACGAACGAGTAAGCACCATCTAATAAAAATAAAAAGGACTTATAAGGACTTGTTTAAAGTAAGCAATCATAGGCAAGAAAATCTAATTATAATAGCAAGCATGTGATGTATTTTCTATGTTGTAATCCTAGCATTCCTCTAAGTGTTCTAAGCGTCGTTCCTAATGTTGTCTAATTACCTTAAGTTCCTAATTGCAGGCATGCTTGGTACAATAACGTAACCAAACAATTTAGTCAGGGACCTGCATGGGCCACCACTAAAAACATGTCACGACCCGCTACCCAAATTGTTGGGCCAGGCCGAGTCATGCCCAGCCTACGTTTGATATAAAATGTAGTAAGCTGTTCTAAGACAACAGGATAAGACTAAAATGTGCTAACAGTTCTATAAGTGAATATAAGTCAGAGATGCTCCAAACACAAAAGTCGTCATATATAGTAAAATGTCCAAGTACAAGTGATCTGAAATGTAAAACTGGATACATGTCCAGTTACAAAATATGTAGCCTAAATACATGACTACTCTCAAAAGACTAAAGTAAAAGACAACTAGGCGAGGTTCCCCGCAGAAACATCCTCGTAAAGCAGAGCCGGGTCCTCGACAGTAACTCCATAATATGTGTCGCAGAGTAACTCCTCCTCAGTAAGGACACCTACAACGTTATCCTGTCAGGACGGGAGCAAGTACTGATTCTAGCAAACTAGCATATGAAACATGGAAATGAACATAAGAGAAAATAACTGGAAACATGGCATCACACAATCTATCATGGCAAGGACACATATGTCATAGAGACAGATGTATATATAATGTTTAAAACTGTAGTAGGTACGTGATCGGTCAATAGATGTACAATGTGTTGGGGCACATATAAATGAAATGTACATACGTACAAGTGTACAGCATAGGTGTACATCCGTACAGAAATGCGGGATAAAGGCCTACGGCGCAGTAACATATAAAATGTAACTTTGCTCGGTACGATAAAGGGGGCATGATCACGTACTCTACTATCAGTTTCCCCATAACCCATATTCTAATCATGTGAGAGATACATAAAGACTGTTCTAAGCATAATAGTAACTGGAAAGTACAACATGTGATATTTTAACTTGCTATCCCAAGGATCAACATTTAACATGGTTGGATTAGCAGTTCATTTATGTAACAGTATGTAAAGTTTGTAGAAAGTACTTGCCTCTAGCAAAGCAAAGCAAAACAAGCTGCGATAAAAGTGCTATGGATGTCCGGTAATTCGTCACTGTAGAAATAAATACATAAACTTAGTTTTTACACTAAGCTAAAATACTAGGACACTAATTGGTGCAACACGACTTGTGACTGGGCACCTAGCCAAAATGATGACTTTAGCATAGGAGACCAAGGTGGGGTGACACACTACTTTAACTAACTTTCTAAGGTCTTTACACTAGTAAGGGGTGAGGTTCAACACGGCTAAAACTCAAAGTAACACAAAAAGTTACAAGTCGCAATTAATCAATAAATAAATCAAATGATCATTGTATTTTAACAATTTTTGAGATAGACAAAAAGCTTATTTTTACATAAAAATAAAGTACCAAAATGATCCTTGTTAATTATAGAAATTTATTATAATTTTTCTGGAATTTATTAACCAGTACAAGTATTTTATAAAAATCAATTTTTCTAAGTATACAGAAAATGAGTTTTGGTTTCATATGCCAAATTAGTGGCAAAACAGTAATTTAAATACTATAAAAATTATACTAAATTAGCTAACTTAACATAGTATCTAAATACTATTTTTCTAGAATTTTAGTAGTACTTTAAGTATTTTTAGAAATCCAAAAACGACATTACACACAATTAAAATTAAAATAATTAATTATCTGCGTATTTTGTCCATGTACATAATTTGAACCAAAGTTCAAATACAGGACCCAAGGCCATGAATCAAGTCCAATATGACTTGTACAGGTCTTGAATGTTTGAAAACACATTTGGGCCCAAAAACCCATGCTAGGCTTGGACACTAAATGGTTGCAGTAATTTAAATACACAAAAAATATAAAGACGTAAAAATACAAAATAAATATTAATATTTTAATAAGGTAGAATTACACATAAGAATATATACATACATATGTTAAAAGTACATATATATATATATATATATATATATATATATATATATATATATATATATATATATATATATATATATATATATATATATATATATATATATATAAGAAAATACTTAATTATAAAGTATATATATATATACAAATATTGTATACATATATACAATAGTACATATATAATAATATATATACATATGAAAATATTTACATATATACATATATGTATATAAATACAAATATATATATATAAATTTACTAAGTATAAAAATATATATACATATGTAAAATACTGCCAAAAATACAGTATATATATATATATATACTAATATATATATATATATATATATATATATATATATATATATATATATATATATATATATATATATAAATATATATATAGAAAACAGAAAAGAAAAGAAAAAGAAAAAGAAAAAGAAAAGAAAAAGAAACAGAAGGAGAGGGGCTCGAACCCAAGCCTGCGCGCGGGGGGGGGGGAGGGGGGTTTAAGTCGGGTCGGGCTGGCCAGGGGGTCAGCCCGACGGTTGTGTTAGAGTTAGGATTAGGTTAATTGTATTAGGTTTGGTTTAACAATAAACATAAAAAAAATAATAAACTCGATCCTGTGTTCGGACAGTTAGGGACACAAGATTCTCGTGTCCTAGGCTAGCACGACGCGCACGAGTCGATTTCGTCGTGTCCAAACTCACCACTAGGTTCGTCAGGACACGGCGAGTCGCATATGTGAGGACGAGTCGTGTCGGGAAAGGAAATAGCACAGTGACACGTAGGTGTCCGAGTCGAGCGGGCTGTTGGGGCGGCGACTGGGCGGAGGAGACGTCGTGGCGGTGGCGCTCGGGTGGCGCTGCACTCGTCTCGACGAGACGCGTCGACTGGTGGTGGTGGATGGGGGCGGTCGTCGACTGGGAGGTGGCGCTGGGGTGGTCGCCGGAGTTAGGGTTAGGGTTTGTGGTCTCGTCGGGGAAGAAGGGGGTCGTGGTGGTCGTGGGGTTGCGCCGGGGTTAGGGTTAGGTCTGGGGAGAGAGAGGGGATTTAAATAGGGGTTCTAGTCGGTCCTAGGTCGGTCGGGGCAGCCGAAAATGGCGGGGGAAAGGTGGGCGGTCGCCGTCGGGCAGTCGGGTCGTCGGGGGAGTGGGTAGATTAGGGTTTACAATTAGGCCCCCTAGTTTTAGGAAATTACACACAGGCCCCTAACAGAGTATAAATGCAAATATAATTTGCATTCCACAATCTAAAACATTTAACTAATTGCAAAACGACTTCTCAACAATTTTAAATATTACAAACAGCTATTTAAACATTTTAATAAATTGCAAATCTACCTTAAAACATTTTAATAAATTGCAAATTGATATTTTAGCTATTAAAACTTAATTAAAAATCATTTAATAATTCTAGAAAAATTCCTAAAAATCATAATAATTATTTTAAGGCTAAAATTGACACTAAAAATTAATTAGCACTAATTAAAATAAAATTTGAAAAACAGGGGCTTACACACACAAAAAACTTTGCAGTGATCAAACTCAAGATCTACGATGATGCAAAAAACCAAATAGCCAGATTACAATATGAAAGAGGGAAATAGAGAAGAGAAGATCTCTCGTTCTTCCTTGCAAACGTGTTGCAATTGGGACAGAACGAGTTACAATAAAGTAGAGAAATATGAGATGAAAAAAAGTTGCAGGGGTGTCAAAACACCGTTGCTCAAAGCAAGATTCGTCCCACACGAATTGCTTCCAGGAACCAGCAAGTTGAAGAACTTGTGGAACGCTCGAAGTCACCTCTGTTCTGACTCCTCGGATGGACTTGCAATGGCGGCAGCAGCTCCCTCTCTCTCTTTTTTTTTGACTTATAAAATTCGTAGTACCTCACAAAGGAGGCCAGAATAGAGTATATATAGAGAGAGGGTGGAAACCCTAACCGCCTTTTCAGTTATGGAAAGATTGAATTAAATCCCACAAAGATAGCAATAAAATTAATTCAAATCTTATGGAAAGATTGAATTAAGTCCCACAAAGATGGCAACAAAATTAATTCAAATCTTATGGAAAGATTGAATCAAATTCCACAAAGATGGTAACGAAATTAATTCAAATCCCACAAAGATAGCAACGAAATTAATTCAAATCTTATGGAAAGATTGAATTAAATCCCACAAAGATGGCAACGAAATTAATTCAAATCTTATGGAAAGATTGAATTAAATCCCACAAAAAGTGGATCTGAATTAATCGCATTGAATCAGTCTTTTCATAACTGACTTGTAGTCTGCACAGTCAGCCTGGTGCGAGTCCATGAGCCCGAGTCCGAGTCCGAGTCCGAGCCCGAGCCCGAGTCCGAGTCCGAGTCGCTAAGCCCCTTTGGAACTTAGCTCCAAATGGAATTAATCCAAGAGAATGACAAAAGCATTAATGCTTAATCCTTAGAGCCTTATTCTTACCTCCTAGTAAAATCACCCACATGGTTCCCTCCATAGGGTCACCAACCCATGTGCATCTCTCAACAACACAACCAAGTATATATTGAGATAACTCATGGTGCATTTCCGATGTGGGACTAAACTTTTACAAGGCATGTTGAGAGCAAGCTCTCTCCATGTAAAAAAAGCACCAACAGTTTTGGTTATCCTTTGACCTTTATCGTAGATTGATCACGGAGAATCACCCGGGAGACCTCTATTAGGATCACGCTAGACTGAGGGTTATCCTAAGTAGATGAAGGTTGTTCAAATTTAAAATCTTGTCTGACTTATCTAAGTGCCGGTCCTGTTCTTCTAGAATCTTCCAGCTCATTCTTATGCTCAAGCTTAGTCGACTCACCCTATTTTTCTACTTGTATGGTCCCACCGACCAAATGGGCCCTTATCTAAGTTACTGGTGCACTTGGGTTTCCTTTTATGGGCTGTCCTCAGGAAATCAACCCCCCTCGCCTCTCCCCTTCCCAACACCCTCTCTCTAATGTTGACACAGAATCAGGAGAAAACAAGAAGAAAGAAGAAAGAAAAAGCGAGGAAAACTTCCAATTTACTCCAGTTCACATAAAATTATTTACATTCAAATCCCCCAATCCACAGCCCCCGTCAAAAAATAATAAAAAAAATCCCACCTTTTCTTCTTCCTCCTCCTTAACCGGAACCCTAATCCTATTTCTTGGCCGGAAGGATGAGCGCGCCGAAGAAGAGGAACTTCAAGATCGACGCGTTCAAGCACAGGGTGGAGGTCGACCCCAAGTACGCGGAGAAGACGTGGAAGGTCCTCGAGCACGCGATCCACGAGATCTACAACCACAACTCCAGCGGACTGAGCTTCGAGGAGCTCTATAGGTAAGAAAAGAAGAAGCTATTCTTGATGGTCGGAATTGAGAATTTTATCTTATTTGGTTCGTTTGGGCATTTCGTCGATCACTTGTAATGGATTGGAACATTTTGAATACGACGTCGACACGACACCGATTTTTGGAGTTGTCTGTGTGCTAACGTGTGAATGACCCGGCCACGGACACGGCACTGACTTCTGGAGTGTATGTTCTTCCTAGAATTGGAGGAAAATATAAAGTTGGACAATATTGAAGAGGTTTGGTTCGTTTGGGTATTTGCGTCATTTCACTTGGAGTGCATATGGAGAGGGATGTGGGTATTGGGAAATGGGAATATGGAAGTTGGATTGGAGTCTTGAATTGGACTGGAGAGGCAAAGATTTTGTAATCGGAGCTATGTTCGCTTGGATACCAATACGGCAAGACACAATACAAATACTTATATGGCACGGTACAACATGATCACAACACCGCAGACATAGCACAGAGTTTGGCTGGCATATTATAGTGTGTGACTGTGTTCTGTGTAGTAACACGACCCACATGGCACAGACTTTTGGAGTGTCCTCGTTTCCTAATTCCTACATTTTTGGTCACAAGGTATTTGGATTGTAGAGGAAAAGGGAGTTAGATTATTTTTGGATTTCTGAAATTGGGTTTAGAAAGGATAAAAGCTTCATCGAAAATAACTCTAGTTATCTTCATGATCTGGGATGGAGTTTTTTGAATGGGAGGGAGAAGGATTCTTTAGTTGAAGCTATGATGCATGGACATGAATATGACATGACAAAATACAACCACAGAGATAGAAACACGAATAGATACGGCACGATATATAAACGATGGCATGTGCATGGCATATATTTTGGCATGTTCTAAAATATTTTGGAGTGTGTTTAGTAATGTGGCCCGCATGTCATGATGGGGACATGATTAATTTTGTAGTGTATGAAAATCAAATTAGAGAATAATTTTGAGTTACTAAATAAGTTCCACAAACTGCAAAAATTTGCTCAAGAAGCTAAAACTTTGGATTTTGTGGGGTTTCAGGGGAGAGCTCTTGTTCTGTCAACTTTTCTATTCGAAACCATGTCCCCAAATGCCAGCTTAATGGGGTTTTTAGTGGAGTAAAGTTTTTGAGGCACCTAGTTACATGGACACAAATGCGACATAACATGGCACAGGCACGGTGACACTGACAACAGAAAGAATTTGGCATGTCCTAGAGTATTTTGGAGCGTCTATGCCGTGTCAAGTACATCTAACACACCACCGACCTTAGGTGCATCCCTATTTTTTTTTTTCTAATTTGGAGCTTTCACTAGCTAATTCAATTTCCTTTCTGTAGGACTGGAGGAACTTTTGTGCAGCTAATCCATCCTCATAAAATCTCTAGAACCATTGATGGGTTTTAGACCAACGAACATAAGGAATATACTTTGAACATTGGATTGTGCACTATTCAAGGAAAGAAGGTGATTAAGGTGAGATAATTAGATGATTTCCTTTCTTCTAGATAAGGATAAGGGTTAGACTAAGTACAATGAGCAGAGTATGAGGAACCTTGTTATGGCAAAGAACATGGGATGAAATGAATTTGAGGGATCCCAAAGCGATTATAGATAGCTTGTACTTAGGGAAATAGTACAACAAATTGAAAACCTATACCATTTTTTGATTTACCCTTGACTAGAATGGGTGAATCTTATTGTTTCTAAAGTTTTTCCTTCATATCACAATTTTCATCTTGGTGCAATTTTGACCATTAATCACTTAGGAAGATTATCAAAGTCCAAACTTAAAATAAATACTCTCTCTCTCTCTCTCTCTCACTCACACACACTCACACACACAGCCCACCACCACCACCCCCCCAACAACAACAAGAACAAGAACTGCTATATCCTTTTCTTCCGTTCATGCTATTAAGGGCCATCTCTTCTCTGACATTAGCAACTGCTATATCCTGATTCAGCGTCTTTTCATTTTTATGGTCTACCGTTTATTCTAGCACCTTCTTTAGCTAAGATCTAATAGTACTGTAAGTGTGCATTTATTTGTCTCTATTGTCCCAACGTTCTCAAACAGTTTCTCATATCTTGCTATGTTTCAAACCCACCTGTAACATCGTACAAATCCACTCATTTCTTGCCCTATATCATATTTCCCGTCCATCCATCCCAACATTCTCATTTGTGCTCTCTTTCTAGACGTCTCTTGTTTGCCAACATTTCAATCTATAAAGTGTAGCTGATGTTATAGTAGTCAAATATAAGATTCTTCTCATTTCATGGATTCTCTACAACCACAAAACACTCCATAAGACTTCTGTGATACAGTGTTTCTGTTTAATTTTATGAACAACATTCTCTTGGCATCTTGGTGGACACTTTGATCCTTAAATAAGGAATGGTCACATGTAGGTATCCTTGGCCATCAATGTGCATTACACCTTCAGAGGAGCATCTATTTTTGGTGAAAAATGGTGGCAGTATGCTTCAACTAGATATGGTTGAGTTTTTGTAGAGTCTCGATTGTCAAGCTGCAGCGAAAATCTGCTTCTCCATGCAATTGAACCAGCTAGTCTGAGATCCTCTGTATGAACTGTAAAGTTGGTATGATCTAATCATTCAAGATGTCCTCAATTCTACTGGAGTGCATCTCCCTGGTAGATAAGTTGATGATAGTGGCTTTGGAGGTGAAATCCATAGATGACAAGTACCTGGTAATGGTATGTGACGTGTTTGGATGAGCATTGTAGTCAATTAGCACATGTTAAGAGCATCTCCAACCCTATTGTGACTTTGGAAAAAAGTTGTTGCCACATAGGAATGACAAAATTTTATTCAAAAGTTCTTCTCCAATGCAATTGTCAAGTCAATTGTGAAGCTTATGTGGCAAAAATTAAAGAAGACATTGTGAAGTTGATTGTCTTGTTCTAGACAATGCACTTGACAATGTCTTCTCTTCCATGTCATCAATTATGAATAAAAAATATTAGAAAAAAGAAAGAAGATGAGTAGTTGTCTTAAAAGTTGTCTTGGAAGTTGGAAAAAATAATTTTTATTGTCTCCTCAATACTTTTGCATTGGAGAGAGTTTTTCTATCTCATTGTCTTTTGAGATATAATTTTGCCACATAAACAAGACATTGTCTTGTGGCTCATGCCACATAGGAGCCACCTAAGACTCACAACACTTAACAAGACAATAGGGTTGGAGATGCTCTAAGGTGCCAAGTTGTCACATGACAACACTTAAACGACAATCCATGTGGGTCGATTCACAATAAAACAACATGAGATTTGCAAAAGCCTGCTTAATTGTACTACAAGTATAATTAATTAACTACTGGAGTGCATCTCCCTGGTACATAAGTTGACGATAGTGGCTTTGGAGGTGAAATCCATATATGACAAGTACCTGGTAATGGAATGTGATGTGTTTGTAATGACTAGTGTAGTCAGTTAGCTCATGTTAAGGTGTCCAGTTGACACATGACAAGACTTAAAGGACAATCCATGTGGGTCGATTCACAATAAAACAATATGAGATTTGCAAAAGCCTACCTAATTATAAGGCAAAAATTATTAATTAACTACCAAAAATAACCTAGTAGTTCTTTAGAAATTAACAATTGGATTCAGAACATTAGATATAGTTTACCAAATCGTTGCAATCGATCACCATGTTTGAAAACTAATCAAATATCGGCCCAAGGAAAAAGAAGTGACACGTCCAACTCTCGCTCCAAAGATCCAAGGGTATATCCGAAGTTATGATTTTGTAGACCGCAGATTCATTACTAACGTCAACTCAAATTTGAAGGGCAAATCTCAATTTGAAAACTTTTCAACCCTGGAAGTTTTAGAACTTGACTTCAGCTTTCGAGTTGGGATCGCATGCCCAAAGAGATATATGCAGCGGAAATATAACAGCTGCACAATGTTGATCCGAACCTTAATAGTTAGATGAGTGGCATATTTCCTGGATGGCTAGTAGGAAATTAGGGATTTGGGCACTTGGGTTTAGGTTATGCAAAAGAAGAAGAAAATGGGGTTTGGTTGTTTGTTAATGGCAAATTTGATATGAAATATGAAGGAGATAAAATCTAAGATAGGCAACATTACAACTCAAATAAACTTCGCTTCAACTCTTCAATCAATAAAAACAAGATATTGCATATGCTTATATAGACAAAAAGTCTTGGCCTCCAAGAAAGAAAGCAATCCTCATCCTAATTAAACCAAATAAAACGAAATACTAATAAAACATATCCATAAATAAATAAAACCTAATGTACCCAAATAATTGCACCAGAAATAAACCCAATAGAAATAACTCACAACTTTATCCAAATTGGACCCAATCTCCAATCAAACTCGTATCTGAACTGGTGTCTGAATGGTTCCTCCCAAGTCCAACTGGTTTTCACAGGATTAATTCCTGTCTTTAGGATCCAACTTGACTTATACAACTTGTTGATACTGACCATGGGAGATCTCTACCACTATGTGTTCTTGTACATAACTATATAATCAAATATCAAACTCTCTGTTCTGGTTTTGTTTCAGTTCCATTTGAGTTTCAGTGGGGTACTCTGATCGGTTTCTGCCTTAAGGTTTTTTAATTATGGGTTGGCACATAGAAAACATAAACACTGGGGAGTTCTTTGTAATACAGATATGAAAGGTGAGTTTGAATACGTTGTCGTGTATGATATACATAGTCAAAGTTCAAACTTTCAATTTACATACATAATACCATATTCTATGTTAACTTCGCTTCCAGTTTCAATGCTAATTTTGTTAAAATTGTTTGGATAATATCATAAGCTTAACTTGACTCCGTACTCTTATATTTGGATTTGAGATGACATATGCTTGATACAAGTACAGCCCACCACTTTCGTCAGTTATTGGAGGTTCTTGTCTCTGACTTCATTGATCCATTCCAGTTTCCACCTGAACGAGCTAAATATCCACTCCATTTTAATTAAATAAGCTTTCTTAAGGTTCTATCAAATGGACTATAGGACATCCCTAATCTCAGTTTAGTTTGTTTCTTACCTATATATACATCCTTTTGTTGATTTGTGAATTTATTTCTTATTGAAATTTGTTTGCTTTATGTTACCACTAATAAACTGCTCTTGTTATTTGAAATAATGCAACTTATAGCTTATTTCAGGTAATTAAAGTTGGTATAACCAACAAATTATGACATACCCGCTTTTAACTCTTCAGTCATTCATTCAAATATTTCCCATAATATGTGGGCCCTATATATGCCATGTACTCGGGTTCTTACATTGGGTGGATAACATAAGGGTGACAAATGCAGACATGTAGTTCTTATTTAGGGGGGTAAAATAAGGTTCCAAATTAAAAACATGGCTGGGTTGAGTCATATTATGTGGGTCCTGCATGACATGTAATCGGGTTCCTAAATTGGGTGGATAAAATAAGGGTGACAAATGCAAACATGTAGTTCTTATTTAGGGTATTTAGGGTGGACAAATAAGGTTCCAAATTAAAAAAAAAATGGTTGGGGTTGAGTCATATTAAGTCCATGTGTCTTCTTAAGGCGGCAATGCAACATAGCTTCTGAAAGACCTAGTCAGTGGCCTCACACGGCAGAGGCATGAGACAGGCACCTGTAATAACACTGAATAGGACGAAAGCTGACTATACGAAATGTAACTTCAACCTGAAGGCGAAGAGAAATAAGGAAGTACATATAAATAAAGAGATACCTAGGAGTGATAATTTTGTTATCCAGGCTAAATCATATGTCATCATGGAGAATTTGAGAAGGATGTTTTGTATATACCTAAAATAAGATGGTTGAAATGTACTGCTTGAGTACTTTGTGATCACATTGAAGTTGAAAGAAAAATTCTACAAGAGAACTACGAAACCAACTATGCTTTATAGGTATCAATTCTGAGATGTTAGAAACATGTCCGAAGAATTAGCGTAGCTAAAATGAGGATGCTAAGATCGATGAGTGATAATACAGTAAATGAGTATCCTTTGAAAGTTGGAGGAAAGTTGTTAAAAGTGCGCCTCAGACGCCACGAGGCTCTAACCTCAACAAGACTCCCTTCATAAGGCGCGACTCTTTAAGCTTCATGGTGAGGCTCATGCCCAACTAAGGCCCTCACACATATACTGAATTTTATATTTCATTTTTTGTGTTATTTATACTAACCAATGGAATTTGTTTTAATTAAGAGGCGTCCACCATTGGATCTCTCTTATGTTTTTCAAAGAAAGAAACTGAAATGAATCTTACAGACTAAAAGGAAAAACTCTTAAAGTCTTCTTTGCCCCCTGTCTATTCTGAACCGGAAGCATCTCATGGTTCCCTAGGTCTCAATCAAAAGTATTATTCTTGTTTCTTCTCCCTTATTTTATTGTTATTTATAATAATAGTAGTAATAATAATAATTATTATCATTTCTTGATTGAATATTTTTGCTCTACTTTTCCAGTTTTGTTTTGTTTTTCCTCGTGCTTTGATTTATTCTTATTATTATTTAGTAATATTATTAATTTCATTTTCTTAACATCTAATGCTTTTATTTTACGGCACTTTTTTAATGCTGTTTTTTTTTTTTCTTCTTACTCAGTTTTGCTCTTTAATTTCATGTTGTCTCAATCCCTTCATCAGAACCCAGAACCCTTTCTGGTGATTGTTTAACCCAACCAACCCTTGTTCTTCTTTTACTTTCATCATGTGAAGCCATACTTCTAGTTCTTCCTACGGCAACCCAACCAACCCTAGTTCTTCTTTTACTTTTCTCGTGTGAAGCTATACCTCTAGTTCTTCATACAGCACAAATCAAGTTTCTTGTTTTTGTATTGATATGATTATTGAATTAGACTCTGACACATTCTTTCAATATCTATTACATATAGTCATGTATGATTTGTAAATATATCTTTTTTTAAAATAAATGTGTTGTGCGCCTTGCCTTCATGCACACCTGTCCTTTTACACACTTTGTGCCGCTGTGTGCCTTTAATAACTTTGAGTTGGAGCTAATGTCAATTGAATATGTGATGAGAGAGTGTAGTTTTAGGTGGCTTAGACATGTGCAACCAGACTAATAGATGCGTCCGTCCCCTTAACGAGGAAGACAAGTCGATAAGCTAGTAGCAAAATGAGCCTAGAAAAGGGGTATACCTAACTGAGCATGGATTGAAGTGTAAGAAGGGTATCACTTTTGTATATGATGTGTGCATGCAACCACTCTCACTTTTGTCCTAGCTTCAAGGTTGAGACCAAGTCAAAGAATAACAAGCCACATACTATTTTGTTGCTCTTTTGTTTCCATTTAATTGCTATTCTGTAGCTATTTTCTTTCCAACTAGTTGTTTAAGAACTGGTAATGTGGACATTTTCTTGAACTTAGGTTCAGTTTTTATTATGTGAGTTTGCTCTCTAAAATATGATTTTAAGCTTTAAAAACGCGCCAAAAAGAATAGGAAAGCAAACAATTTTTTATCCAACACAAAAGTGTGCAAGGAGACTAACCATCCTGAATTGGCCTTGCACTTATCAATTTTGGTATGAGAGCGGTTTCGACCTGTGGAGATGATCAACGTCAATAGCTCCTCATGTCACATCTCGATCCCGTATGACCGAAAGTTGTCACTGGACATGATGCCGTACAAGTCTAAATTGCACTTGTACAAGGTAAGCACCAAACACGATCGATAAAATATCTCAAAGACAAATCATTGCAGCGGAAATAAACAGAAAAGTTAATAGACACATGATATATGAAAGATGATTATCTTTATTGATAATCTGCAACGGAATTACAACGGCTCTAGACCAAAGAACAACTCAATTACAAACACTGTTATAGAGGGGTAGCAAATAGTACTTGTTTTGATTTAACTTTTGTTAACGGGATCCATTCAAATCATAGCTTTAGGTTGAAAGCACACCATGATTGCCAGTAAACATTCAAATCATAGCTTGGTTAGCTAGATTCTGTTTTAGTATAGTTTCTGACCACTTCTCTCTCTCTCTCTCTATTTGGGTATTACTCTTCAAATTCATTTGAATAGCTTGGTCAGCTAGATTCTGTTTAATCTAGTTTCTGACCACCTTTCTCTCTCTCTCTCTCTCTCTCTCTCTCTCTATATATATATATATATATATATTTATATATATATATATATATATATATATATATATATATATATATATATATTCAAACAAATATATTTGGTTATTACTCTTCAAATTCATTTGAATATATTTCAGAGCTGGGAGTTGTGTTTTATATAGTTCTAAGAACTAATAGAAAAGTGAAAGCTTCGCATAGCATATCCAGAATACCGATTCAAGGTGCATCCACACAGCCTGGCTTTGATACCTTCCAGAAGAATAAACACTATAAATTCTCAGTTGATGGTGAAGTACAAAACTACACTGAGTATCAAGGTTGTAGATGTCAGATGCCGGGTTCATGTTGGCGGCATATTAAAATATCGGATATCCATTTCAGGCTACTTAAATATATATTATATATACTACATGTCTTATCTAATTGTACTAAATGTCCTAAAACTAACAACTAACATACCAACTATATAACAACTATAGGTACAAATATAAAAAATACTAAGTTAAAGTGTCGTATCAAGGTGTTTAGAGTGTAAGTAAGACAATAAGTACAAATATTATAAAAACATATGATTTAGGAGTCTAAGTAATTTAAGGGTCCAAGTAATTTAAGGCTTGAAATATACCAGTAACTTAAGAGGAAGTGATTTAAGAGTTTAGTTATTTAACACTTAAAATCCTTTTATCTCATACAACTTCAACAAAAACCCAATTAACTAAAATGAGGCTTGTCATTTCAAAAAATCATGTCAGCCAATATCAGTTTGGGCCTGATATGTCGGGGTACATATTGTAAAACGACATAAAAGTTATATATAGGCCGACATGTCGGACTTGTAGTTGACATCTACAACCATGCCAAGTATGAAAAATAATTTCTTAGTGATGGTTTAAATTACATACAATCAAATCAATTATGGTATAAAATTTGTTGATTTCAGCATTTTTGTCATGTGATGATATTCTTTTCTACTTATTTAACATCTTAAACCAATAATTTCTAAACTGTAGAAACATGGAAAATCACTAAAGGCCCACTTAGTCCGAACTGCATTAGTCATGCTGCCAAAAGACAACACACCAACTCGCGGCTCTCCGTGCGGCTCCCCAGGAGGTCCTCCTTCCTATGATGCTTCGAGCGCCTCGTACAAAGGCAACAACACAAGGTTTACACCACCCTAGTCACTACCCGTTAACCGAAGACAGCGGTGCAGTGCCACGTGTACACTCTCCTCATGCGTCTGTGCTCCCGAAAGTCCCCATGCGACCAAGACTTCATGCGAAAGTACTCCTGAAAGTCCTCATGGGGTAGCATCCATGCGGCTAAACCTTCATCCTCCAGAAGACAGATTTTCTCAAATCTAGTATGTGCCACGTGTCCAATCAACCGTGCCATCCAATTATGCTGCTAGGTGATTTAAATTCCACACTAGTAGCGTGTGTGTTATTAACCGTCCCATTAAACCAAGAGATTCTCTTAAATCTCAATATGTGCCATGTGTCAAACCGATCGAACATAAAATCTTGATGATTTGATCTCGCTTATGGCGTGTGCGTTGTAACTGCCCTATTTTACGAAAATCTTTCCAAATCATAGTATGAGCGTGTCACCATGATCGGGTCATACGATTAGCAGCTGTAATTGGTAAGTGCATTATGCCAACTTCCATAACAGCGCCTTCATATCTCTGCAGTCGATCTCCTCCAACCAACGCCACGTGTCAACTTGACCATGCTTTGCGGTTAAATAGCTATAGCAAATAGCTTAACGACCCAGATTGTGTGTCGTGGATCTCACAATTGATCATATCGAATCGTCGTCTCAGAATTGCTATAAATAGATGCGCGTCTCCTTCCTCAACACACACTGAGACAGAAAATACACACAAAGAGAATATCAAAGAGAAAGTCCTTCGCCAGTCGATTGTCAACGGAGTAAATGAGTCAGTACAGCACTCGATCTCCATCATCACACTTTTTCAGATCTTATCTTGTACTACGAACCTTCGACATTAGGGTTCTGATTGTACTTCTTTGTTTGTAATCCATAAAGGCAAAAGTAAATTAACTTTTCTCCCCTTTAATTTGTGATGGCACAAATCTGGCGGCTCTGGTGGGGACTACCTTCTCCACCAACAAGAAGGCGATGACGTAATTCGACACCGCGAAGCTGGGATCATCCCAGAAGATGTTTGTCGTTCGTTTCGACCAACAAGCCTTCGAAGATATGCTCTTCGGAAATTCAAATCCCTCACCTAGGCTAGCAAAGCCTAAAAAGACCCGAAAGGTCTTGGTGCCCAAGGCTGCTGAGCCACCCCCGACGGAAGATGCACACCCTGTTTCCGTTGATGAACCCGTGTATCAGTCTCCTATGTGTCCTGTCTATGCTCCTACTACCTCCCGTGTCCGGGAAGGATAGGGCCCAGCACTCAGGTTCTAGCAAAGTAAAACATTACGATGTTGGGAACCTAAGGGCTACCTAAGGGCTGATGTCCCTTCTAAACCCTCACGACCACGAGCCCTGGAGAGGATTCTCAGATGCCGTGCCAACAACAGAAGGCACAAGGGCACGTCGTGTCTAAATCAAGACGCACGAAGGTTCCAGTGGACGATGATGTCCGAGAAGCTACACCCAGTGCTCCTCGACGGAGGAGTATAGGAGAAGAAAAGGGAAAGTCAATCTTCCGCAGAATATCACACAACCAACCTTTTGGGCATGATGTGTACTCCCTGTACTATGCGCCAGTAAGAGTTGGTCCGAAGAAGTCTATAGGACAGTACGAGTCGGACACACTCCGGCAACTGTCCTTCCCGTGGACCGCCAACATGCGTTGTTGACAGTAACGCGCGCTTCTGACGGGAAGCTGTACAAGGCTGACCTATGCAGCCGACCTGGTCGTGTGCATGAGATAGGCCAGACACTGAAAACTTCATATGTGTGTCCATGCGCTTGGCCCACCCGACCGCATGTAGAAGACATAAAGGTGAGATTTTCCTTGATCGACCTGCACAATGTGATAAACCACAAACGCAAGTCAAGTGGAATAGATATCACGCATGAAGAGCCTTCTACAGGGCCCTGCGTCGGCATCATCATCAATTGCCATTGTACTCAAGTGGCAGTCAACACAGAAGACAGTTTGTGTTTCTGCGGCTGCAACGGAGGACAGAGGAGGTGCGGCCCTCCGCTTCGTGCTACTCTATCTGAAGGATTCCTTCCCTCAATAAGAAGGCTGGGTCATCGAACCTTCCGGTCTCGGCCAGCACGTCAAGACCCCAACCTCGGGTTTCTCATCCGGCTGTGCCCACAGAAGGGGTGTTCCTGGGAACCCGATCAAGAACAAAGGCTTCATCACAAGAAGCCTTAACACAGTCTGGGGGGTACCATCCCCTCCACAGCTCTGCAAACTGGGGTGGCAATCCTCCAGAATTCTCTACCTGCCCCTGTGAAGCTGGGGGTGGTTCCATCATATTACTACTGCGACAGCTGGGGATAGCCATTTTTTCGTGTCCGAAGACAATGCGACAATGCACGGCTACCATGACAGTACAACTCTCAGAAAGCGAGGCGTCTACAACGCTATCAACCTTTTCGCATGATAAGACGGTCTACATGGTTAGTGTTGATGAAGCAATGACTGGAGTGACTAAGTTGGGCAAGACCTATCTACAGAGTTACGACTCAATATAGGAGGAAGCAGCCGTCCCAGACCCTCCAGCCGTCACTGCGACTGTAGAAGCCATTCCACCCAAGCCTCCTGCGGCGGACAAAAATAGACAAAAGAGACTCGCTTCGACAAGTCTCTAAAAGACAACTCCGTACCAGGGCTTAACCGGCCCTACAATTTCGACATCCTGGCCCAACTTGCCATTACGCCGGCCAGGTTGTCACTCTTTGAGCTCCTCCGTCTTTCCAAAGAGACTCGGGATGCCCTGAGTGAGGCCCTTCAACATGCTGACTCTTACTTGACGCAGATCAAGGAGCCAGCAGAAGATCCCGTCGTGTGTCCCCATTGCCACAACGTGATGGACAACATGCCTAATATCACGTTCTCCTAACAAGACATGCTACTGAAAAATAACAGGTATACCCGACCCTTGTACTATACATGGTATATTGGCGCGATCTAAGTGGGCCGAATGCATATCGATCCAGGTTCCTCACTCAGCATTATCTTCCGGAGTCTGCTCCACAATCTGGGGATTCCCATGCACCGACTTGTAGGACGGTTGAGCACCTCTATAGGGGGTGAATAGAGTGTATGTGAGTGCAGCGAAAATAATCACCAATTAAAAATTTAACAATTATAAACTATGGCAGGAATAAAGAGAGTAATATGAAAGGTAGTAAGAGATAGATGATCAAACTCAGTGAATACCGCGATATATACTGGTTTTCCTCTGAAAGGACTAGTCCAGTCGCGAGTACTCTTGTCCGCTGTTAATCCACTATTTACAAGCTAAATGAGAGCTTGCCGTCTCTTTACAATACCATGCTTGGTGACAAGTACACGACCGACTTCACAACACTGTGCTTGGTGACGAGCGCAAGACCGATTCTGGAAACTGAGATGTTTTCTGAACTTGTAACCTCTTTACAGTTCTGCAGACCAAAGACTCTAAATCGAACACGATGTTACTGGCTTTGGCTAAGAGATGTATAGGTAGAATGTGAAAGCTTTAGATCACTGGAAAGACACTTTAGGAATAGATAGAGAGGAGTGAACGAGTGATTAGAAATGTGAAAATTTTCTCTATTTATAGGTGTTTTTTCTGACCGAATTCGGACAGAGTTCAGGCAGAGTTCGGATGCTAAGATCTCGCAAACGAACATTGGATGCAGATTTAGAGGCAACTGAAATTCAAACTTGGGTTCACCGAACTCGGTCAGAACTCAGACCGAGCTCGGCCAGAGTTCTGCCAGAGTTCTGTCACTTCAGAACTCAATTTAAATGGCCAAATTGCATAGGTATTTTGGGCTTTTTGGATGTGTAGAGTTTTGAGATTTAGGTATGCTGTTTGGAAAGGTGGACTGGAGTTAACCTAAGCCAGTAATATCCGATCGATTTTACATTTCATATCCTAGACTCAATAAAAAATAAAATACAGAAAAATGTAAAACTTGACTCGATATTGATTCCGGTACAAATTGCTTTTGGATGATGACTTGAAAGCTTGTTGTAGATGCAGTCCGTTCTTTGATATTGATTTCACTGACCTGAAACATTAGTAGAAGCTCGTATATTTTGCGTATCGACTTAAGTTGTCGTTGATTATCAAAATCAGGTGTGACCATTAGGCAATGTGCCAACAATTTTTTCCATTTTGATAATTGACAAACTTGAGTCTATACAAAATATAGCTAAAATTTAACTTTGAAATAATATACCTGACTTGTTCTTTGATTAATCATTTGAAATTTGATTTTGGTATTGCTCTTCTCCCCCTTTGTCATGTAGAAAATGAATAGCTCTCCCGCAATGTGTGAGGTCAACAATGTAACGCAGACAAGAAAAGAAAAAGGGTAATGTCCACAATATCCAAAAGATACAAGTCGCAAGATAGTAGAACTAGCAGTAGCAGTAGATAAACTGAAAAACTCAACTAATAAACTGATCAACTAAACATAAGTCCATAAAAGTCATAACTAGAAGAGTTTATAACTACTAAAAAGAAACTACTAATAAAAATGTCAAAATAAGAAAGTTTGGACTGATACAAAATGCAGCTACATAGATCATCATCACTAGCAAATAAAAACTCAAAACACTAACTGAATGCTCGTCTTACATATGAGCATCATCATCATCAGCTCGAGCAGGTGGCTGAGGGTTGAAATAGGCTGTGGTCGGATCAAAGTGTTCGAAAGTAGTTGGGTCGTCGAATCTCGGTCCATCGAATGCTGGATGATGGATCATCGGAACGGGAGCAGTGGGGTGATACAGCAGACTCCAGTGTAGATCAACAATACTGTTCCTCAACACATGAGCCTGTAAGGTATGACGGAACTGAGCATCAACATAACTTTGATGGCGTTGCCCGAAAAGGGTGACAAAATCATCAAAGCGCTGATAGAACTACGGGTCAAAGCCAGGAGCATGACCATCAGGGGCAGGAGGAACATCTGGATCGGCCTGAGCCTCAACAGGAGCTGCACCGGAAGGAGGTGGAGGCAGAGGATACTTCCTAGATCTAGTCAGCTCAGAAGATGACGAAGAAATAAGACAAATAGAAAGGTTGATCTGGAATCTCTTGAAAATAGCTGCCAGATGCATGGGGTATAAAAGGTTACACCCCACCCGTCTGCAACCGATCATCCAAGCCATAAAGGTCTCGGGGACAGAAAACGGAACACCAAAATGCAAATGATACATCGCAGACATCTCAAAGAACGTGATCTCGTCAGACGATCTCGTCTTGGGAAGCAAGGCAGAGAAAACAAAGCGATGTAATTCAGAAGTTTTGGTTGAGGTGTTTTGCAAATATCCTACCGCTGCGAGGAACAGGATTAGGATGACACATATAGACTTTGAGAGAGTCGAGGGTCATGTCTTGGGGAAACTGGACTCTATGAATATCAACTAACGCCTCGCCGACATCAGGCATGTGAAAATACTCACTGACGTCAGTCGAGTTAAACTCAATTTCATGTCCAGCGACACAAGAGTAGATACTACCATCAGGTTTTACTTGCATGTTGCAATAAAACATTCTAACGACGTTATCATAGATATTATCAGCAGTTGTAAAGAAATTTCGAAGACTAAGTCGATCGAAAGTGTTTGCATACTCAGAGAAAATAGTGAAGTTGACAGCTCTCCCTGGATATATTTTTCGAAGAGAAAAAGAGCCAAACAAAGAATTTGAGAATTCTACAGTTGGAAGAGTGAAGCGTCAAAGTCCTCTTCATCGGAGGGACGAGCGGGACTAAATGCGTTCACAAGTTCATACTCCGAAGTTGAAGATGAACCCGCTGTGGAAGAGATTTTCTTTCTCTTATGGATTTGCTTAGGAGCCATTATGAAAAGAGAGAGAGAGAGGAGAGATACCTCAAAAGAGTAGAGAACTAGAAGGAGGGAGTCACCTCTGAGCTTCTTAGATCCAAGAACTAGGGAGGAGGAGAGCTTGAAAATATGAAAACTAGGGTTTATGAAGAGTTTTCGGTGGGTAGATGAAGAAGAAAGGAGGAGTAAAAGGGGTATAAATAGGATTAGGGCTGGCAGCAGCTGTTATGGAAAATTGAACCATTGCCGACCGAACTCGATCCGAGTTCGGACAGAGTTCGGCCACTTGTATTTCCAATTCATTTATGCACAATGAATGATAAATAAACTTAATAACTTTTAAACTTCTTCATTTAATAATGTTCATTACTTTGGGTTAGCTGTAGGGGCTGCATCCCAGCTAGCGGTAGTCCGAAGACTAGTACACGGTGTTGCTTCAGGCTATTTACACATATATGACAGAAGGACCCTTTCGGCTTGTACCCCAAATAATTTCAATTAATAAATGTCAAGGTTTTAATTCATAAGAGTTTTTATTAATCATAATGCATCATGAATCCGAAAATTCAAGTATGCCTAGTTCACGATGCAGATAGTTAAAACGGTCTTCAGCAAGTGATTTTGCAAAAATATCTGCTAATTGATGATCTGTGTCAATGAATTCTAAGTGAATATTCCCGTGTTGTTGATGATCACGTAAAAAATGATGACGAATCTCTATGTGTTTTGTGCGTGAGTTAGTCAGGTTAATCGTGCTAGTGTTGTCACAAAATATGGGAATCTTCGTGTAGTGCAGATTGTAGTCTTCTAGGGTTTGTTTCATCCACAAAATTTGAGCACAACAGTGTCCTGCGGCAATATACTCAGCCTCAGTTGTTGATAGCGCTACAGAATTTTGCTTTTTGCTAAACCATGAGACTAAAACTTTTCCTAGAAAATGACACGTACCGTTGGTACTTTTACGGTCTACTTTGCATCATGCAAAATCAGCATTTGAATAACCGATTAGGTCAAAAGATGTTTTAGGATACCCCAAGCCGACTGTAGAAGTTCCCTTAAGGTATCGGAAGATACGCTTAACGGCGCATAGGTGTGATTCCTTAGGGTTAGCTTAATATCTTGCACAGATGCAAACGCTAAACATGATATCATGGCGACTAGCAGTTAAATATAATAAGCTACCAATCATACCTCGATACTTGCGTTGGTCGACTGGTTTGCCACTTTCATCAATGTCAAGCCGGGTAGATGTAGCCATTGGAGTTCTGATAGGCTTTACGTTGTCGAAGTCATACTTCTTCAGTAAATCCTTCGTATACTTAGTTTGGTTGATGAATGTTCCCTGTGAGTGTTGTTTGATCTGAAGTCCTAGAAAGTAGTTCAGTTCTCCCATCATACTCATCTCAAACTCACTCTGCATACACTTAGCAAATTTTTAAGAAAGTTTTTCATTAGTAGAATCGAATATTATGTCATCTACATAAATCTGCACAAGAAGAATATCATCTGAAGATTTGATAAAAAAAGTAGCATCAACTCTTCTTTTTGAAAAACCATTTTCAAGTAGAAAGACACTTAGGCGTTCATACCAAGCCCGAGGTGTTTGTTTGAGTCCATAGAGTGCTTTTCTAAGTTTGAAGACGCGATCGGGTATTTGAAAATTTTCAAAGCCTGGGGGTTATTTCGTAAAAACTTTTTGTTTTAAAAATCTATTTAAAAATGCACTTTTCATGTCCATTTGAAACAATTTAAAATTGTGAAAACATGCAAATGCACAAAACATGCGGATAGCTTCTAGTGTAGCAACATGAGCATATGTCTCGTCATAATCAATATATTCTTCTTGATTATAACCTTGTGCCACTAGACGTGCTTTGTTGCGTATAACTTGTCCATCCATCCTTAATTTATTTCGGAATACCTATTTGGTACTAATTATCGATTGACCAATAGGTTCAGGAACAAGTTCCCAAACTTGGTTTCTCTCAAATTAATTAAGTTCCTCTTGCATGGCATTAATCCAAAATTCATCATTAAAAGCATCTGCAACTGTCTTAGGTTTTACTTGTGATATAAAAGCTACATTAGCTGCTATATCAGTGTCTTTATTAGAAGAACGTGTACTTACACATTTTGATACATCATCTATGATGAGCGTCTTTTGATGATCTGGCAAGAATTTTCAAGATTTGAATCTTTCTGTTAGATCTTCCACAGGGATCTCTCTGGTAGCAGTATCTTTGGATGACTTGGATTTAACTTGTGCATCTTCTTCATCACTGTCGCTAGATCTGTGACTATTGAGCTCATCAAAAGTAACATTAATAGATTCTTCAACAATCATAGATCTTTTATTAAATACTCTATATCCCTTACTCTTAGCAGCATATTCGAGAAATATTCCTTCATCTGCTTTAGAGTCGAACTTTTCCAAGTTGTCCTTGGTGTTCAGGATAAAACAACGACATCCGAAAACTTTAAAATAAGAAATATTTGGAATCCTTCCAAACAAAAGCTCATATGGTGTTTTCTTCGAGATAGGTCGAATTAACACCCTATTTAAAATATGACAGACTGTACTAACAGCCTTTTGCCCAAAAATATTTGGGAAGATTATGCTGATTTAGCATAACTCTAGCCATCTCGCTTAGAGTACGATTCTTCCGCTCCACAACACCATTATGTTGGGGAGTTTTAGGACAAAAAAACTCGTGGTAATATCCACTATCATCACAAAACTTTTTGAAATCAGCATTTATGAATTCGCCACCATGATCACCTCGGATACAAGTAATCATGAAGCTTTTTTCATTTTGTACCTTTTTACAAAATATTTGAAATTCAAAAATTGTATCACTTTTATTTGATAAAAAGTAAACCTATGTAAAACGAGAGAAATCATCCACACTAACAAAGGCGCAGAGTTTACCGCCAAGACTAGCGACTCTACTAGGACCAAATAAATCCATATGAATTAACTGCAAGGGTCTAGAGGTACTTCCAGCATTGATGGATTTAAAAGTAGACCTAGTTGTCTTGTTCTTTTCACAGTCAGCACATACCATGTCTCTCTTGAATGTGATCTCAGAGAGTCTTTTTACCAACTTTTTGGTGCGCAGTCGTGAGCATTGAATTCAAAAGCGCGCCTAGGCGCAAGGCGCAACGATGCGCAGGGACAACGCCTAGGAACAAGCCAGACGCACCACCTTAAAAAAGCGCGCGCCTAGTGTAGAAAGGCGCAGGCTTCAGGTGCTCAACACGGCGTGCCTAGGCGTGAATCTACTTTAATATATATATATATATATATATATATATATATATATATATATATATATTCCAACCATCTATATACATGTTATATAGTTTATGGGCTTTATTGAAAGTATAGAAATTATTGTCATTAATATTATTGTGGATTTTAGATTGTTTTCTAAATTAGAATGTACTTCTATATTTAAAGGCTTATATATATGTGGTTTGTATATTATATGTATATAGTTTGGATTATTTATATCTAATGGGCTTTTAGATTGTTATATATATATATATATATATATATATATATATAATATATAAATAATAATTTTGTGCCTATAATTAGTGATATTTTCAAGGAATTTGGACTTCTATGTAGCTAAGTTTTTAAATGTAGATATTTTTTACATATAAAGAAAAAAGTGCGCCTAGCTTTCAAAAGACGCGTCTTGAGCCTTGCGCCTAGCGCCTCAGGCTCCAGGAATCTTTGCGTCTTGGTGTGCCTTTTGCCTTTTAAAACTATGGTCGTGAGATAGTGTTAATATTGGCATGTCCTAGCCTCATGTGCCATAGCCAGCTTTCATCTTGATTTACTACTAGGCACCTTCCTGCATTGTTAGTACTTTCTAGAAAGAAAACATAAATATTGTCTTCTCTAATGCCTTCATATACGGGATTATCAGATGACATTTCATATATAGTACAGTTGTCTTTTACAAAGTTGATGCCATAGCCATTGTCTGCCAAATGACTTATGCTCAGTAGGTTATGTTCTAACTCCGTAACTAGACAAACGTCTTTTATTATTGGATAAGGAGACATACCAACAGTGCCATTTCCAATTATATCACCTCTCAAGTTGTTTTCGAAGGAGACGTATCCTTTTTTCTTTATCGATAGCGTAGCGAACAAAGATGTATCACCAGTCATGTGCCGCGAACATACGCTATCGAGGATCTACTTGCTTCTAGCATGAGAGGGTTGAGGGTCCACCTACAACACGAGTAGATGAATACTTTGGTACCCATTTCTTGAAGGGTCCATTTTGATTAGTGTTAGGTATCCAAACAAGTGTTTGATTGTCAACAAGCTTTCTTGCTTAGACAATACTGTGATATGTGCCCATGAGTACCATAGTACGTGCAAGCGAGTATTGAAAAAGTGCTCTTTGTTTCTGTGTTGACATGCATTTGTGTCTTCTTTGAAAACCTATAAGTGAAAGCATGATTGTGATTAACGTGTTGTTTGCGTGCTTTCTGTGGTTTAGTCCTCTTAGTTGTATGCTTAGCATTAGGACTAATCTTAGGCTGTGTCACAGGAATGGCCTGCTTGCCTAACTTGATCTCTAATTTTTTAGAGACCATACAAGACTCCTCATATCTAGCAGTCATATCAGCGAGTCTTTGCTCTGTGACTAAGTGCCTCTTCTTCTCTATGTCATAAAGCTCTTGTATCTTGACATAGTCTCTTTCTTTCTTTTCAATGGTGAGGATAGCCTCATGATAGTACCTTGAGCTTGATCTCATCCGTGTTATTGGTAGTAGATGTCTCTCTAATATCTTCGAGAAGATTAAACAATCTTGCTATTTCGGTTGTGCATGCCTTAACCTCTTTGCGAGATTGCTTATACTTGTCTAACGCATTTTTGTGTTCAAGTAGTTCACTAAAAGCATTTTCTAACTCATCGAAAGTAAAGTCATCATATAGAGGGTTAGCTGATACCTTATCGAATGTCATAAGACAGACATTAGCAGTGCTGCAGGGTCTGTCCTCTTCCTCTGATTCACTGGCATCACTTTCGTGTCATATGCTTGTATTTGCATACTTTCGATCAGTTGTAGCTTTTATGTTTGATCTTGATCTATCTATCATATGGACTGCTTTTCTTTGACAGTGGACAGCCCTTCTTCATATCCCCTGACTTCTTGCATCCAAAGCATATTGTTTCTTCTTTATTGCTTTCGTGGACGTCTTTCTTCCTTCGGTTTGATCTCTCAAACTTTAAGATTTTCCTGAAGTTCTTTACTAGCAGGGCTTGCTCATCACAACTAGATGATTCTTCGTCAGAATCTTTACATGCAACTCTTTTGGCTTGCGCTTTGAAGGCGATCGATTTTTCTTTAGGGGTCGCTTCTTTAAATTCTTGTAGGTCCAGCTCATGGGTCATCAGCTTGCCCATAAGTCTCCAGAGTCGTGGTGGTGAGATCGTTTCCTTTAATGATTGCTGTTGTTTTTGGATTCCAATTCTTGGTTAGAGCCCGTAGCACTTTTCTGATCTTCTCATGATTACTGTAATCCTTACCAAGAGATTGCAAATGATTACTAATATCTAGGAAACGAGTAGAGTAAACATCTGTCTAATTGACTCGCCGTGTTTCATCTTAAAAGATTCATATTCCTGTGTTAGTCTGCTGATTTTGGATTCTTGTACTTGGGAAGTCCCTTCATGGGTTATCTCAAGAAGTCCCCAAATATCATGAGACGTAGTACAGGTAGAAACTCGATTGAACTCCGTTTTGTCAATTGCACAGAATAGTGCATTGATGGCACGTACATCTAGACTAGTCTTTGACTTTTCTTCGTCAGTGTATTTGTCATGTGGCTTGTCTACAAGTACGCCCTCAATCACTATAGGTGCCGGTTTTTTATAACCGTCAACAACTATAGACCAAAGATCAAAGGCAAAAGACTTTAGAAAGGAAGTCATTCGTGTTTTCCCATATGTGTAGTTTGTTCCATCAAATAATGGGGGTCTATTTGTGGATTGCCCTTCACCGTTGAATATTGATTTCACGGCTCCCATATACTCTCTAGGGTTGTTATATTAGAATATAAGCTGCTCTGATACCAATTGTAGGATCGTTGAGCACCTCTAGAGGGGAGGTGAATAGAGTGTGTGCGAGTGCAGCGGAAATAAGCACCAATTAAAAATTTAACAGTTATAAACTATGGCAGGAATAAAGAGACAGTAATATAAAAGGTAGTAAGAGATAGAAGATCAAACTCAATGAACACTGCGATATATACTGGTTTTCCTCTGAGAGGACTAGTCCAGTCGCGAGTACTCTTGTCCGCTGTTAATCTACTATTCACAAGCTAAATGAGAGCTTGTCGTCTCTTTACAACACCGTGCTTTGTGACAAGTGCACGACCGACTTCACAACACTGTGCTTGGTGACGAGCGCACGACCGACTCCGGAAACTGAGATGTTTTCTGAACTTGTAACCTCTTTACAACTCTGCAGACCAAAGACTCTAAATCGAACACGATGTTACTGACTTTGGCTAAGAGAGTATAAGTAGAATGTGAAAGCTTTAGATCACTGGAAAAACACTTTAGGAATAGATAGAGGGAGGATTGAATAAGTGATTAGAAATGTGAAAATCTTCTCTATTTATAGGTGTTTTTCCTGACCGAACTCGGGCAGAGTTCAGGCAGAGTTCTGATGCTAAGATCTCGCAAACGAACGTTGGATGCAGATTTGGAGGCAGCTGAAATTCAAACTTGGGTTCACCGAACTCAGTCAGAACTTGGACCGAACTCGGCCAGAGTTCTGCCAGAGTTCTGTCACTTCAGAACTCAATTTAAATGGCCAAATTGCATATAGGTATTTTGGGCTTTTTGGATGTGTAGAGTTTTGAGATTTAGGTAGGCTATTTGGAAAGGTGGACTGGAGTTAACCTAAGCCAGTAATATCCGATCCATTTTACATTTCATATCTTAGACTCAATAAAGAATAAAATACAGAAAAAATTGTAAAACTTGACTCGATATTGATTCCGGTACAAATCGCTTTTGGATGATGACTTAAAAGCTTGTTGTAGATGCAGTCCGTTCTTTGATATTGATTTCACTGACCTGAAACATTAGTAGCAGTTCGTATATTTTGCGTATCGACTTAAGTCGTCGTTGATTATCAAAATCAGGTGTGACCATTAGGCAATGGGCCAACAATCTCTCCCATTTTGATAATTGACAAACTTGAGTTTATACCAAAATATAGCTAAAATTTAACTTTGAAATAATATACCTGACTTGTTCTTTGATTACTCGTTTGAAATTTGATTTTGGTATTGCTCTTCTCCCCCTTTGTCATGTACAAAATGAATAGCTCTCCCGCAATGTGTGAGGCCAACAATGTAATACAGAAAAGAAAAGAAAAAGAGTAATATCCACAATATCCAAAAGATACAAGTCACAAGATAGTAGAACTAGCAGTAGCAGTAGATAAACTGAAAAACTCAACTAATAAATTGATCAACTAAAACTGATTGAAAGTACATAAGTCCATAAAAGTCATAACTAGAAGAGTTTATGACTACTAAAAAGAAACTACTAATAAAAATGTCCAACTAAGAAAGTTTGGACTGATACAAAATGCAGCTACATAGATCATCATCACTAGTAAATAAAAACTCAAAACACTAACTGAATGCTCGTCTTACATATGAGCATCATCATCATCAGCTCGAGCAGGTGGCTGAGGATCGAAATAGGCTGTGGTCGGATCAAAGTGTCTGAAAGTAGTCAGGTCGTCGAACCTCGGTCCATCGAATGCTGGATGATGGATCATCGGAACGGGAGCAGTGGGGTGATGCAGCAGACTCCAGTGTACATCAGTAATACCGTTCCTCTATACCTGAGCCTGTGAGGTATGACGGAACTCAGCATCAACATAACTCTGATGACGTTGCCCGGAGAGGGTGACAAAATCATCGAAGCGTTGATAGAACTGCGGGTGGGTGACAAAATCATCGAAGCGCTGATAGAACTGCGGGTCAAAGCCAGGAGCATGAGCATCAGGGGCAGGAGGAGGAACATCTGGATCGGCCTGAGCCTCAACAGGAGCTGCACCGGGAGGAGGTGGAGGCAGAGGATATTTCCTAGATCTAGTCAGCTCAGAAGATGACGAAGAAATAGGACAGATAGAAAGGTTGATCTGGAATCTCTTGAAAATAGCTGTCAGATGCATGGGGTATAAAAGGTTACACCCCAGCCGTCTGCAACCGATCATCCAAGCCATAAAGGTCTTGGGGACAGAAAACGGAACACCAAAATGCAAATGATACATCGCAGACATCTCAAAGAACGTGATCACGTCAGAAGATCCCCTCTTGGGAAGCAAGGCAGAGAAAACAAAGCGATGTAACTCATAGAAGTTTTGGTTGAGGTGTTTTGCAAATATCCTGCCGCTGCGAGAAACAGGGTTAGGATGACACATAGACTTTGAGAGAGTCGAGGGTCATGTCTTCGGGAAACTGGACTCTATGAATATCAACTAACGCCTCGCCGCCATCCGGCATGTGAAAATACTCACTGACGTCAGTTGAGTTAAACACAATTTCATGTCCAGCGACACAAGAGTAGATACTACCATCAGGTTTTACTTGCATGTTGCAATAAATATTCTAACGGCTTTATCATAGATATTATCAGCAGTTGCAAAAAAATCCCGAAGACTAAGTCGATCGAAAGTGTTTGCATACTCTGATAAAATAGTGAAGTTGACAGCTCTCCTGGGACATATTTCCCGAAGAGAAAAAGAGTCAAACAAAGAGTTTGAGAATTCTACAGTTGGAAAGAGTGAAGCGTCAAAGTCCTCTTCGTCGGAGGGACGAGCGAGACTAAATGCGTTCATAAGTTCATACTCCGAAGTTGAAGATGAACCCGCTGTGGAAGAGATTTTCTTTCTCTTATGGATTTGCTTAGGAGCCATTATGAAAAGAGAGAGAGAGAGAGAGAGAGAGAGAGAGAGAGAGAGGAGAGATACCTCAAAAGAGTAGAGAACTAGAAGGAGGGAGTCACCTCTGAGCTTCTTAGATCCAAGGACTAGGGAGGAGGAGAGCTTCAAAATATGAAAACTAGGGTTTATGGAGAGTTTTTGGTGGGTAGATGAAGAAGAAAGGAGTAAAAGGGGTATAAATAGAATTAGGGTTGGCAACAGCAATTCTGGAAAATTGAATCATCGTCGACCGAACTCGGCCCGAACTCGGTTCGAGTTCGGGCAGAGTTCGGCCACTTGTATTTTCAGTTCATTTATGCATAATGAATAATAAATAAACTTAATAACTTTTAAACTTCTTCATTTAATAATGTTCATTACTTTTGGTTAGCTATAGGGGCCGGATCCCAGCTAGCGGTAGTCCGAAGACTAGAACACCGTGTCGCTTCAGACTATTTACGCATGTATGATAGAAGGACCCTGTCGGCTTGTACCCAAAATAACTTCAATTAATAAATGTCAAAGTTTTAAGTCATAAGAGTTTTTATTAATCATAATGCATCATGAATCCGAAAATTCAAGTATGCCTAGTTCACGACGCAGATAGTTAAAACAGTCTTCAGCCAGTGGTTTTGTGAAAATATCTGCTAGTCGATGATCTATGTCAATGAATTCTAAGAGAATATTCCCGTGTATTTGATGATCACGTAAAAAGTGATGACGAATCTCTATGTGCTTTGTGCGTGAGTGACAAACAGGGTTCTTAGTCAGGTTAATCGTGCTAGTGTTGTCACAAAATATGGAAATCTTCGTGCAGTGCAGATTGTAGTCTTCTAGGGTTTGCTTCATCCACAAAATTTGAGCACAACAGCGTCCTGCGGCGATATACTCAGCCTCAGTTGTTGATAGCGCTACAGAATTTTGTTTTTTGCTAAACCAGAAGACAAACTTTTCCTAGAAAATGACACGTACCGCTGATACTTTTACGGTCTACTTTGCATCATGCAAAATCAGCATCTGAATAACCGATTAGGTCAAAAGATGTGGTTTTGGGATATCACAAGCCGATTGTAGAAGTTCCCTTAAGGTATCGGAAGATACGCTTAACGGCGCATAGGTATGATTCCTTAGGGTTAGTTTGATATCTTGCACAGATGCAAACGCTAAACATGATATCAGGACGACTTGCAGTTAAATATAATAAACTAACAATCATACCTCGATACTTACGCTGGTCGACTGGTTTGCCACTTTCATCAATGTCAAGCCGGGTAGATGTAGCCATTGGAGTTCCGATAGGCTTTATGTTGTCGAAGTCATACTTCTTCAGTAAATCCTTCGTATACTTAGCTTGGTTGATGAATGTTCCCTGTGAGTGTTGTTTGATCTGAAGTCCTAGGAAGTAGTTCAGTTCTCCCATCATACTCATCTCAAACTCACTCTGCATACACTTAGTAAATTCTTGACAAAGTTTTTCATTAGCAGAACCGAATATTATGTCATCTACATAAATTTGCACAAGAAGAATATCATCATCTGAAGATTTGATAAATAAAGTAGTATCAACTCTTCCTTTTGAAAAATCATTTTCAAGTAGAAAGACACTTAAGCGTTCATACCAAGCACGAGGTGCTTGTTTGAGTCCATAGAGTGCTTTTCTAAGTTTGAAGACGTGATCGGGTTTTTGAAAATCTTCAAAGGCAAGGAGTTGTTTCACAAAAACTTCTTCTTTTAAAAATCCATTTAAAATTGCACTTGTCACGTCCATTTGAAACAATTTAAAATTATGAAAACATGCAAATGCACAAAACATGCGGATAGCTTCTAGTCTTGCAACAGGAGCATATGTGTCGTCATAATCAGTACCTTCTTCTTGATTATAACCTTGTGCCACTAGACGTGCTTTGTTGCGTAGAACTTGTCGATCCTCAATTTATTTCGGAATACCCATTTGGTACCAATTATCGATTGACCAATAGGTTTAGGAACAAGTTCCCAAACTTGGTTTCTCTCAAATTGATTAAGTTCCTCTTACATGGCATTAAACCAAAATTCATCATTAAAAGCATCTGCTACTGTCTTAGGTTCTACTTGCGATATAAAAGCTATATTAGTTGCTATATCAGTGTCTTTATTAGAAGAACGTGTACTTACACCTTTTGATACATCACCTATGATGAGCGTCTCTGGATGATCTGGCAAGAATTTCCAAGATTTGAATGTAAAACCTTTCCTACTGTATGTCCTAGCAATGGACTACTCTCTCGGCTCCCTATTTGCCCAGAAGAGTGACGCAGGCCATGAACATGCCATCTACTATCTCAGCATGATGATGATCAATGCTGAACACAGGTAAAACCTGGTCGAGAAGGTGTCTTGCGCTGATATTTGCTATCCAAAAGACACGCCAATATGTGACCGAAAAGACAATACAGGTCATCTCCCGTGTCAACACTCTTAATGTGCTCATAAGCAAGCCAGGGGCACTAAGTTCTCGCTTAGCCACTTGGACTATGTTGCTCTCTCCATACGACATGGTGTTCGTCCCGCAAAGGGCCGTAAAAGGCCATGCATTAGCTGACTTCTTGGTGGCACATCCAATATCGCAGACATCAAAACTATATGACGACATCTCCGACGAAGTGTTGGACTCTAGCGCAACCATGACTAAGAATGTCTGGCAAATGTTCTTTGATGGTGCTCAAAGAATAGGACCCAACGGTGAGATTGTTACCTGAGTCAGGGTGGTTCTTATCTCCCCTGATGATTTGGTTATCCATCGCGCATACTCTCTCGTGGAACCATGTTCCAACAATGTGACAGAATATAATGCCCTTATCATCGGACTTCAACTGGCTAAACAGCTGGGGGCGGATTATCTAGAAGCCTATGGGTATTCCAAGCTAATAGTAAGCCAGGTTCGAGGGGAATACGAGGTACGACATGAAGATCTGGTGTCCTACTACCAAGCATCGATTGATATAATCTCGACCTTCACTGCGTTCTTCATAGAACATGTGCCTAGGTTGCAGAATATCGAAGCCGATGTCCTTGCTGGGCTGGCAGCTTCCCTAGCTGTGCGTATCAAAATCCGACATTCGGTCACAGTGACCGGCCGAGAGCTGCTATATACCAGAAATGGCCTGCACTTATGTCATTGCTACTCCGCAGAGACAAACATCGGAACCAAAGACTAGAGGTTCGCTCTCATAGATTATGCAGTCTATGGGGTTCTTCCAGATGACCCAAAGGAAACCACCTCCGTTAGAAGGCATTTCCTCCGATTCTACTACGATGCAGCCACCAAAACATTATATCGTCGCTCGTACGACGGGCTTCTGCTAAGAAGCTTATCGGACGCAGAAGCCAAACAACTACTTCGCGAGGCGCATGATAGCACCAGCGGCGCATGATAGCACCAGCGGCGCATGATAGCACCAGCGGCGCGCACCAACCATGCCCCATGCTACAAGGCTGTCTTCGTCGTATAGGTTACTATTGGCCCACGATGGTCTCAGATGCTATACACTATGCAAAGCGGTGCAAAATGTGCCAGATACACGCCGACTTCAGTCACAGTCCCTCGGAGTTCCTCCACCCATCAGTCGCATCCTAGCCATTCGAAGCATGGGATATGGACATCATTGGTCCAATCAGCCAATCATCAGCGAGAGGGCACCGATTATCCTTGCCATAACTGACTACTTCTCCAAATGGGCAGAGGTTGTGCCACCCCCGGAGGTGAAGACTTCCAACGTGATTAGTTTTATTAAACATCACGTTATCTACCGATTCGGCCTGACTCGACGGATTATTCATGACAATAGTCCGCAATTCGCAAGTCATGCTTTTTATCAATTTTGCGATACAAATCAAATCCGGAATTTAGCATCAACAACTCATAACCCAACATCAAATAGGTTACCAGAAGCTTTCAACAAGACGACCATCGGATTGCTAAAGAAGTTCGTCTCATCCAAGAAGCACAACTAGAACGAGAAACTCGGCGGGTGTCTCTGGGCATACCGTACAACTGTCCGAACTTCGACCAGTAGTACTCTGTTCTTCTTGGTTTACGTTAGTGAAGCAGTTCTTCCCCTGGAAGTCCAAATTCCTTCCCTCCGGATTGCCCTCTCTAACTAGCTGATAGTCGAAAACAATCATCGATTGCGACTGCTAGAACTGGAAGCACTGGATGAAAAGCGTCTCTTAGTTCAACAACGTATTGAGCTGTATCAAGGGCTCATTGCTGGAGCCTTCAACAAGAAGGTAAAGGAAAGGACGTTCCAAGTTGGCGACCTCGTCCTAGCAGTCAGAAGGCCGATGGTCATGACCCACAAAAAGGAGAAAAAATTCAAGCCAAATTAGAGGGTCCATTCGTCGTGGAATCGGTGTACTCCAACGGGGCATACAAGCTCGCAAAACCTAATGGAGATTTACTGATGATGTCCATCGACAACAAATTCCTAAAGAAATACTACGTCTGAACCTTAGCCCGGCGTTGGATCTCTATCTCCAGCACGATTGTTTGTATTCTCCCCATCCCAAAAATATTCCTCCACAGGTATTCACATCATCATGCGACAAAGACTCAGCCGCACAACATACGACAAAAGCTTCATGCGGCTTGCCAAAGATAATTTCGACTCTATTGAATTACAACTACCCTTTGGGGCCCAATTGCCTCAAGGGTATCTCACCTTCGATCCGCTGTTGGGTCGAATGTATCCTTCCTTCCAATATCCGCTCTTTCCCAGCAAAGAGCGAGACGACTCAAACCATAGTTCACGTCCATATATTCTCTGAACTAACCGTCTAGTCGTCTTCCAGAAAATAATCATGTCAACATTACCTCTGAATTATTTTTCAAACCAAGGGTACCTATTTGCCATGTCCATATTGCCTCTGAACGAATATCTATCCTATCACCCGTTGTTCTGACCATGATGTTCCAAACATCGACTACGAAGGGAAGTACTTGCCATGTCCATATCACCTTTAAGCAAGACATTCCTTGATTCCACTATCTTACTCACATGGTCCATGATAGTACTTCTTATCCCACCTTGCTACCCGTACCTAGTCTTAGGTGCGCCATTGGTAGCAAGTCCACCACCAAACATCCCTCTAAACAAAAAATTCTCAAATACACAGAAAAGGGAGGGCATAGGTTAAACATAGTGACGTCATGCACAGTCGAGGAGTTAGTCCTGGGTGATCAACTAAACAATATGTGCTAAAAGAAGACTTTTATTGATAGAAGAACGGAGGGTTACAAAATATGGCCACAAGGGCTTAACAAAACAAAGGAAAAAAAAGCTAGGAGGAGGAACAGTCGGAGTCGTTGACGGCATCCGCAATGTCCTGGAGAGATTGGATGCCAGAGTAATGGAATAGACGACGAAAGGCCTCCACCAGTCCCCTCGACTCTTTCTCCTCTGGATCCAGAGGAAGGGAATCAAGATCCGATGTCGCGCTCAGAGGGCGAGCGATGTCGCCCAAGGACATGCCAAGGACAGTGAGAAGACGGTCGGCAGCCGCCAACTTCTTCTCCTCCAACTTCCTCTTTCTCGAGCCAGAGGAAGACGGTGGAGGAGAAAACACAACGGCCCCGTAGCAGAGGCAACAATACTTACAGACTCTTTCCTCCTCAACTTCCTAGAGCGTCTGTGACGAGAAGTCCTCTTCGGGACCATAGGGAGATGAAGATGCAAAGAAGCGATGGCTTCCTCCTGAATTTATAGAAGAAACCACTAACTCCTCGTATACACTAATTTAACGCGTGGGGAGATGGAAAAGTTCTAATGGTGAATCTGATGCTTTTGTCTCCTTAAGACATGATTCAAACCCCTCAAATGGCGACGAATCGAAGTCGGAAGCAAAATCTTTTCAAATGCAGCAGTTATCATTAAAAGCCTGACAGCCTGACAACGTTTCCTATGCCATAACTGACAGCGTCATAAGCAGTGTAACGGACAAAGTCCAGACGGCCAAACTCTATGCGTCCATGCTTTTGTTCAAACTGTTCCAAACTTATTCCAAGTTTGAAAACTTTGAAGGAGATCTTGTAGAAGCATAAAAAATTACTAAAGGCCCACTCAGTTCGAACCGCATCAGGTCATGCGGCTAAGAGACAGTACACCAACTCGCGGCTCTCCGTGCAGCTCCCCAGGCGGTCCTTTTTCCTATGATACTTCGAGCGCCTCGTACAAAGGCAGCAGCACAAGGATTGCACTACCTAGTCACTACCCGTTAACTAAAGACAGCGCCATAGTGCCACGTGTACACTCTCCTCATGCGGCTGTGCTCCCAAAAGTCCCCATGCGACCAAGACTTCATGCGGTAGTACTCCTGAAAGTCCTCATTCGGTAGGATCCATGCGGCTAAACCTTCATCTCCAGAAGACAATGTTTCTCAAATCTAGGTATGTGCTACGTGTCCAATCAACCGGGCCATCCAATTACACTGCTATGTGATTTGAATTCCGCATTAATAGTGTGTGTTATTAACCGTCCCATTAAACCAAGAAATTCTCTTAAATCTCAGTATGTGCCACGTGTCAAACCGATCGAACATATAATCTTGATGATTTGATCTCGCTTTTATGGCGTGTGCGTTGTAACCGCCCTATTTTATGAAAAATCTTCCCAAATCATATTATGAGCCACGTGTCACCGTGACCGGGTCATACAATTAGCATCTTTAATTGGTAAGTGCATTATACCAACTTTCATAACAGCGCCTTCAGGATCTCTGCAGCGGATCTCTTCCATTCAACGTCACGACATGTCAACTTGACCAGACTTTGCGGTTAAACAACTATAACAAATAGCTTAACGACCCAGATTGTGTGCCGTAGATCTCGCAGCTGATCACATCCAATCGTTGCCTCAGAATTGCTATAATAGTGGTGCGTCTCCTTCCGCAACACATACAGAGACATGACACAAAAGAGAGCATATCAAAGAGAAAGGCCTTCACCAGTTAATCGTCAACGGAGTAAAGGAGTCACTACAGCACTCGATCTCCATCGTCACACTTTTTCAGATCTTATCTTGTACTACGAACCCTTGTTGTTAGGGTTCGGATTGTACTTCTTTGTTTGTAATCCATAAAGGAAAAAGTAAATAAAAGTTTTCTCCCCTTTACTTTGTGATGGCAACATAAACGATGGTCTTTAATCTTTCGCAAGGTACAACTCAGGCCGTCAACATTGATCTTGACTTTATTTACACTCTTGTAGTTTCTCCTGAACTTTCTGGGGTTTGGACTGCTGTTGTGAATAGCTAAACCATATATGTATGACTTGAATTGTTTTTGTACTTCCTCCTCTATCAGAAGTTGACTCTACTTGATGTGTCAATTGTTATGAATCTAGGAATGCCTACAACATGGTTCTTCACAAATTTGGGGAAAAACTATACTCTGGACTTGTAACCACCATGACTTGGCACTTGAAAGAAATGTCAAAATCTATTGAGGCAGCCCAAGGGGGTTTATTTCTTGAAGAACTTAACAGAAAGTGGGGGGATCACAACAAAGCGTTGCAGATGATCCGGGACATACTAATGTACATGGATAGGACTTTCGTTACCAGCTCTAAGAAGACGCCAGTTCACGAGCTCGGTCTGAATCTTTGGAGGGACAACATAATCCACTCCAGTAAAATTCAGAGCAGGTTAGTTACCACTCTTTTGGAGCTCATACACAGAGAGAGAACTGGTGAAGTCATAAACCGTGGCTTAATGAGGAACATAACAAAGATGCTCAAGGATCTGGGTTCTTCTGTGTATGAAGAAGACTTTGAGAAGCCCTTCTTGGACATCTCGGCAAGTTTTTATAGTGGTGAATCGCAGCAGTTCATTGAATGCTGTGATTGTGGAGATTACCTAAAAAAAGCCGAGAGGAGGCTTAACGAAGAGATGGAGAGGGTAACTCACTATTTGGATGCCAAAACTGAAGCAAAAATAACCCAAGTGGTTGAGAAGGAGATGATCGCGAACCACATGCAGAGATTGGTCCATATGGACAACTCTGGGCTCGTGAACATGCTTGTGGACGATAATTATGATGACCTGGCCAGAATGTACAATTTATTTCACCGAATTCCTGATGGTCTTTCTACGATCCGTGATGTAATGATTTCCCACCTTCGGGAAACTGGGAAGCAGTTGGTAACTGATCCTGAGAGACTTAAAGATCCAGTGGATTTTGTCCAACGCCTTCTCGATGAGAAAGATAAGCATGACAAGATCATCAGCACAGCATTTAGCAATGACAAGACCTTCCAAAATGCTTTGAACTCTTCATTCGAGTACTTCATTAATATGAATAACAGGTCTCCAGAGTTCATTTCCCTTTATGTTGACGATAAGCTTCGTAAAGGTCTGGAAGGGGTCAGTGAAGAAGATGTCGAGGTTGTCCTTGATAAAGTGATGATGCTGTTTAGGTATTTACAAGAGAAGGATGTGTTTGAAAAGTATTATAAGCAGCACTTGGCAAAAAGGCTTCTTTCGGGTAAAGCAGTGTCAGATGATGCAGAGAGAAGCCTAATAGTTAAGCTCAAGACTGAATGTGGCTATCAGTTCACTTCCAAGCTGGAAGGCATGTTCACAGACATGAAGACCTCTCAGGACACGATGCAAGGATTCTATGCAAGCCAGTCTTCAGATACCAGTGATGGCCCAACCTTAGCTATCCAAGTTCTCACCACAGGATCCTGGCCTACCCAGCCTATTTCACCATGCAACCTCCCAGAGGAGATCTTGGGGGTTTGTGAGAAGTTCCGATCATATTATCTTGGGACACACACAGGTCGGAGATTGTCATGGCAAACAAATATGGGCACTGCTGACCTGAAAGCAACTTTCGGGAGAAATCAGAAGCATGAACTGAACGTTTCTACTTACCAAATGTGTATTCTTATGCTATTTAATTCGGTGGAACGACTTAGTTGTAAAGAGATCGAACAAGCCACAGAAATTCCTGCTTTGGATTTGAAGCGGTGCCTCCAGTCGCTTGCGTGTGTAAAGGGCAAGAATGTTTTATGCAAGGATCCAATGAGCAAGGATATAGCTGAGGATGACGCTTTCTTTGTTAATGACAAGTTCTCGAGCAAGTTCTTTAAGGTGAAGATTGGTACGGTGGTCGCCCAAAAGGAATCTGAGCCTGAGAAGTTAGAGACAAGGCAGAGGGTGGAGGAGGACAGGAAGCCTCAGATTGAGGCTGCTATAGTGAGGATAATGAAGTCGAGAAGAGTTTTGGATCACAACAATATAGTGGCGGAGGTCACGAAGCAGTTGCAGTCACGCTTCTTGCCGAATCCTGTGGTGATCAAGAAGAGAATTGAGTCGCTCATAGAAAGGGAGTTTCTGGAGAGGGACAAGGCTGACCGGAAATTGTACCGGTATCTTGCCTAAAAGCATATACACAGTATCTAAAAGCCCCGGCTCAAACTGTTGTTCTGTTACTGTGCTTCATCTTCCTGTTGCTTCGTCTCCTTTAACCTGTATACTAGAATGCTGTAATTTTAGCCTTTTAATTTATTACCATTTCTAAGATCCAAAGGCAGATTGGTTCTCTATGTCACTTTTATATTAGTCATTTAACATCCTGTAGCTGTGACTTTTTGTTTCATTTCTTGGTTTGGAGGCTCTCAGTGCTAATTCTTGCAAACATGAAATGTTTGCTGAGTCGAGCTATATATGTTAACAGATGTTTTGTTTCATCCTCACCTGCAAGTTGTCTACCTATCATTGAAAGTGTTAGAAAATTTCTAGACCACACAAGACCTCGTGAGTTCGCGGAAAGGAAAGGAAATCAATTGTTTGTTCTTTCCATGGACATGAAAAAATTGTAATTCCCATTAATTTTGTTTTTTGGTGTTTGGAAAATCTAGAAATATAGTTAGAATAAATGCAAAAAATTGGAAGGAAAGTAAATAAGGGGAAGTGAATACTTGGAGTGGGGTGAGTGGGAGAAATAATTTTTCTTCCTATTTTTTTCTTTTCTTTTCTTTTCTTTCGGAACCATTTTTCTTTCTCCCGATTTTGAGAATCAAAAGTACGATTGACCTAGTAATAGTGACTTGTGCTTGTTTCACACAGACATTTCCCAATATGGGTGGTGAGTCTGAATTTGTCAATAGTAGGAAGATTTACTACTTGGTATCCTTCGATAAAACCTTGAATACACAAAGGCAATCCATATTTTTCCAAGAGGGATCAGCTTGGATTAGCTGTTTTCCATTTGGGTTCTATGTAGAACCCAATGCAACTGGATAACCGTTTGAGCAAATGGACATCCCCCAAATTTGCACTCTAAGCTAGTCTATATATTTGAGGCCTTCATAAGAGTTCTATTTATCCTAATTAAATGGAATTATAGATAAAAGGAAATCTGTCTAGAACAAAATATTCAAGTCAAACACGGCCGGCCCACTGAGTTTGGTTGTCCTATCCGGAGCTACTTTTGGTTGTCCCTTGATCCTTATTGTAGGTCGATCATGGAGGGGATCACCCGCAACTCCGATGTATATTAGGATCACGTTAAGCCTGGGATTGCCCTAAGCAATGAGGTTGCCAAAGTCCGAAGTCTTGTCTGACTTACCCCAGGGCCGGCCCTGAAGTCAAATCCTAAGAATTCTAAAATTGACGCAAATGAACTCCCTAAATTTGAACCTAACATGGATCTTCACTTCCAGCGGCTGATTCTTGGAAGGGCAGACAACAAAATCCGAAAAACCTTTGAACAAGGGAGTTCTAAATAAATTCTTAATTTTTCGAGTTAGGGTGACGTGTCCAAAACCATGTATTGCCCTATCACGAAAGTTAAAACTCTGTAGAATATATCCTAACATAAATAATAAATATGAAATTTCACAAGCTAACTTCATTTATACAATTTTCAACTTTTGATGACTTTGGTTTGATGTAGAATGGTGTAAAAAAAAAATCAAAAATCCTAGAGGAACTAATGAGTTCTTAATTTTAAAGCTTGGACCATTAACAACCGTTGTATTACATGCATCTCAGCTCTTGATTTTTTTTTTCAAGAACCTAAACAGAAAAAGCCGGGAGACTAAATATAAAAATAATGCCACGTATTATAACCACATTGTAAGTTTCTATTTAAGATTTTGTAGTCGGACTGGATGAATTTGATACAAATTACAAAGAAAGTTGCATCAACTTAGACATTTATTGCGGCAAAAAATGGTCGCAATTTAAAAAAAAAAAATTAATAAAAAAAACTCGAAGCAAATACTCACAAAATTATTCTAAACACGCGTCTACTTTGAATCGGACTCCACTATAGGGATTTGTATCTAAATCTTTGGGCCAATTTGAGATATGAAATGATGAGAGTTTGGAAGCTAAATAAATAATTCTAATTAAGATTAATATTTAACGTGGGCAAAGGAGAATCATGCATGTATTATTCTAATTAAAATCAGTATCGCAAGTCAAATCTTTTTTTTGCACATTGTCTCCCCCACTACATCAACATCAATGCATCATCAGACAACCACCCTCAAAGCAAGGATTGGTACCATCTCTTTTTCTCATGACCCACGCTGTTAATTACGTGGACGATGAGTAGACGATCCGCTACTTAAATATCGTCTTCAAGAGGTTTCATGACTCATCCACCAATCACTGCAAGTGCAATGTCTCGTAGTTATATAGCCAGCTGGCCCATTGTAATGTTGACATGCGTGCAACCAACTTTTAATTATGCCACAAGACTAATCATGTTTTCAAGTGTGTTAGGCATAGCATAGTCTCTCTCTCTCTCTCTCTCTCTCTCTCTCTCTCACACACACACACACACACAAGAGGTTGTTAGTTCGACTAAAGGAAGAGGCGCTTTAATTCTCTTGTTAGGAAATTAAACTGAGGGTGTTACGGTGAGGGTGCGAGTGCGGTTGCAGCCGGATGCGAGTTGGATGATGGTGCAGCTGCGGTGTGATGAGGATGTGCAGTGTCGATGCGGTGCTTCAGAGACTTTTGGACTGGATTTGTATATAGACATTCGGGCTGAATTTTGTTGTAGGCTTTTGCGCTGAGTTGTAGGCCTTTGGATCTTAGGCCTCATTTGGTTCGCGGAATGGAAGGGAAAGGAATTCAATTCCTTGGGCATTTCCTTTCCTATGGGAAATTGTAATTTTCATTAATTTTTTTTTTTCGATGTTTGGAAATGTCAAGGAATTTGGAAAGGAAAGTGAATACTTCAATGTGGAAAAGTGATTCCTTGTTTGAATGGATGAAATCACTTTTTTCCTAATTTTTTTTTTTCATTAGAAATTACTTTTCTTTCTTTCTCAATTTTTTTGACATCCAAACATAAAAAAAATAATTACTTTTTTTTTTTCAACCCCAAGATTTGAGGAACCAAACGAGGCCTTGGGTGAGTGAAAAGAACATGTGATCATGCATGCAATGCAATAAAGAGCAAGATAAGCAGCAGTAGGCCAGGCCTTGTTTATAAGCTAATATATAATTAGACATTATTGTGACAGCAGTAGTGGTTGAGTGGATATATAATTAGCATCTCAACGGCAGCACGAGTAGCACGAGAGAAATGAGAATGAGAATAAGAATGAGAGTGAGAGTGGGGTTGAGAATGAGTGGACGGTGGACCAAGTGGTCCTTCGCAGGGACATATGGAGGGTTTTGGGTCTTTGACAAATGCCTATTTATATTATCAATTCTATCATCCTCTCTTATCTTCTTGTTCTTGTTCTTGTGTGGGATCCAGAATCTTCTCCCAACAACCCTCCCATACATATTAATGCCTTCAATTCCCACCTGTACTGCATGCTGCACTTGGATATTCCATATCCACACAGGGATTTATGCATGTGCATGCACACTTAATATCTTGAACTCCCTCTCCATCACCACAAACCATCAACCATTTTGTCGACTGCCAACCGAGGAGCTGCCGACAAATCCTACGGATCTGCTTGACAATTATAAGGATAGCGATTATAAGATATTTTTAGAGTATCGATTACGAGCGGTTATAAGGAGTCCAACTTTAGATGGTTTTTAAGTAGCGGCTTTTAAACCAATTCAATACATACTTGGTACGTAATTCACTATCGAGCGATTCTGAAAGTTTTTTATATGCATAAAATTAAGAAATTTTTTTAGTCGCACCCCACTTGTTTTACCCATATTCAAGGTGCACCCCACTGCTTTACCTTAATGTACGAATTTCTACACTTTTGACGGAAATCGTCTATAGTTGACGGTCAACCCCTTTGACCGATAATTTTGGACGAAAATATCATTTCCTTCTCTCTTTCGAAACCCAAACTCAAATCCAAACCCAAACTTTTTCCTCCTCCTCCACCTGCTCTGCCCCCCCTCCCCCGCTCCTGCTCCGCCCCCTCCCCCCGCCGCTACTGCGCACCGTCCCGCCGCTGCCCTCGTCGCCTGGCCGACCGCGTCCATAGTTTCGATGGCGAGGTTGTCTAGCCGGCCGTGTCTGTAGTTTCGACGACGAGGTCGTCTGGTCGGCCGCGAAACCTCGGGGAAGGTGGCGGTGGCTGGAGCATTTGATGATGGCGATCGTGTCCCGGTGGTGAAGGAGACGAGGGTTGGGGGAGGAATCCGGGAGGAGCGGGGGACAGGGTGTTCCGGTGATTGGCGGCGGTTTTTGGTGAAGATCCAGAAGTCAGGCGGGTGGTGGATCTGCTGGGCGCGACGGAGCTGGGGCGGCTGGGCGGCGACACGGGGACGGAGCGAGAGCGGGAGCGGGGGAGGGGGCGGAGCGGGGGCACGGGGGCGGAGCTGGAGCGGCTGGACGAGGGCGCGGGAGCACGACAGCGGAGGGGGAGCGGGGGCGGCGAGAGAGCAGTGGTGGTGATGGTGGTGTTGGTGAAGGTGATGGTGAAGGTGGTGGTGGTGGTGATGGTGAAGGTGAAGGTGGTGGTAGTGGTGGTGGTGGTGTTGATGGGCGCGGCAGGCAGTGGAGCGGGAGCGGGGGAGGGGGACCGAGCGGAAGGAGGAGGAGGGATTAGGATTAGGATTTGGATTTGGGTTTGGGAAGGATATTTTCGTCCAAAATTATCGATAAAAATGCGTTGACCGTTGGTCTTGGACGGAATCCGTCAAAAGTGGAGGATAACTTACATTAAGGTAAAGCGGTGGGGTGCACCTTGAATATAGGTAAAGGAAGTGGGGCGCGACTCAAAATTTTTCTAAAATTAAATAGAAAAGGGCATCAATAGTTATAATTATATATTTTTTGTGAGGATATAAATAGAATAAAATAATAAAGCCGTTCAAAATTCACCGATTTGGGGTGTTTATAAAGCCACCCAAAATTACATTACACCAATTTTGGAGAATTTTTGAGCCGACAAAAATCAGTGCCTCAAAAAAAATTAATTAGCAGGGATATAAACGGTCGGTTAAAAAACACCTCCAAACTGGTGAAAATACCGTCACCAAGCAAATCATTTGTCATTGCCACTTTTTTGTTGGTCTCGCCAGGACCAGCCCAGGGTAAGTCTGACAAGACTCTGGGCTTGGATAACCTCCTCCATAGGACAACCCCCCAGGTCTTTTCGTTTTCGTATGACTCATCTAGTCCAAACTCGACTTAAACCTATATCTTTTCAGTAGAGATGAAGGACAACCAAAATTAGCTTCGACTGAGACAACTCAATCCTCCAGACCGGCCTTTGGTCTCACACATTGAGAACCGTTATGAATAGTGTAATAAATGTTGTTGTGTGTGAGATATATATTGGAACCATTTTGGTTGAGGGAAAAAAGAACCAGGGTAGTTGCGAGAGGTGATATACACTAGTTCATTTTTTTTATTACCAATTTTATCATTTACACGAAACTAAACATCGAAATTGATGTAAATGGTGAAAATAATATTGTATGCATTTCTATTTCGATCGAGCACGTCACGTCCATTCTAGATGCTAGAATATATTTTGTGTGCCCGGGAGGGAAATGGCTAAATGACAAAATGCCACCCCGAGTTGTATTGACATTTGTATTTGTGACCATTTTTATATGGCCAGACGACAAAAGCTAGAAACCAAACATATTAAATTTACCGTCAAGTCCAAGATGCTGGATGAAACTAATGTAAAAGAACCAATTTTAACCGGGAATCAAACTTCATCAATTCACGACCCACTCTTAAATTTCTGGATATGAGTCGGACATGTCCAACCTACGTTATGGACAGAATGTAGTAAGCAGTATTTCAACCTCAGAAAAACTCCAATATCATGATATCAATCCTAGGCTCAATCACAGAACTAGTAAACGAAAAACAATCCAAGACACACTCACACGATCACAGATCACTACTATATTTTTTTAGTACATCATACATGTCCAACCTCCAGAAAAAAAACCGGTAATCCTCATCATCAATATTATACATTTGCTATATAAAATATCTACAAAATATCTGATACATCTAAATGATACACCCTAAATCTTCTATAGTCATCCAGAAACTTCCAGTAGTTATCGTCCAAACTAGTGTCATCCATCTGTCTTGCCCTGGTCTAATATGTCAATGATCCAGTCAGAAAATGAGCAAAGTATAATCCATAACAGTGAAATAAATACAACATATGCACAAGCACAGATGCAATGAAACATATCTAACCTAAATCACCTGAGATGCATAATCTACTGAAACATAAAACAAGAAGATCATAACTAGTGATTTAAAATATACACGAAATATATGACCGGCTGGATAAAGATCATGAATAAGAACAAGTATATGGTACAGCTTAATCACACATGCACAGGTGTGCGATTAAGCAATCATCATAAATTTTTAAGTTGGACTTTGGTCACATATCTGCAGTATTTCTCCTTCCCAGATACCAGTAAAGAACAAGAGCATAATAACCAGAAGTACATGACCAATCGTGTAACAATGTACCTAACATGAATACTAGTCCACATGAAGTAAATGAGTCAAAGTTGTAACGACCTGCTCCGTCTAAGCGGAACGCCGACTCAAACGACACAAGTGCAACGAATCGAACCCCGTCTTGCTCGACGAAATGACTCGCTTAAGACAAAGGCAATGGACTTGGCCCTTTAGGAGAATCCAGACTTAGACTTTCAAAGGTGCGCTTGGAGTCTCGTTCGGCCGATGCGATCATCGCTAAGGTGGGTGGCTCCGATGAACCTGTCTTTGCTTAGCCTAGACACATAATAATACGGATATTATTGCTAGAATCGTTAGGCGATAACACCGTGCATGCTAATAAATGACTCAACGTACCCAGCTAAGGGAATAATCCCATCTTGTATGCTTGTTTAGAACATGAAAAATAACTTAAAAAATATACGAACTCTTGTACCATACTCCTCGCTCGTGCAAACGCACAACTTACATTTCGAGTAGATTTATTTATACGTTCAACTATGAACGAAAGGCTTGTCACTTAGATCATACCACAACTTGAGACATGAAATAATGAATGAGTTACAACAATAAAACATGAAGACTATCGACATAGTCGTTCCGAGTAGAGTATAGTAACATTGAAAGGCTTCAGAACTGATGGGTTGCCAAGGCAGCTCTCGCACAGGGGATGACGTAATGAATGAATGTATAATCGAATGAATAAGTGAATGAACAAACGATCAAATGAATGAATGTATAAGTGTATGATGGGCCAAGTGAATGAAGGAAAAGAAAGAATGAATGAAAGAAAGGAAAGAAGGATTAGCGACAGGTATGACGAGGACGTGCAACGGGGCTCGCTACCCGCGCTGCACAGATGCCGCCGCCAACCTAGTCGGTAATCGACTACGATGCAAAGACAACCCGTTAAGTTAAAAATGACAAGACAATACGAAATGGTCGCGAACAACCCAACATATATGGGGGAGGATCAAATGAGGATGCCAGGGCAACGATCAAGGAAATGATCGAATGGGGCTGCGTGACGTTTGAATGCAGCCTGGTCATTCAAGCGACATGAGTCAGGTATTACGTGGCCTATCAGAGGTGTACTAGCCAGCCGGCTGATAGGGACTCACGGTACCAAGAAGAACATGTCCAAATGGCTTGTACAGCCAGTGACCGGTTATATAGATTAAGTTAGCTCGATTGTAGCAATCCGCGTGCGAGACCTTGCATTGAAACAAGTAAATCTGACTAGATGAACATGCTATATTACTGAATGAAACATATCTAAACAACAGTTGAGTACAACACATCCGGACAACTTGAGTAAGCTGAACAACTGTGGAACTAAACTAAGCACCTTCTGAACAGGCTTGAATATAACACAACAAATGAACTAGATTACTTTGTACAAATGAGTTAGAAATACGCCTACGACGTGCTACCACCTGAGGCAGGAACACGCCCTTGGCACTTTTGAATAATTATGCAAACCTGTCAAATCGTAATGCATAATATGTTGGCTAACTTGGTTTATTTTGGACAAAGACGATCATACGGTAAGTATGGTAAGTTGCGCATATATTTTCTATGCGACACTTGATATCGATGACACGAGATAAGCTTGAATGATATACCATGAAACTGACCCTAAGGTAAGATTAGTAAGACAATAAATGATAGATGGTGCATAAAAGTAAAATGAACGTGTTTGATAGTGATAGCGAGTGGGTGAGCTAGCCTCCCCACTAGTGCATAACAATGTACTGATAACCACATAGTCTGCTTGCAGGGTGCAGGAGAATCTCATCGGGTGCAGAGGCTTCCCTCGAACATGCTAAGGCGCGGAGCTAACTCTGGAGCCTTGGAACGTTACAAAGGAACTGAAGCACCATATACGGGACATAATGTATTGGAACATCGCCATGAATCATTCCATCTTGTAAGCCATTTGGCATGCCTTTTATGTTTTGAGAGAGATATACTTGAGCGAATTTCAATCTCGACCTAACACCACTTGTACTACTTCTTGAATATCAATAAAGTCTACATAGTTTGTTTCAAATTGGTTTGTTTACTTTCTGCTGTAAATGGAGACACTCTGTGCGACTCTGTGGCCTAGCTTCAATCGGCCATATCTAGACTTGGCCTTGCACAAGCGCAACCTAGGCTCGCGCGGCATCACTCCTTAGCGAGGACATCGCTCCTCCGGGAGCGGGACATGACAGATTGGTATCAGAGCACGGCTTTACGTCCTTGGACTTTATTTCGATTCTCACAGTTTTGAAAGCTCGTTTGGAGGTAAAAAAAGTATACGCTCTCTCTCGTTGTGCCTTGGGATGTTCCATACAATAAGTCTAATATTTTCAAAGGCTCGTACGAGTACTCGGTTGTTCGGGATCGATAGGCGAAGGCCTTTGTGCCAAACCATGACGAACTTGAGTTGAAAGGAAAACAATGCTAAAAGTTAGCAAATATTGTGCATACATGATTGATCTTACGCTGACAATGACGAAGGAGTGTATGCGACCATAGTATGGCCCGAACGGGACAGCCTATGCACACCGCCTTTTGGCTAAGATGTGCCGAGTATCGCACACTCGGACCTTCTGGTGCGAACGAGTTGCAAGCGAGACTGACTATCGCTCGGACAAGAATAAGTTAGACTTATAGTCTATTTCGATAGACTCTATCGGACCAACGCTTAAGGCGAACACTAGAGCAATTCTTAAATTTTGGGGAAACGGACGAACGTATATTCGAATGTGTCGATTATGTGAATCGAATGACCCTTTTTGAGGAATTGTAGAATAACTTGACCCCGAGTGGTGTATGTGATAGCTTCGAAGAAGAATAAGAGGGAGTTTTGATGACTAGTCGAATGGCTCGAACCCTGAGTGGTGTATGAACGTCGTAGAAATTGTTCGAGCAAAACTAAAGAATTTACGGATGGTAACGAGTATATCGGTAAGCGATGTTGTCGCGCAAATTCTTAGAACGGGTAATACTTGGTTGGTCATAATTTCGAGAGTCTCAAACAAGATGCCGTCGAACGAATTGTGAATGTGTAGTGCAAGTTACAAAACGGTTGAATAGAGATTCAAAACGATGAAACAAATGGATGTCTTGGTGAGAAAACTTGGTGGATCATACGTATGATTTCGGAAATAGTCGAATGGATTGAAATTTGAGTTGAGATAAAATACTCATGGATGAAATCAAAGACAGCACGATTGGAAGATAGCGTGCATGAAAACGATAGGTTAAAGATACGAGAATGACTAAGGATTTAGGATAGATGTTGCTCAATGACTTGAGTTGGCATGAAATGATGCGAATTGAGTAATTTAGTTGCACGACTCAGATTTCGTTGCAAAAGGAAGATCATCAGGTTATGTACATCATCGATGGTATTGAGGCGTATCAAAGATCGATGTCCGATAACTTGGGGGTACTCTGATTCGATGAATGATGACCATGTTAAAAGTTATTGTCTCGGTGGATGCTATGTTGGAATTTGATAGAAATAAATATTTGGATGAAAGGGAAGTGACTTGATTGTCCAGTGATAACCACAATGACAACGATCTTGTCTTGTACGAGCGCAACTCCAGCCTCGCACATGCGTCACGTCGAATTTAGGACGATCATTTTGTGTGAGCGTTGGCATGGTGATTCATGTCCAGCGGGAATGATCGAACTCGAAATATGATGACATGACAATTTTGATTGCTTCGACTTGTGGTTTAAAACGAAGGTGAATTCGAGGATTGTTCGAACTTGTGATTGACGATTAAAAAAACTTGAGGATTGAGTAGACCCAATCTATGTATCGAGAATGAATTAGTCTAGACTCAATGCAAGAGTTATGTCCCAATGAGGACGATTATTCTGCGAAAACGTTGGCATGGTGATTCATGTCCGCCATGGATAATCAGACTTGCGTGAGATTGTGGTATAACAAATTGCTTGACTAGACGACCTTGTGATCGACAACGTGCATTGGATATGATGGATAGGTGGATTATATCAAACAATATTGAAGAGATAGACTATGGCAATTGCTAGTTTGGACGTACGATATTGATATTCCGAGGATTTGGTCGGGGACAATCTGTCACGCCTCGAGTCAACAAACCGTTCGTCCCTGTTGTTATTATGCCGAATCGATCGTCCTCGCTAAGGCGTGATGCCGTACGAGTCTGGAATTGCACTCGTACAAGGCAAGAACGTTATGTTGATTATTATATTGAAATACTAAGTTAAAATTTCACAAATCACATCAAATTGAGACGCAGTATAGGAAGATAGAAATATGCTTTTCATTCATAACTTGTAACGAAATGCAAGTCGTAATTACATTGGATGTCGTTGCAGCTATATTGATTGAAAACAAAAGAAACATACTCGACAAGCTGCCTGAACTAACACTTGCCGTTCCATACATTCGCCCCTTTATACATAAGCCTTCGATTGAATTGGCTTCAAAATACATCAGGATAGGAAGAGCTTCAAAATGCCTCTTCGTACTTCAGCTTCAGTTTAGAGCTCCCGCCGCACCTAAAGAATTGGGGGAGGGGGTTAGCACACTTGCTAAGTGGACGAGACGAACCCACTTGTCTACACCAACTCTGATTGTTAAGGTAGGCATGCTTTAGAGTTTTTTTTTATTTAGAACTAAATGAATTCAGTTCATATCGATAGCCATCTTTGAAGTAGTAAAGCATACAGTGAAACATAATGATTTATCATAATTCTTACCATGGCCGTGCTCGTCCCTGCATAAAACACATATAATATTTACTACCTGTATAAGACAATAGGTGAGCATGATCTATCTTATATGTGCGGCCATTGATGCTATGCACCACGAGGGATTTTTATATGGCATTACGACGTGCCTGTCAGCTTGGGTTGCAAGCCCTGCCACTACTAAAATCTGTCCAATCAGCGACGCCGGAGGACGTCGCTAAATCGGGCGAATACGTCGCTAAATCCAATTGGCGACGTAAGTAGCGACATTTCGTCATAGTCGCGATTTACCTAGTCACTAAAAACCAAAACGTCGCAATACGTTGCTATTGCGACAAAAATTAGCGACGAAGACGCGTCGCTAATTTAGCGACTACTAGCGACTGCGTTTACCGACGTCACCTAGCGACGTTTTTGCGACGTTCATTACATCCATGCTGACCTGGCATGTCAGGACATTAGCGACGTTCTACGACGTTGCTACGTCGCTATATTACTGACACATAACGACATTTTGGCGACGTCTTTAGCTAAATGCCAGTCAGCAAGGTAGCGACGTTTAGCGACGTGGTGACACATATGTAGCCACATTTTGATACTTAATTAGCGACGTTTCTTTTCGTCGCTGGACGTCGCTAAACGTCGCTGAACTTTGTTAAATTTGGCAAAAAAATACAGTATTTCTAGCATTTGCAGCAGAACCTATAGCAGTATTTCCCTGGGTTCGTCGACCCCTTCGGTAGAACACTCAACACCGGCTGATCAGGAGGAGCATCATGAACACAAAGTATCAAACAATATGAAACACAAATGAAACACAATCACGAACACATATGAAACACAATCACATCACTCAACACAGATATATGAAAAAAATTTCAACAACAGTGTCAAACAATATGAAACACAGTAATGTATATAGAAACACATAAAAGACCCAACAATGGGCCATCACACAATAATATATATGTCGACTACGGCTGATCAGGAGGAGCATCACCGCTCCTAGAAAGAAGATAAGCATACTGCTCCGATGTAAGAACCACCGACGACAATGAAGGAGGAGACAATGTAACCGCTGTAGAAGGAGGCAGTATAACCGCTGGAGAAGGAGGCAGTGTAACCGCTGGAGATGGGTGCGTCCGCATATCCTCTAGGGCTAGCAGTCTGGCGCTGTATTACTCCACGCAAGCCTCTATCCTAGTAACGGTACCGTGAATGGACTCTTGCGTCCCCTGTACGTCCCTCACGGTGCGCTTGAGCTCGTCAAAGCATGCGGTGACCGAGTAGCGTCCCCTTGCGCTTGAGATCCTGGCTGCTCAGAAATCCTCCTCAGCATATCGTCGCGCAGCTCAGTAATCTAGAGGGTAATGGTATCCTCGACTCGGGCCGACTCGGCCTGTGAGGGCTGTGAATGCGCACTGACAGAGGGAGCCCTGGATGCATGTGTCACAACAAATGCGCCGTAGGACCCCGTACCGTAGTACGTACCCCTATGAAGACCACCAGTGACGGTCTTCCGAAGCTTGTCCTCCGATTGAGGCAGAGAGGGCTGCGATGTACCAACCCCTCCCTCTGCAAGTGTACTAGGACTCGCACGCTCACGTAGTCTAATAAACTCGTCCTAGAAAATTATGCATCTCTATAAATTAGTACTTACCTAAATTAGCCTAATAAACGTCTAAAGTATTTAATTATTATTAACTATATGGTTATCTGTATATTCTTCAAGTTATGTTAAAATTAACAAAATCTAAATTAGTACTTACATAGCTCTGAGTAGCCCGCTCGTCGATGAGCTTCCCGTCCTTCTGATGAGTGGCCAGGAAGACGGTCACCATGTTTGCGTCCTCACCCCTCCGTACCTACGTGTTTGTTATATTTTATTCTTTATTAAAATAGAAAATTATATACTCCTACTATCAATAAAATCTTATATATTACAATAAATTACATACCAGACGACGGAAATGCTCCGTCATAGGAATCGATCCACCACACCACTTTCCGGCCCTCGTCCTAGCCGCCTTCGCCTTCTCCGACCGCTCTCTGTACCGGGGCTCCTCAAATCGAGCCCTCATCGCGGTCCACTGGTCAGGCATGATCTAACTAGCAATCGACTTTTCGGAGCGCCGACGAGCTTTCTGATCGTCAATTGCATCACGGATCAGCTTGGCGACGACGGCAGGAAACTGCCTCTCAATCTGTTCGGCCCAGTGTGGTGGATAAAAATAGGTCATCTACAAGATTTACAAATTAAAATAATAAGATCTAAAAAATACTTAAAATTATATTAATCATACTAAATTAACTATCTTTAATTACCTTGAAGTGGGCAAACCAGAATGCCTTCCTCTCTTCCGAGGCATCCGAGTAGTTGATCCACGGACCCCCATAGTTGGACCTCAAAAAGGAGCCCAACGCTCTCTGTACCGACGAGGGACGATATCTGTATACAACGATAATTATATTCATGAATATATATATATATATATATATATATATATATATATATATATATATATATATATATATATATATTCATTTAACTTACTTCGTAGGACCGTCGGCCCAAATCTCCATCATCGTCTCGTCTTGAGGTGCGCATGGAGGGTTGCTCTGGTATGGATCCGCACGGGCGGGAGTAGGGTCTACCTCCTCCACCTGCTCCCCACCCTCCATGCTGCCGTCAGCGGTAAGAAGGCTAGGGGAAGGAGTATCTACAAGCCTGGAACTGCTCGTCCCAGGTGTACTACCACCCGGACCTGCGACCGTATGGTATAATGGAGTGCTCGGGTCAGACGATGGTCCGGAGCCATCCTCTGGTAATGGAGCTCTCTGTCCACCTAAGATACGGCTCGTCCTAACCTATCTCCGTGTCGTCCTGCTATGCCTCCGCATCGTCCTGCCATGCTGATAATAACATATGATTAAAAATATAAAGAAATACAATGACAGTTTAGAAATATCTGCATACATTGGAGTTCATAATTTAAGTTTACAAAAATTTGAATACTAATAAAAATGATCACAGTTCATAATTTAAGATTACAGAAATATGAATACATTAAAATCAAAGTTTCTCAATCATTCTCTAAAAATTCATCTTTTTCGTTTGCCTCCTCCTCCTCATCCTCTTCCTCTTCCTCCTCATCTTCACTAACATCTCCTTCGTCTTCCCATTCGGATACTTATACCTCTTATACACAAGTAGATATGAAATGGGGAACTTCTGCTGAGTCGACATCAACTGTATTTGGTACAAGAGGCAGCTCATCCTCCTGATAAGCCACTTCATCGACGTCGTAGGTATTTTTGGCTTTAGTCTTGCATACTGTCCACCAGTCGTACCTCGTTGTTCCCCGTCTAGGATATGTTGTAAAATATACGAGTTGAGCTTGACTTGCTAGGATAAATAGTTCATATCCTTGGTATCGACGATGGTAGTTAATATCCACAAGACCATGCTTGTCAATTTTCTATCCTTGATCTTGTATCGGATCGAACCAATCAACTTTGAACAACATGATCTTGGCAGGATCTGTGCCATAATTGTACATCAATTCCACAATCTTCCGTAAGACGCCATAGAAATCATTGTCTGGAGTGACATCTTTGTCGTTTGTAGATTTGATATACAAACAACTATTTTTTGTGGAATTAAGATCCAGGAAGCTATCTCTGATGGGAGCATTTGTTGACTTGAACTTAAACCCATTCACGCAATAACTTGGCCATATTTTGACAGCATAAGTTGGTCCCTTGGCAAGAGTTCTAATAGATTCATTCTCAAGGGTGAGACGTCCGGACGATCGACCTAAACACGAGAAGATACAAAATTAAGTTCAATGTTAAGTTATTTTTTGTGCAAATACAAATTGAGAAAGATTCTAACTAGCTTCTTACATATGCATTCAACCAAGACGAAAAATGAAGTCTCATTTCTTCTTCTACTTATTCATCTGTAATGTATGGTCTACTTGACCTCACCTTATCATTAAATTTGCTGAAAACCAATAAATATTGGGATAAACTCGTTAAATTATAATAATGTAATCAACAAATAGATGACTTGAACGTTGAAGATTTTTACTTACCACTCTAGCTTTTCTACTTCATCCTCCTCGTAGTTGAGTAATATATATAACTGGGCAGCCCTTAGTTCCTCATCATTCAAATATCTCTTTTTCAGTTTTCCAGAAGGCTTTCCAAGAGCATTGAAGACTTTCAATAATGCATCATTATATTCTATATCTCCATCGTCGTTCCTCGGAGCTTTTGTTCTATTTGTAGCAATATGAGGCTTGAAATACATTGAACAAAAGTTTGTAATCTCCTCAAGGACATAGGCTTCACAAATAGAACCCTCGACCCATGCCTTATTTTTCACCTTCCTCTTCAGGTGGTTTAGATGGCGCTCAAATGGGTACATCTACCGATAACCGACGGGCCCACCAACACGTGCCTCATAGGAAAGATGAATTGGCAAATGCTCCATAGAGTCGAAGAATCCAGAAGGGAACACCCTCTCAAGCTTGCACAATGTTACTGCAATGTCCTTCTCCAGTTTTTCAAGCCGATCGACGAGCAACTTAGTAGAACAAAGATCTCTGAAGAATATGCTAAGCTCTGTCAGTGGATCCCAAACGACCTGGGGTAGGAATTCCTGAAATGCAATCGGGATTAACCTTTCCATAAAAATGTGACAGTCGTAGCTCTTCATACCCTGTAGTTTGTTCTCCTTCGGGTCAACACATCTTCTCAAATTCGATACGTACCCGTCTGGAAATTTTAGGCCCTGGATCCACCTACAAAGTTTACCTTTGTCCTCCTTGTCCAGTGAGAAAATGGCCTTGGCTGCTTATACTTCCCACTGCCTTCCTTTATCAAATGCAACTCTGGATGTCTGCATATTTCTTCTAAGTCCAATCTGGCCTTGGGATTGTCTTTCGTCTTCCCCTTTATGTCCATCACAGTATTTATTATATTGTCAAATACATTCTTCTCGATATGCATGACATCCAGGTTATGTCTGAGTAGATGGTCACTCCAATATGGCAGGTCCCAGAATATACTCATCTTTGTCCATTTGTCAGCGCGGCCAAATCCATCACACTTGTACCCCGTCGTAGGCTCTTCAATAGCACTTGACAATTCTTTAACTTCCTCCCATATCGTGTCCCCGGACCACCGTGGCGGTGGAATGGACTTCTTTACCACGCCAGCCAGAAAAGTATTTCTGTTCCTCCGGTATGGATGATCCTTTGACAGGAACTGTCGATGACAATCGAAGAAGCACGGTTTTCCTCCGTATTTCAAACGGAAAGCCTTAGTACGATCCATGCAATACGGACAAGCGAGACGACCATGGGTGCTGCAACCAGATAACATTCCATAGGCCAAGAAATCATTGATGGTCTACATTAGTACGGCCCTCATCTGAAAGTTCTGCTTTCTGGAAACATCATATGTGTTTGCACCTACTTTCCACAACTGATTCAGCTCATCTACCAAGGGCGGTAAATACACATCGATGTTCCTCTTCGGGTTCTTTGGACCTGGAATAATAACAGTTAGGAACATATATGGAGTCTTCATACACATCCAAGGCGGCAAGTTGTACGGAGTAACAATCACAGGCCATCAAGAATATTATGAGCCCGAAAGTGCAAATGGGGTAAAATTGTCGAAGGAAAGCCCCAATCTGACATTACGCTGCTCCGAAGCAAAATTGGGATACACTCGATCAAAGTGCTTCCATGCTTTCCCGTCGGATGGATGATCCAGTACTCCATCAATTTGTTCCCGCTTGTGCCAACTCATATTATCAGCTGTCTCTTTTGTCATAAACAACCTCTGTAACCGCGGCGTCAAAGGCAAATAGTGCATCGAATCTGTTGGCTTGTGTGCACCAGAAGTCCTTGTTGTACTAGTTGCCTTGAAGCGATCGGTACCACAAAATCTGCAGACGTCTTCATCCTTGTCGTCCTTATAGTACAACATGCATCCGTTGCAACATGCATCAATTTTTTTATACCCCATCCAGAGCGATCTCACCATTCTCTTGGATCGATAGAAGTCTTTAGGTAACTTGGCACCCTTCGACAATATATCTTTAATTAACTCCAGGATTTGGTTGTAGCATTCTTGAGACATGTTAAAATATGATTTTATGCTCAGCAGTCTGGTAATCATCTCAAATGGTGAATGATCATCACAACCAGGATATAAAGGAGTCCTTGCATTCTCCAGCAACTCCATAAACTTTGCAGCATCGGCATTCGGTACCTCCTTAGCTGCATATTGATTGTTCGGATCGAAACTAGGTCCCGCAACATCGAAAACCATGTTCGTCCACCCTTGATCGTAATCAGCATGCTCGTGGACATCTACATAAGGCTCCACATAAGGCTCCGGCTCGGATGCTAAAGGCACAAGTTCTCCGTGTGTGGTCCACTGATAATAATTTGGCATGAAATCCCTCGAATACAAATGATATGTCATATCCACTTCTGAATGATATTTCAAGTTGTGACATCTCACACATAGACACTTAATTTTTGTACGGTCCATGTACTGAGAGAACGCCTTGGCAAACTACAGGAACTGTTACACACCCTGTATAAATTCATCCCGCATACCACACATGTCATCAGGATGACGATTGTACATCCACAAACGATTCTGCAAATAGTAATTCATATCTATTTTAAGATAATTCTGCAAAAATTGAAACTCAATGTATAATTCATATATGTTTTGTAATTCCAGAAAAGAAACAAGTGTGAGAACGGAAGGCTCAGAACACATTTTCATAAGCAGGTAAAAAGGTTATATTCGATTTTTTCGAAAGCAGATAAAAAGGTTATATTCAATTTTTTGACAAGTGTGAGAACGGATGGCTCAGAACACAACCCAAAATTCATTCTAGCATACATTAGTGTTAATTATCTATGTTCTGTACATATATGGTGTAGTTTATGTTCTTATCGAATCTAGTATCTGAAGGATGTAACAGAATCAAGATGAACCCACATAATGTAATACTAAGACATCATCTACTACTAAAAGATATAGTGATAGGTTGTCGTATCATTATTGCCGAGGGATGGGGGTCGGAGGACAGTCAACTTTATCTACGGCTACATAGTTTCTGCCCCGCCAGTCGAATGGCTGCAGGGACTATGTCCTGATCACCATGTCGTACCGTAGATTAATGTAAATTCCTTATAGCAAATATCGTACATAGATTTCTGCCTCGCCAGTCGAATGGCTGCAGGGACAGTGTCTGGCTGGTACATGTAATTTAAAATCAAATTAATGGGACAGTTACTTCCAAACCCAGACACACCCCTCACATTAGAAACATGTAATTCAAAATCAGATCCCAATGGAGATGGCCTACTGTCCTCACACAGCTTATGACACACTCAAACTCACTGGACTGAATAATTCTATTGGTTTGGGGACTGAACAATATGTTAGTATAGGATTTCTATGACTGATACATAAAGGAATGATACAATATGCCTTAATAACTGAGACATAAATGAATGATACAACACACACATACACACATATAAGTGACTTACTATAGTATGCATCACTCGAGCCATTTCCCCTCTTAAACTGAATAATAGGACATACTTATAGGATACCCTAAGTTAATCTGACTGATACTAAGAGGGATGAGGGACTGATAACTAAGGTAAGTGGACTGAATCACCTATGGGTATTGAACAAGGATGATCATTCATGTATCAGTGGACTGATACAAACATATACATTTGGGACTGATCCCTAAGGACTGGAAACTTGTATACTTGAACCTAACAAGGATTGGCAATGACTTATATATGATGTAATAGATGACTGATACAAAGTTAGGTGTTGGCTGTCCTGTGAATGAAGGACTGAACTCTATGGCAAATATGAACTGGACAATCTCAAATAAGGACTGATACTCAGTGGATTATCAAGTGAATAATATCTGGACTTATCAATGAAGGGACTGAACATCTACTAACATACATTACCTATTCACCTTAACCCATATATATTTCCTATATATATAGACACTACATACACAGCAAAGTCCTTGAAGGGACTTATCAATGAAGGGACTTATTCACCTATTCCCAGCAAAGTCCTTAATCCATATATATATATATATATATATATATATATATATATATATATATATATATATATATATATATATATATATATATATAGACACTACACACACAGCAAAGTCCTTAACCCATATACATTACCTATTCACCTTAACCCATATATATTTCCTATATATGTCCTTGAAGGGACTTATCAATGAAGGGACTGAACATCTATTAACATACATTATCAATGAAGGGACTGAACATCTATGACTGATACATAAAGGAATGATACAACATGCCTTAATAACTGAGAAATGAAGGAGTGACACTTGACTTGCATAATATGATCATCAGCAAGTGACACTTGACTTGCATAATATGATCAGAATTTTTGCCAGTGATAACCATATCATCAGCATAGAGTAAAGCAAAGTCCCGAAGGGATGTGAACATGGAAAGATCATTATGAATTGATGTAAATCTGACAAAATAAGTCGCTTAAGGCCATAAATCGCCATGTAGGCATCCTCAGCACAGATAAAAATATCAATGTGAAGTGTGCGACTGCTATTAGAGTAATATCTATCTGATAAAGAGGAGCCATGTATGCATCCTCAGCATAGAAAGAGGAGCCATGTAGGCATCCTCAACATAGAGTAATATCCAATGGAAAGGCTAGGAAGAGGAGCCATGTAGGCATCCTCAGCATAGAGTAATATCCATCTGATAAAGAGCTACCATGCCCTAGATCTGAGCGAGGGAGAAGAAAGAGAGAGAGAGAGAGGGAGAGAGAGGGGGGGCTAGCTAAGGAGAAGGGAGGAGGAGGAGGCGGCCGGAGGAGGGTGCGAGCACCGGAGGAGGGTGAGCGGGAAAATTGGAGGTAAATTTTTTTGGGGAATAATCGAAAAGAAAACCCTCATGCCCTATATGAAACAGTTAGCGACGTCAAAATGAGACGTCACTAAACGTCGCTGATTAGTAATATACGACGACGTTCTACAACAGGCGTCGCTATGCGTTGCTATGTTTAAATAATTAGCGACGACATTGCGATGCAGATTCCCATTTAATAAATTAATGTTGCTATTCGTCGCTAGTAGTCGCCAACATCGACGAATAGCGACGTCTCTTTACCACGTCGCTAAATTCCCAAAAATTAGCGACGTCCGTTCATGGAGTCACTAAATACGTCACAAATTTGCCATATTTTGGTAGTGTGCTACAGGTCCCGCATTGCCTCGCGCCGAAACACGAATTTGTTTATTCCTCCTAGGTCGATTCAGTTTCGATGTCCCGGATACCGCATCGAGGAAAGTTTAACTTGTGTACAAGCTGTCCATGACCATGCCATTACGTGAACAGTTTAATATGTGCAGACAGATTTGTATAGCGTGGACAGTATTGAACGACATTGTCATTTTTGCCCTACTCATACAACAAATCATTTTCCCCGAGCCGTACTTCCGACTTAGCATCCCTTAGGCATCAACTTTCCCGAGGCTCCGTAAGCCACAATCGACGTTTCATATTATTTTGTAGCACGTGAAACAGTCTATCTTTTTTACTAGAACCTTAAACTTTTTCGTTTATGTGCGAAACTTGTATTTTCAGAGTAGATTTACTCTAAATCGATATATTTTTTTCTTGAGTTCTTGACCTTAGTGGATTGGCATGTATTTAACTTGGCATCGTCGATTTGAATGAATTCGAGGTAAAGAAATTTTATTTGCGGGACCGAGTAGAAAAGAAGGGGCCGAATCATCCACCAAGTTATTTGATCGTGCCGACCGTCGAAGCACTTCGCAACGTTTAAGCTTTAGTTACGCGAGCTCCTGCAATGGCACCAACACTTAGTTAGGATTCTTTCTTTATTCCTTCGCTTCGAAATTCGTAGATTGCATTCAAAAAATGATGTAAAAGTACTTTCATCAAAACCAAGTAGCAAAAGCTCCAAGAAAATCATACAACGGTCCCGTCGAAGGGACTCTTATATAGAGCTCACTCGTTGAGACGCAGCCCGTTGCATCTAGGACTTATTCCAACAGAAGTTGTTTCATTAGTTTGATCGATTCTCGTAACATCCGTCCAAATCGATTTGATTGATATCGCAAGGTGTTATCGTTTACCAAGCTCAGCAATCGAGTCAGATGACCATCTAAGTTTCCGACCGATCTGACTCGGCACAAGCATATTATGAAGTCTGTCGTCTATCGAAAGCGGGACACTACATAATATACCACTAAGAAAAAGTTTCAGGTTGAAACTTAAGAACAAGGGTCTGACCTTAATTTAGGCAAACAACAATGGGTACTTCTCCTTCATCTCCGCCTCCATTTTCCATGTCGACTCTTCAAATGAATGGTTCCGCCAAAGTATGCGGACTAAGGACATCGACCGATTTCGTAATACCTTCTCCTTACGGTCCAAAATTTGAATAGGCTCCTTCGAGTAAGACAAGTCAGTACGTAGCTCCAACTGATCGAAGCTAACCACGTGACTTGGATCATGCACGTATTTTCGAAGTTTTGAAACATGGAAAACATCGTGCACATCAGCCAAGGCAGGTGGTAGTGCGATCCGATAAGCTACCGTTGTAACACGTTCGATTATCTCGAAGGGGCCTACAAATCTTGGGCTCAACTTGTCTTTAATGCCGAACCGCATCACGCCACGCATGGGCGTTATTTTCAAAAACACATGGTCCCCGACCAAAAATTCTAACGATCGTCGACGAAGATCTGCGTAGCTTTTTTGTCAACTTTGTGCGATACGGAGTCTATCTGGGATCAAGTAAACCTTTTTGACCGCCTGCTCCACCAGTTCCGACCTGAGCACTTGTCGCTCTCCAACTTCGTTCCAGCATATTGGAGAACGACACTTCCTCCCGTAGAGTGCTTCATATGGAGCCATCTGAATGCTCGCCTGATAACTGTTTTTATACGCAAACTCCGCAAGCGACAAATGCGTATCCTAACTAGTCTTTAAATCGATCGCACACAGATACAAAATATCCTCTAAAATTTGATTTACCCTCTCTGTCTGACCGTCTGTCTGGGGGTGGTATGCATAACAAAAATTTAGTTTGGTCCCCATCGCCGCTTGCAGGCTCGTCCAAAATACGATAGGAATCGTTCGTCTCTGTCCAAAATTATTGAGGCCGGTATCCCGTGCAGTCGAACAATCTCGTCGATATAGATTTACGCTAACCTATCGATGCTCTATCCTACTTTAATTGCGATGAAGTGAGTCGACTTGGTCAATCTATCAACAATGACCCAAATCGTATCATTCCCCCGCGGCATCTTCGAAAATCCTACAATGAAATCTATCGAGATGTTGTCCCACTTCCACTCAAAAATGGTAAGATTTTGCAGCTCTCCGCCTGGCCTTTGGTGTTCTGTCTTCACTAGCTGACACGCCATGCACTGCGACACGAAAGTAGCCACGTCTTTCTTCATGCCATGCCACCAAAAGTTTGTGTGCAAGTCCTTGTACATCTTGGTGCTTCCAGGATGTAACGAGTACTTCGCATAATGTGTCTCTATCAGAATTTCTTTTCTGAGCTCGGCAGTTTTAGGAATGCAGAGCCTTCCTTTTAGTCGCATCGTCCCATTTTCGTCTTCCGCAAAGTCAATCGCCCTTCCTGTTGAAATCAGTTCATGCATCTTCTTCAGGAATGAATCATCCTTCTGTACGGTCTTTATGTTGCTAAGCAGGCTCGACCCTAGCTTCAACTGAGCTAGGTGCAGGTGTCGATACTCAATTTCGAGTTCAATACCCATCGCTTCAAGGTCTCGCCGTATCTCATTATTTATGACGAGTGATCCCATAAACATTCTGCTAAGCGCGTCGGCTACAACGTTTTCCTTGCTCGGCATATACTCGATCGTTAGCTCGTAATCTTTTATGAGCTTGAGCCAACGTTGCTGCCGTAAGTTGAGTTCTCGTTGCGTAAACAAGTATTTCAGGCTTTTATGATCTGTGTAGATTCTGCACGCCATACCATAAAGGTAGTGCCGCCAGAGCTTCAATACAAACACAATCGCCGCCAATTCTAGGTCGTGCGGCGGATAGTTTTTCCCGTGCTGCTTCAACTGCCGTGAAGCGTAGGAGATAACTTTATCTCTCTATATGAGTACGAACCTGAGGCCAGTTTACAATGCGTCGCTGAATATCTGAAAGCCTTCTAAACCATCTGGAAGTGCAAAGATTGGAGCTGAGATGAGCCGTTGCTTCAACTCTTGAAAGCTGGATTCACAGTCGTCACTCCATTCAAATATTACTCCCTTCTGTGTGAGGCGAGTCAGAGGCGACGCTAGTTTTGAAAATCTCCGCACAAATCTTCGGTAGTAGCCTGTTAGGCCCAGGAAACTCCGAATATCGCTAGCCGAGCTAGGTCGTTTCCAATCTACCACCGCTTCAATCTTCTTTGGGTCCACCGTGACACCTTCGGCAGAGATTACATGTCCGAGAAATGTCACACTACTCATCCAGAACTCGTATTTACTCTGCTTGGCATATAATTTGTTTTCACGCAGAGTCTGTAGTACCATCTTAAGTGTTCTGTATGCTCTTCTCGATTCTTTGAGTAGATAAGGATATCATCGATGAATACTACTACAAATTTATCGATTTGAGGTCAGAAGACTCTGTTCATCAAATCCATAAAAGTAGCTGGGGCATTCGTCTAACCGAACGGCATAACTAGGAATTCATAATGACCATATCGAGTACGGAAGTCAGACTTCGATACGTCGTCGGACTTGATCTTCAACTGATGATGATAGACTGAACGAAGATCAATTTTTGAAAATATTGACGCGCCTTGCAGTTGGTCAAACAAGTCATCGATTCTTGGCAAGGGATACTTGTTCCGTACGATCGCCTTATTGAGTTCCCGATAGTCGATGTATAGTCGCATCGATCCATCATTCTTCTTCACAAACAGTACGGAAGCTCCCTACGGAGAGACGCTAGGGCGAATAAATCCACGGTCTAGCAACTCTTGTAATTGCACCTTCAGTTCCTTCAGTTCTGCTGGAGCCATTCGGTAAGGTGCTTTTGATATCGACCGTGTATTTGGAAAGGTGTCGATGCTGAATTCTATTTTTCGATCCGGCGGCATCCCGAATATCTCATCACGGAAAACATCAGAGAAATCTGCCACAACATCAGTCTGCATTATGTCTGGAATATCCTTCCTCGTATCTCGAACTGATGCCAAGTATCCCGCACAGCCGGAACGTAACATACGCTTCGCCGAGATTGCCGATACCATTATTGCCGTCTTCGATACCGTACCGCACGAATATGAGAACTCTGTCTCGCTAGGGAGACTAAACACTACTCTCTTCTCTACGTACTCGATTCTTGCATGACAAGCGCCCAACCAATCCATGCCCAGGATTATGTCGTACTCTTTGAGGTCTAGTACGACGGCTTCCAAGAATAGATTTCTTTCCCCGATGCAAATGTGGCCATTCCTACAAATAAAGTTTGTAGGCATATCGACTCCCGATGGAGTGCTAACGCTAATGTCCATATCTAGTGATTGTATGGTTATTTTATTTTCTTTCGTATAATTAGCAAATATAAAATTATGCGTTGCACCCGAATCGAATAGAACCCGAGCAGGTATATTTTTGTAGAGTAATATACCTGTTACCACAGTATTGGATGCGAACAGCTCATCCCGAGTTAATATATAAACTCGGCCTTGAGCTCCATGGAGTTGATTCTGTGGGTTCACGGGCACCGCATTTGCGCCTTGTAGTGTAGGCGCTTTATATTGATTCAGAACGTTCCTTGGTGGGTGGTGTTGATTCGGAATATTTCTCAGACATTGCGGCTTTGAATGGCCCCTCTCGCCATACCCGTAACATGTTATGTAGAAGCAATCGGTCAGGCGATGCCCATGCTTGCCGTAGATATTGCAATGTAATCCTGGATATGGATGCCGATTCTCGGATGTGTTTGGACACTTGTGTACTCCCGATCCTCCAACGTCATTAAGATGCTTGTTGAAATTGTTACGGACGACAGGCACAGCCCTTTGCGACATACGGCGAAAGATCCGCTCGCTATCAAGTACGGCTTCGTAGGATTCACGGTAGGTTCGATTCATGACATCCCTTCGCAGTTCATCATTTAGGCCTTGTTGGAAGTATTCACACCATGCTTCCTTATTGGACAGGAAGGCGGCGACAAACTTCACCAGTTTCGAGAAGCTCGAGTCATAATCGTCGACTGACAAATTTCCTTGTTGCAACATCATGAACTCGTCTTCTTTTTGACGACGGATGGCACGAGGAACGTACTGCTCAAGAAATGCTTCCTTGAACATCTTCCAGGAAATCATGGTGTCGGTATCGGCTTCGTAGATTTCTTGCTTCTTAGCTGCTCACCAGTCATAAGCCCTCAGTTGTAGCTGTAATGCCGCACATGTTACCCTCTGGGACCCTTAAATGCTAAGCAGATTAAATAAGTCCTCAATCTCCGCGAACCATGCCACTATCACATCATGCTCTGCTCGGCCATTGAATTTAGGTGGGTTCATCTTGCGAAACTCTTTTGCTTTGAATAAGGCAGAAGAGTTTATCATTTGCGGTTCATCTTCTTCCTCGACTTCATCTTGAATATCTTGCCTCTCTTCGGATACCACGACCGTTGCTTTGGTATTACCCACCATCTTGTTCACTATCTGAGTTAGGGCGTCCATCTGCTGCTGCTGCACATCAAATTGGGCTTTGATTTGCATCTGAAGCTGTTGATGCTGCAGCTCCATCAACTGTAGCATTTTCTCCATTGTCGTCTCGCTAGGGCCAGTACTCTTTGAGCTTGACGTACTATCCACAGTTTGGGTTGTTGTGACGGGATTGTTCTTATTTTTCTTAGTCTTTTCTACAAAACAGAGTAAACATATTAATATTTTTCAAAAATATCTACGGGCTTACCTGTATGGAACTTTTATTTCACGCAGCATATCGACAAGCATTCAATCGAGCGATCGTAACGAACATTCCAACAATGAAACATCTTTCAAAAATTCGAAGAAACATAACTGTGCTCTGATACCAATTTGTCACGCCCCGAGTCGACAAACCGTTCGTCCCCGGTGTTATTATGCCTAATCGATCGTCCTCGCTAAGGCGTGATGCCGTATGAGTCTGGAATTACACTCGTACAAGGCAAGAACGTTACATTGATTATTAGATTAAAACAACAAGTTGAAACTTCACAAATCACATCAAATTGAGACCCAGTATAGGAAGATAGAAATATACTTTTCATTCATAGCTTACAACGAAGAGCAGGTTGTAATAACATTGGATGCCGTTGCGGCTACATTGATTAAAAACAAAAGAAATATACTCGACAAGCTGCCTAAACTAACACTTGCCGTTCCATACATTTGCCCCTTTATACATAAGCCTTCGATTGAATTGGCTTCAAAATACTACAGGATATGAAGAGCTTCAAAACGCCTCTCTGTACTTCAGCTTCAGTTTAGAGCTTCCGCCGCACCTGGGGAATTAGGGGAGGGGGTTAGCACACTTGCTAAGTGGATGAGACGAACCCACTTGTCTAAATCGACTCTGATTGTTAAGGTAGGCAGTCTTTAGAGTTTTCTTTCTATTTAGAACTAAATGAATTCAGTTCATATCGATAGCCATTTTTGAAGTAGTAAAGCATACAGTAAAACATAATGATTTATCATAATTCTTACCACGGCCGTGCTCGTCCCTGCATAAAACACAAATAATATTTACTACCTGCATAAGATAATAGGTGATCATGATCTATCTTATATGTGCGGTCATTGTTGCTATGCACCACGGGGGACTTTTGTATGGCTTTACGACGTGCCTGTCAGCTTGGATTGTAAGCCCTGCTGCAGGTTCCACAATGCCTCACGTCGAAGCACGAATTTGTTTATTCCCTCTAGGTCGATTCGATTCTGATGCCCCAGATACCGCATCGAGGAAAGTTCAACTTGTGCACAAGCTGTTCATGACCATGTCAATGCGTGAACAGTTTAATATGTGCAGGCAGATTTGTATAGCACGGACAGTATTGAGCGACATTATCATTTTTGCCCTACTCATGCAACGAATCATTTTCCCCGAGCTGTACTTCTGACTTAGCATCCCGTAGGCACCAACTTCCCCAAGGCACCGTAAGCCACAATCACGTTTCATATTATTTTACAGCACGTGAAATAGTCTATCTTTTTACTAGAACCTTAAACTTTTTCGTTTATGTGCAAAACTTGTATTTTCAAAGTAGATTTACTCTAAATTGATACATTTTTTTTCGAGTTCTTGACCTTAGTGGATTGGCATACATTTAACTTGGCATCGTCGATTTGAATGAATTCAAGGCAAAGGAATTTCGTTTACGGGATAGAGTAGAAAAGAAGGGGCCGAATCACCCACCAAGTTCTTTGATCGTGCCGACCGTCGAAGCGCTTCACAACGTTCAAGCTTTAGTTACGCGAGCTCCTGCAATGGCACCAACACTTAGTTAGGATATCTTCTTTATTTTTTTGCTTCGAAATTCGTAGATTACATTCAAAAAATAATGCGAAAGCACTTTTATCAAAATCAAGCGGCAAAAGCTCCAAGAAAACAAAATAACGATCTGGTCCCGTCGAAGGGACTCTTATATAGAGCTCACTCGTCGAGATGCAGCCCGCTGCATCTAGGACTTATTCCAACAGAAGTCATTCCATTAGTTGGATCGATTCTCGTAACATCCGTCCAAATCGATTTGATCGATACCGCAAGGTGTTATCGTTTACCAAGCTCAGCGATCGAGTCAGATGGCCATCTAAGTTCCCGACCGATCTGACTCGGCACATACATATTATAAAGTTCGTCGCCTATCGAAAGCAGGGCACTACACAATCTACCGTAGCATGACTTCGCTGAACGAATGCGGACTTTGTGTGAAGAGTGTCTTGATGGAAATAGGATGAACACTGTTCGATGTTTAGAAATTTGAGTAAAACGAGCTTGGGTAGAAGTATCCCGTACTAACGAACAAATGGTTTGACCATAGGATTGGGACGAACGTCGTGCAAATAACTTTGCACGATGAACCAAGAACTTGACTTATAACTATGACCTTGTGAACTGACCTAGCGGATAGGTAGACAACCCTATGCCGAGTGATTAAACCTTTGTGACCGACTTTAGAGTATCGTCTGGACGGACGATAAATCTGGGGCAACGAGACTTAGAATTAGGATATGGAACTGGGAGTGTGTGATAACGACAATATATTAGCCCCGAACAAAGTGAATGATAGAATTCGACGATGCACAAGTAAAGTTGGAATAAAAAATTGGATCATTATCTGGAAGACGTACTTGACGATGGTACTATACTTGATCTTGAATCAGACAAGAATTACTTGAATTTTGGTCGACTTCACTAGAAGTGTCATATTGATTTCGTACGACGGGAACGCTTGAGAAACGAATTGGGTCATCTCGAGGATCGAGATAGACGGTAATAAAAGGAACTAGAGTTCTGTTTTAATCGAGTTAGTAACACGATCGACAATTCGAAACTATCACGAATAGCTTGTCCGACTTTGCTATCGCTAAGCTTGGTTGAAATGTATGTATTCGAGGGACGCCTTGAAATTGTGCACGATCCAAACTCAGCGATATGATGAACTCGAATGCAGCTGTAAGTGAATATATTGAGATGTGCATGGATGAATGGATTAATGAGTTAGTCTCAGCCTATGACCCTCATATTTGACGAATTATGACACACCTCATATGACCATCATAGTCCCGCTACAGGGCACAATAGTGACAAAGTCATAGAAATACGATGACTGAGTGAGTACGGTCAGCTTGAATAAGTAGTAAAGTCATTCGTTGAAATTTACTAAACACATGCGACACGGAACTTAGAAAGGTACCCCACTATTGTTCGATGCCATCGAACAATAAAGCCATTCGATAGGAATTGTCTAAGATATACACACGACATGAGTTAAGGAATGGTAGGATGGCGTGCACTCAAGAACTCTCGAGGACGAGACTTATTTTGAGTGGTGTATTATGTAACGACCCGCTCCGCCCTAGCGGAACGCCGACTCAAACGGCGCAAGTGCAACGACTCGAACCCCGTCTTGCTCGGCGAAATAACTCGCTTAAGGCAAAGGCAATGGACTTGGCCCTTTAGGAGAATCCAGACTTAGACTTCCAAAGGCGCGGTTGGAGTCTCGCTCGGCCGATGCGATCATCGCTAAGGTGGGTGGCTCCGATGAACCTATGTCACGATCCGCACCCGCTTTTCGGGATACGAGTGCGTGTCCAAGCCCAGCCTACGCCGCGGTATCGACGGTAGTACGTTGTCTAGCCCGCAATAAACAAAGTGCTCATAAATACTAACTGCTCATTCACAACAACTAAATCAACTTTACAAAATATAGAAGTTTTACATTTGAAGAAAAATGTAAGCTTTTACATTTATAGAAAACTACCACACAACTAACTAGTCTTCTATATTTTGCCTTCGAGTCTCTATCGCCCCCTCGTATGGTCCATAGTGCAAGAGTAGGCACGTCAACCTCACCTATAACAATGATCTAGTCAGAAAAGGAGCAGAGTACAACCATATTGCAATTAATATTGTTAGCCCAAAATAAGTTAGAACAACGAAAAACTATGATGGCAAAGAGTATATAAAGAACTAGCAAGGTATAAACTAGTAAGATATAAACTAGCAAGATATGAACTAGTAAGATATTAACTAGTAAGTCAGGAACTAGATAAAGGAACAATGAAAACAACTATGTGTGTGTGAAATACCTTTTAATACGTGAGCGGCTGGGCTAATACGGCATATTATACGATGGCTATCCACAATAATAGGGTACGACTAACTCATACGTGGAGAGTATGACTTAGCTATCCACAATATCAATATTTAGGTTTTTTCATGTACTTACCGAGTATTTACCCTCCCGACTCACTAAAAATCAATAACGATCAATGATACACTAAAGACGGATACAAAAACTATGGTGTCTCAATCGTGTCTCAACTGGATATCAAGCAATGTCTCAAGGAATATAGCAATGTCTCAAGGAATATCAAACAAGGAAACGATAGAGAAAGCGTTATAATGAACTAAAATATAATACAATACTGTACTTGCCTGAATCCTTGCACAAACCATAGTCACAAATTGAGGATGAGGGGATTACCAATCTAGAAGCTGTCAACCTATAACATACAACGTACCACAAACCATGCACAAAAACCACAGTCAATTCTAAGGTTCTAGTTCTAAATTCATGGAATAAGTGGCTAATGGGTTAACTAATCTAATAATAGTTAATTCTGGAATAAATTACTTAAAAACCTAATTTAACCTAATAATAATCTGAATATAATCTAAACATGAAAGTTTGGCCATAAAAAGTCATGTTTCCAATTTTGGAAACTATATCACATAAATCAAGGCGTGTCGTTGACTATCTAGTCAAACGTCGTGAACTCTAGATTTTGAAAATGCACCTTGGTAGATTTCAGCGCCACGAGTGTGCTGGAATCAACCATGCCGTAAATTCACGTTTTGGTCAAAAGATATCGCCGTTATGGCTAATCGTGACCAAAACGGTGATTCATCGATCAATTCTGAGTTCAACAGAATAACTAAAATACTAGATGAATGAATTAAATTTTGGGAAAAATATATGTCGTAGAGCTATGTGTTAGCTTTCTCTTCAAATGTTACATGATTTCAATTTTTGGTTCTCCCGGAATCTCGAAAACACTAAAACGTGTCTAGTTTCAGAAAACCGACACTCTACGAATTTTACTGAAATTAAGGTTCAGAATTTATAAAAATAAATTAGATATTCAGAAATTATACCTCAATACGCTTCCAACAAAAAAAATGGCACGCTAAAAGAAGGTCGGAGTTGACAGCAATCGCCTTGGGAAGTCGTGATTCTCCAAGAGACTAAAACTCAAAGTCGGCCAGGAAATAATTAGGGTTTTCTGATTTCTGCGAAAAAATATATATATAAAGGCGGGTACAGTCAGCACCTACTGACTGGCATGCAGGCCCTCCTATCAGCGCTGTGCGGCTGACATGTGGGCCTGCAGCGCTGACTATGTAATTAATTAACCAGAAATTAGTTTTTAAAGCAGTTTTAAATACAGAAACTCATAATAAATATTAAAATTAGCCAAAAAAAATATGAAAAACTTCCAGAAAATATAAAATAACATATTGAACCCTAGAAAAATATTTGGGGTCAACATTTGCTCATATGCTAGCACAATCAATTCTAGAGGTCCTAGAAAATAGGTTTTCCAATATTAAAATTATCAAAATAATTCCAAAAAAATTGTAAAAATTATAGAAAATATATTTAACCCTCTAAAATATAATTAAAAATACTTTACCTCAAATTATCCCAAAATGGCCTCATAATAAATAATGAAAGCCTTTAAAATATATAAAACTAAATAAAATAAATATCTAAAAAATAACTAAAAATATCTAAAAATTATAGTAAGCTATAAAATAGCTAATCAATGCTTACTAAGGTCCAAATGACCATAATATGATTATAGCTCCCTTATGAGCTTAGGTACGACTCCTAATGACCATAAAAGTAAATCATAATCAAATAAAAATAAAAAATAAAAATCGAAAAGTGGGCTTACAAATCTACCCACCTTAGAAAATTTTGTCCTCAAAATTTCAAAGGATACGACTAGGCACAACTATTATCCACAAATTATAGTAAAATGGTTAGTCAAAATCTAGGCTTGGTTAAGGATAGAAACGAAATAGGATAGAAAGAGAGAAGCACCAATTGTTGAGAAGGTGGTAACAAGAAGTAAGACATCAAATCAATTTAGAAAAATTAATAGTCGTATGCCAATAAAAGATATAGCCACTAGGATATTTGAAAATCATAAGTAATATGCGAAGTCATTTAACCGAGAATCCATACCTCGCTAGTGTACATTTGGCTGCCATGAACCCTTGGTTTCATGACTCAAGTATAATATGTTATCGAATACTTTATCAACTCTACCCAATATTGACATATGAATCAAAAGATCAATAATACAACAAGGATATAGTTTTAGTAATATTTGACAACCTACACATACTTGAAATTATTTCAACTTAGGGATCATGTCACGCCAGTGCATTGCTGACTGCAGTGAACCGCAGTCTCCATAATTCAAATAAATAGGAACAGTGCACATCTGCCTTACCATTGTAAGTCATCGAAAATTATTTCAACTATATCTACAATAATTTCAAGGAGCTTCTATAAATTCAAACAAGTCGATCATGATAAGAAAATGTAAGTCCTTGAATAAAAGTGTCAGTTTTGAAAACAAAACGATCGTAAAATGAACGAAGATGACTTGAATTAATATATAGATAATTGAACCAAGATTAAGAATTGGAAGTAAAACGATCGTAAAATATTTTTGAAAATAAAACGAGGTTTAGAGAAGGCAGAAGATAAAATGGCACAAAAAATGATCAAAATTAGGAATTGAATTCTATGAAGGCCTAATTTACCAAACGTATATTCTGCCCACCTTGGATCATACCCTCGTATTAAAATAGAATAGAATTACATGGCCTATGTAACAACCTTATTTACTTAACAATAGAATTAAATAAGGGACTCCTAGTCCTAGTATTCTCCTAAAATTAAATCAATCCTAATTGTGAATGAGCACTTCCTAGTCGCAGGCTTGCAGTAGTACAACTAATTTAAGTACTACCACAAGTTCGCAATCATTTGTGAAATCCGACCTGCATGGGCCATCATAAAAATTTGTCACAATCCACACCCGCTTTTCGGGATACGAGTGCGTTTCCAAGCCCAACCTATGCCGCGGTATCGATAATTGTACGCTGTCTAGCCCACAATAAACAAAGTGCTCATAAATACTAACTGCTCATTCACAACAACTAAATCAAATTTACAAATTATAGGAGTTTTACATTTGAAGAAGAATGTAAGCTTTTATATTTATAGAAAATTACCACAACTAACTAGTCTTCTACGTTTTGGCCTTCGAGTCTATATCTCCCCCTCGTATGGTCCATAGCATAAGAGTAGGTACGTCAACCTCACGTATAACAACGATCCAGTCCGAAAAGGGGCAGAGTACAACCATATTGCACTTAATGTTGTTAGTCCAAAATAAGTTAGAACAACGAGAAACTATGATGACAAAGAGTATATAAAGAACTAGTAAGATATAAACTAGCAAGAATGAACTAGCAAGATATGAACTAGCAAGATATTAACTAGTAAGTCAGGAACTAGATAAAGGAACAATGAAAACAACTATGTGTGTGTGAAATACCTTTTAATACATGAATGGCTGGGCTAATGCGATACATCATACGATGACTATCCACAATAATAGGGTACATCTAACTCATACGTGGAGAGTATGACTTAGCAATCGACAATATCAATATTTGGGTTTGTTCACGTACTTACCGAGTATTTTCCCTCCCGACTCACTAACAATCAATAACGGTCAATGATACACTAAAGACGGATACAAAAACTATGGTGTCTCAATCGTGTCTCAACTGGATATCAAGCAATATCTCAAGGAATATAGCAATGTCTCAAGGAATATCAAACAAGGAAACGATAGAGAAAACGTTGTAATGAACTAAAATATATTGCAATACTGTACTTTCCTGAATCCTTGCACAAACAGTAGTCACAAGTCGAGGATGAGCGGATTGACAATCTAGAAGCTGTCAACCTATAACATACAACGTACCACAAATCATGCACGAAAACCACAAGTCAATTCTAAGGTTCTAGTTCTAAATTCATGGAATAAGTGGCTAATGGGTTAACTAATATAATAATAGTTAATTCTAGAATAAATTACTTAAAAACTTAATTTAACCTAATAATAATCTGAATATAATCTAAACATGGAAGTTTGTCCATAAAAGTCATGTTTCTAATTTTGGAAACCATGACACGCAAATCGAGGCATGCCGTTGACTATCTAGTCAAACATCGTGAACTCTAGATTTTGAAAATTCACCTTGTTATATTTTAGTGCCATGAGTGCCCTGGAATCAATCGTGTAACAAATTCACGTTTTGGTCAAAAGATATCGCCGTTATGGCTAATCGTGACCAAAACGGTAATTCACTGATCAATTCTGAGTTCAACAGAATAACTAAAATGCTAGATGAATGACATAATTTCTAGGAAATATATATGTCGTAGAGCTCTGTGTTAGTTTTTCGAAACTTCAAACAGTTCATCATTTCAATTTCTGGTTCTCCCGGAATCTCGGAAACACCAAAACGTGTCTAGTTTCGGACAACTAACACTCTACGAATTTTACAGAAATTAAGGTTCAGAATTTATAAAAATAAATTAGATATTCATAAATTATACCTCAATATGCTTCCAACAAAAAAAGGGCAAGCTAAAATGAGGTCGGAGTTGACGGCAATCGACTTGGGAAGTCGGGATTCTCCAAGAGACTAAAACTCAAAGTCGGCTAGAAAATAATTAGGGTTTTCTGATTTCCGCAAATATATATATATATATATATTTTTTTTTCCGCAAATATATATATATATATATATATATATATATATATATATATATATATAAAGGCGGGTACAGTCAGCACCCGCTGACTAGCAGGCAGGCCTCCTGCCAGCGCTGTGCGGCTGACATGTGGGCCTGCAGCGCTGACTGTGTAATTAATTAACCAGAAATTAGTTTTTAAAGCAGTTTTAATTACAGAAACTCATAATAAATATTAAAATTAGCCAAAAATATATAAAAAAATTCCAAAAAATATAAAATAACATATTGAACCCTAGAAAAATATTTGGGGTCAATATTTGCTCATATGCTAGCACAATAAATTCTAGAGCTCCTAGAAAATAGGTTTTCCAATATTAAAATTATCAAAATAATTCCAGAAAAATTATAAAAATTATAGAAAATATATTTAACCTTCTAAAATATAATTAAAAATACTTTACCTAAAATTATCCCAGAATTGCCTCATAATAAATAATGAAAGCCTTTAAAATATATAAAACTAAATAAAATAAATATCTAAAAATTATAGTAAGCTATAAAATAGCTAAACAATGCTTACTAAGGTCCAAATGACCATAATATGATTATAGTTCCCTTATGAGCTTAGGTACGACTCCTAATGACCATAAAAGTAAATCATAATCAAATAAAAATAAAAAAATAAAAAATCGGGAAGTGGGCTTACAACTTGTCTTTGTTTAGCCTAGACACATGATAATACAGACACTATTGCTAGAATCGCTAGGCGATAACGCCGTGCATGCTAATAAATGACTCAACGTACCTAGCTAAGAAAATAATCCCGTCTTATATACTTGTTTAGAACATGGAAAAGAACTTAAAAAATATACGAACACTCGTACCGTACTCCTCGCTCGTACAAACGCTTAGCTTACATTTCAAGTAGATTTACTTATGCGTTCAACTATGAACGAAAGGCTTGTCACTTAAATCGTACCACAACTTGAGACATAAAACAATGAATGGGTTACAACAATGAAACATGAAGACTATCGACATAGTCGTTCCGAGTAGAGTATAACAACATTGAAAGGCTTCAGGACCGATGGGTCACCAAGGCAGTTCTTGTACAGGGGACGGCGTAATGAATGAATGTATAATCGAATGAATAAGTGAATGAACAAACGATCAAATGAATGAATGCATAAGTGTATGATGGGCCAAGTGAAGGAAGGAAAAAAAGAATGAAAGAAAGAAGGATTAGCAACAGGTATGTCAGGGACGTGCAACGGGGCTCGCTACCCGCGCTGCACGAATGCCGCCGCCAACTTAGTCGGTAATCGACTACGGCACAAAGACAACCCGTTAAGTTAAAAATGACAAGACAATACGAAATGGTCGTCGACAACCCAACGTATACGGGGGAGGATCAAATGAGGATGCCAAGGCAACGATAAAAAAAATGATCGAATGGGGCTACGTGACGTTTGAATGCGGCCTGGTCATTCAAGCGGCGTGAGTCGAGTATTATGTGGCCTATCAGAGGTGTACTAGCTAGCCGGCTGATAGGGACTCACGGTACCAAGAGGAACATGTCCAAATGGCTTGTACAACTCGCGACCGGTGCATATAGATTAAGTTAGCTCGATTGCGGCAATCCGCGTGCGAGACCTTGCATTGAAACAAGTAAATCTGACTAGCTGAATATGCTATGTTACTAAAAGAAACATATCTAAACAACAGTTGAGTACAACACATCCTGACAACTTGAGTAAGCTAAACAACTGTGGAACTGAATGAAGCGCCTTCTGAATAGGCTTGAATATAACACAACAAATAAACTACAGTACTTCATACAAATGAGTTAGAAATACGGCTACGACGCGCTACCATCTGAGGCAGGAACATGCCCTTGACACTTTTGAATAATTATGCAAACCTGTCAAATCGTAATGCATTGGCTAACTTGGTTTATTTTGGACATGGACGATCATACGATAAGTATGGTAAGTTGCGTATGTATTTTTTATGCGACACTTGATATCGATGACACGAGATAGGCTTGAGTGATATGCCATAATACTGACCCTAAGGCAAGATTAGTAAGACAATAAATGATAGATGGTGCACAAAAGTAAAATAAACGTGTTTGCTAATGATAACAAGTGGACGAGCTAGCCTCTCCACCAGTGCATAACAATGTACTGATAACCACATAGTCTGCTTGCAGGGTGTAGAAGGATCTCGTCGGGTGTGGAGGCTTTCCTCGAACATGCTAAGGCACGGAGCTAACTCTAGAACCTTGGAGCGTTACAAAGGAACTGAAGTACCATATACGGGACTTAATATATTGGAACATCACCATGAATCATTCCATCTTGTAAGCCACTTGGCACACCTTTTATGTTTCGAAAGAGAGATACTTGAGCGAATTGTAATCTCAGCCTAACGCCACTTGTACTACTTCTTGAATATCAATAAAAACTACATAGTTTGTTTCAAATTGGTTCATTTACTTTCCGTTGCAAATAGGAACACTCTGTGCGACTCTGTGGCCTAGCTTCAATCGACCGTTTCTTGACTTGGCCTTGCACGAGCACAACCTAGGCTCATGCAGCATCACACCTTAGCGAGGACGATCGCTCCTCCGGGAGCGGGGCGTGACAAAAGTCAAAGAATGTACTTGCCTTGTCCCGAGATAAAATATGTCTCTATGTCCACCTAGAATATGGTAAGAATGGGCTATATTCTAGTCAATGGCATTATCTAGTTTTCTGTAACCACCACTTTTCTAAAATGAGCATATTTTTGAACTTTTATGAAATTGATTATTTTGGTATTATTTAATTGATTAAATTGTGTTAGTAATATAATTTGGTAAAACCATAGAACCAAATTGATTAGATGACTAGTCATGACCAAGAGAGACTTAGTTAGTGTGTCTAGACAAACCTTAAATTCATTTTCATTAGTTAGTTAAGTCTCTAATCTAACTAAGAAGACCATTTAAGCATTTGACTAAACCACTAAGTTAGAAGGAGCCTTTTCCTTGAAACTTTGTTATGACAACTTGAAGGGCTAATTAGACTTTCCCTAGAACCAACCCTAGCCCTAATGTGGCTGACCAACATAGCCCCTTGCCTATTAATAACCCTACTTCATCTCCTTTCCCCTTCCATTTTATTTCAAACGCTAATTTTAGGAGTTTCCTCCAAATGGCTCCTACAATAATTTCTCATCCAAATTGCCCCAAACCAATTGCAATCTCTTCCCCTTGAAGAGTGGAAGCCTCTATTGACTAGTAAGGAGCCCATTGGAGTAATTTGGCCGTTAAAAGTTGAAGGAGATCTCATCTTGGTTTTATTTCTTGAGAATCCATCTCTCAAGTGGTAAGAGCCCTCTAAACACTCAAATTTCCCATTCCTTATTGTAGATGCATTCATTTAGGGTCCCTATTGTATTAGGAAGGATTTGGATCAAGTTCGGATTCATTTGAGGTGCGTATCACGAGAGTATCTGATACGCACATCAAGTGTTTGGTGAAATAACTCTTAGGACTTTTGAAGTTTAATTTTTAGTTGTAACTTGGTTTTTTTTACTGTTCATGGGTGAGTTATCACTGTAGGTTAGTGTCTAAGGATTTAGATATGATTTTGATAAGTTATTGATAAAGGGGAGGCTCGGGTTCATGGTGATGCCTATTGTTTGCTCACTGTTTGCTCTTTTGGTTGTGCAGTCAGCTGGTTTGGGTTGAGACTGCTCTTTACACCCTAAATATCCAAATCTCATAACCTACTGTCTATTGCATGCCACACTACTCATATACTTCATATTGTACAATCGAGTCATCCATTAAACTACTATATTCTCCATTAAACCTTTACTGCATTCATTACTTAGTTCTGTCCCTTATAGATGTGGCAGCCCAAATCTCCTTAATTGATCAGCCCCATAGTATGTGCTACCCTGCATCCAAGTATGTTTAGTCCATTCATGTTCTGCTATTGCTCAGTCTTGAACATGTTTGTTTTAGGAGAAATTATTTTGTCCATTTCTGGGCAGTGGTGAACAATGACTGCCCATTTGATAGCATCTTACCAATTAAGTATAATATTTTGGTATCCTTTAATATTCCTGTCCAGATTACCTATTGATTTACTGCATTACCATTGTTTACTGCATCTATGTTCTTTCCTTTCGAATATAACTTTAAGTCCACACTTCTTGTTCACACATTCATGAACATGTCCACCTTAGTAACTGTTGTATTTGTTTGCCATTGATTATCAACACAAGAACTACAAAGGAACTATATTGATTGCAAACTTTGAAAGTACAAAGAAAGAGCCTAGAAAGAAATCCTAGGAAACAATCTAAGTATAATTTAGTTTTGATTCTGGGGGGTAACGGTGGAGGTCCGAAAGAAGTGTAGGAACTCTACCTTACTCCTTGGATTATCAGACACAGTCTTTGCTCTTGAGAAAATTGCCAACCTTTTGCATGGGTGTGATACCCTGCTATTTATAGTAATTTTGGGATGAAGGATATTTTTGAGCCGCATAGATGGCCACGTGGCCACGTGGTTGTAACAGCACACGAAGACTCGCTCTGTGGCTGCCAGTTGGTGGTTTGTTGAAATTTCTTTGTTGGAGCAAATATGGGTGGTTGGGACTTGGTCAACGTGCCACATGCCCTATCACAGAATAGAATCAATCTGTTTGGGTCATTTCAGGCCGCATAAGTCTTTTAGTGCTCGATCATGCTGGACCGCATAAGAGACTCATGCGGCTCAGGTCGCAGTCTCCCTTAGCTACGTGTCCCACAGCAGTGCCTCCAGTCTGCATGAAGCTTGGAGTCTTTTAGGCCGTATAGATCCTGCATTCTGGACCGCATAAGGCTCATACGGCTCAGGTTGCAGTCCCTCTTAGCCGCATGAAGTTCGGAGACTTTTGGACCGCATAGATCCTTCATTCTGAGCCGCATAAGGCTCATGCGGCTCAGGTCGCAGTTCCCCTAGCCGTATGACACCCCTGCGGACCATGCCTTGGACCGCATGAACTCTCTGACACGTGGGCCCTATGTCTGGTGACATGATACTTTTTGTCTTTTTTTGAAAGGTCACGTCTTATCTTCGTCTTTTTATCAGGATGTGTCAAAGTTGTCAGAGTTGTCAGCTTTGTCAGAGGTGTCAGCTTTGTCAGAGGGGTTTCTGCGGCTGATTAGCTTGGCCGCATAAGTAGCTCTTTCCTCTGTGGCCTGCGTCAATCTGTTTAAGACAACAATGATGAGCCACATAGAATTTGGGTATTTTGGACCGCAGAGTTTGTCATGCGGCTCTTTCTTTTGTAAAGTAATCCGCATGAACCCTATCTTTTCCATGCTTCTACAAGACCCCCTTCAAAGTTTTCAAATTGCAAATTTGGAATACTTTGAATAAGAAGCATGGAGCTACGTCAGGTCGCAGGGAGGCTTCGAGCCATGGGGAGATTTCGAGCCGCAGAGAAATTTTGAGCCGCAGAGCGACTTCGTATCGCAGGAAAATTTCGAGTCGCAGGGAGACTTCGTACCGCGAGAAAATTTCGAGCCGCAGGGAGATTCCATCCAGGCTGTCCAGCTGTCACTGCTGTATTTAATGCTCTGATACAATTTTAGATTTAGGGCTGCCTTTTCGATTATAAAGGATAGAATCCCAAGGGTCATCATTATCTTTTAATGGATACAAGAATCGAAGCAGCGTCTATCGATTTACGCTCTTTTGGAAATCTATAAATACGGGCCATATAGTGGAGAGAGAGCTTCTCTTTCATCTTCTTCTCCTTCAGCTTCATCATCTTCGTCGTCTTTTCTGTTACAATCATCTATGGCTCTAAAAGCTTCCAAATCGACCGGCACTGTGGCCAAAAGGAAGGGACTCGCCTCTCTGTCGAGAGCTGCGGACTCCCCTCCCGTTCATCCTGACGTGCAACCCCCTATTCAGGGTAAGAAGAATGATGACTTGAACTTTGAACGGCCATGTCGCATGCTATATACGTGGGTCCGTCATTTATTGCCTCTATGCTTTTGTATAATTGGTGCGTGTCCTATCTCACTGGACCGCATGCGTTCTGTGTGATGGGGCCGCATAGATTTGAGCTGCATAAGCGTCGCTGGACCGCATAAACGCCTCATGACAGAGCCGCATGAGCGTCACATAACTGAACCGCATGGATACCTCATGACTGAGCCGTATGAGCATATACATAGCTGAACCGCATCAGTGCCTCATGACTAAGCAGCATGAGCGTCTCATTACTGAACCGCATAAGTGCTTCATGACTAAGCCGTATGAGCATCTCATAACTAAACCGCATAAGCTTCATGACAGAGCCGCATTAGCATTCATAACTGAACCATATAAGCTTCATGGTTGAGCCGCATGCACGTTACAGAACTGAACCGTATAAGCTTTACCCGACTAGGCTGCATATGCACTTCATATTTTTAAGCCACATGCGCACCCTTTGCAACTAGATCGTATAAACTCAGCCAGACTGGGCCGCATATGCCTTATTTGATTTAAGCCGCATGTGCTCCTCACTACTAGGCCGCATAGGTTCTGTTTGACTAGGCCCATAGCTGAAGAAGGAACGCATTCACTTTATTTTCCTCTAACTATATTCCTTCTTTGACTTTTGCAGTGAACTTGCCTACAGCTCCATCAGGGGAACTCTTGATAGGGTAAGCTCAATCTGATTTAGGTGTAAGATTTGACCATATAGTCAAACACGTGTCGACTCAAATTACCCAAGGTCAACCTGAGGCCAGGTTAAGGAAGATCAGGGGCCAATCATTCTTCTACCTACTCAACATGATGAATTTCGGGAGACCCGGGGACACTCATCTGAAGCCTGTGTTCTTATTTGGAGATGCTTTAACTGTCTCCAACCCCAGCATACTAGAGATATCTGAGAGTTGGGATTTTTTTTTTCCAACGGAGTAGCGGTTCACCTTCCTCTGATGGAACGCCATTTTTCCCTATCGGGTTTTAACATGGTGCCTATCGAGAGACGAATGACGGACCCCATAACTTAGGATCGGCAGGGAGTCTTCGTAGGCAATATCTATTATAATAGACGAGTGCAGTCGACGATCGCGACCAAGGAGTCAATGAGTTATTCTGTTGTTGGACTAGCCCCCAGAAGTTTCATAAATAAGCTGAGACCCAATAACCGGTTCTCTGAAGCTGACACCTTCTTGAACCAGATTGCTCGCAAAGGGTCATATCCCACAGGCAGACTATTGCTGCTGAATTGGATGTATCGTTCCCCTCCGTGGGTCAACTTGACATCCTGGATTCTGACGGTGTATCAGGATACTTTGCAGCAGCTCGGCCTCTACTATCCCATAAGGGGCACCTGCTATGGTCTTCCTGTGAACCCAAGGCTATTCATAGCACTCCTCGAGATGTACAACCGTCGTACGGGGATCTTTTGTACACCTGCTGGGAAGATGGGGCTCGCTCTTAATGAGATGCATGATGTCTCCAAGTTGCCCTGGTGAGATGAGGTTTATGAGGAGTACACTCCCACAAATGAGGAGTTTGTGGAGTTAGAGCAGCGGTTCCCCAGGTTCCTTGCCGTTTACTGGAAAGTGTTATGTCATCATAGAACTTGTCAGCAAATGTCAAAGAAGAGGGATAACAGCTCTGAAGGAAACCTCCCCCATACCAAGGCTTGGGTCAGTTATATGTTCAACCTTGGGGCCTCGGGCCGGGTTTTCCATCGGAGCCCTCAGACTCAAGAAGAGGTGGTCGCTCAGGTTAAAAGTGCCAAGAGGAGCAAAGCTTCCGGTGACAGATTCGGGAGCCAGATCGACACCTTTAGTTATTTCTATCAAGATACTCAACTCTTGTCCAATAAGGCCATCCTGGCTGGGTTTCTGATGATATGGCTAAGGATTTGTGTGGTCTCGGGGGGTTCTGGTTCTATTGAGAGAATCAGCCGCAACCTGATCCTCCCTGCTGTCAAGTTAGTCTTCGGAGGCAGGCTAGCTTTGCTCCCAGCTATAGTATGCATCATTCATCGAGGCCATCGTATCTTTACGGCCAAAGCCATAGCTCGTGATATTACGAAGGATTTTAACCGAATTGAGCTGCCTTACCATTATCTGATAGGGTGGCTGCTAATACACTGCCCCTCTCTGATGCGTCCTGGCCCTAAGGGTAACGCGACGGCCGACGATGCGTTTATCTACCAGTACCATGATATGCCCTGGACCTGTTTAACCATCCCGACTGCCGAGCCGCGCTCGTACGGGTCCTTTTTTGTGTCGATCCTGCCTTTTACCGACGAGGAAATGAGGTATTTTTATCTTGATGGCGGTGTCGCGCCCCAGATCCTATCCGAGAAGATGTTCTGTTGGTTGCAGAATATCTGCACTGTATATCTGGTGTACCGTAACTGCAACGTCGTCTTCTTGGAACCTTACCTACCTAGCCGATACTCTCGGCAATTCGGGTACTACCAGTTGTTTTTGGACAACCCCAGACCCTGCCTGGGTTATGAGGGCGACATTCTGGATGGCATCCGGGCCTGGCATTACTATAGTGGCGTCCGTACCCAAACCAACTTCTGTCTACCCAATATCGGGGGCTCGGGGCGCATCTCGTACATGGAGGCCCTCCACTATGTCTTCGTGAATGGGGCTTCCCATGACTTCGATGCAAGTACCAGTTTCATCACCGGTACCAAATTGGGGGAAAATCCGAGGATCCCAAAAAGAGGACCAGGGCAGGGAAGATGAAGGCTATCAAATTTTTTGACTCCGATTCTACTGATACGGAAGAGGAGGATGAATACGATGATCCACCAGTCCCAGCGAGTACTTCGGCGACGCGCTTGCCTTCTCCTTTGCCGAGTCCTTCGCGTAAGCGAAGTAAGCGTGGACCCTCCATCGCCGACAGGCCTCATTCTCAGAAGCGGGTCGTGATTAGGATCCGTGGGCCTGACGTCACGGAAGGAGACAACGATACCGAAAACATCCCGGAGGTAAATTTTGTCTCGACAGACCACCATGTTACTTTTGGGATATTATCTTATTGTTCCCATTTTTTTGCAGGCTTTGGAAGAAATAAACCCTCTGGAGCCTGATGCTGCTTCTGAGATTCCTCCAGCTACGAACACCTTGGTCGGAGAAGGTGCGAGCCTTACAGAACCGGATCTTGGGACTACGGGGTCTCAGTTGGCCGCTACCGACCCAACTACATCTCCTTTCGAGGCAACCGGGGCTGGAGTGGCCGATTCAGGCAGCTCGGATACCGCCGTTGAGGAGGTTATAGGAGGCAGTAGGAGGAGTTATGACTGTCCTGAACGAGTCACATTCTCTGCCGCCCTTCCCTGGTTAGCTATGTCATATTCTTACCAACAAGGAGGTTCATTCGCTCTTTCTTCATATCCTTCGAGTCAAGCTGATTGTCGGTTGTTCTGGATCTGTAGGCCCTGCTCCTTCATTGTCGATGGTGGACATGGCCGCGGAGGAGGGGATAGCGAAAGACATCGAGGTGGACCTCGTACAAAAAAGAAGAAGCGAACCTTCTCCCCTTCAAATCGAGAGGCCCCCCGCTGGGCCGAGTTCGGAGCTGCCTGTGACAGAAGTGTCGACGGTAGAGGCGGTGATTCCTACACCAGCATCGGTGGATGCGGGTTGGTTGAAGCTGCCCCTTTTCCGGAGATTGAACTCTCCGCTCTGCCTAGTCTTCAGCTCCTTCGGGCTGCGAAGGGGGAGATTGCCACTACGCGGGAATCTTATCGCTCGGAGTTTGTTTCCCTTCTGACAGGGTCGTCAAGCTCTGCTGCGCCTCTTTTCCAGACACCTTCAGCCCCATTGGCTGCTATTCCTTTGACGCCGTCCTCTTTGGAGAATCTGGACGAGTCGTCAAAGGACATAGTCGATAGCTTCTACCACCATCTGAAACGGGGGTTGAAGCTGCTTTGAGGAGGGGAAGGTCATTTGCCATGGCTCGTCATTGTGCCCGCGGTCAGATTGAACTGCTGAAGACGCTCCTGGGTGGAGAGGGGACAGCTGATCTTCTGGAGCACAAACTGGCAGAGGATGATCGGCGCCTATTCCAATTACAAAAACTATGACAAGTCGATGTGCCCGCTGTAGTAGAACAGGAGCGCGCCTTCCTCTTAACAGCCGTAAAAAAGGTGAAGGATGTGCTGGAGACGACCAAGCCCACCTTGGTGAAAGACCTCCAGAGGTTGTCTCTGAAGTATGACAAGCTGAGCCAGAGGTAATAGATTTGAATGATTTTTGTGGACCTATTGTCCTTTTGCGCACTGGTGGTACAGATGATAGATTTGAATCAAAACCTAACAAAGGTAATATAGACGTTATAGGTTTTGTGGCCTTAACACCGTGACTTTATCCCGGATTGGGTACAGGTGTTAAGTTAGGAGATTATCTATATCAGAGGTATATGGACATGATATACGACAATCAAAACCAGAAAGTTTGTACAGAGACAACAAAAAGAACGTGGCAGACTCCGGCAGGGTGAAGCATTAGAGTGGAAGTTTAGAGGTATCAGTATACATGACTCGCCACTCAGGAAGATGCGATGTGAATCCCCTCGGAGCTAGTAGAGTGTAAGTTCAGAGGTACTTAGTGTACATAACTCGACAGTCTAGAAGATTTAGTAGGTAGGGAAGTACGAGCATGTCTTTAAACATAGTAATTTTTCAGGAACTTACCGTTTATGGGCATCATAAGCGAGTATTCATTTTGTTTTGCGAGCCGATATGCGTCGTTGGAGAATACGGACTCGATGACAAATGGGCCCTCCCATTTGGGCTGGAACTTGTCGACGATTTTGTGAGTCATGACCATTGGTCTGCGGACGGCCAAGACGAGATCGCCTGCTTGGAATGTTATCTGCTTGACTTTCTTATTGAAGGCTTGAGAGATGCGTGCTTGACAGAGCTTGATGCTTTGTTAAGCTTGCGAACGCTTCACGTTTAAGGCTTCCAGTTCTTGTAGCCGTCGACGGTAGTTATCGTCCGACGTCAACCGATAAGTAAGGGTCACGCGAAGCGAGGGGATCTGGGTCTCCAATGGGAGAACTGCCTCGCTCCCATAAACCAGAAAAAATGGTGTATTTCCTGTAGCCGTCTGAATTGTAGTACGGTACGCCCATAAGCATTCGCCCAACTTTTCATTTCAGTTGCGCTTGTTTGAAGACACGAACTTTTTGAGAAGCTTGATTATGGTCTTGTTAAAAGCTTCAGCCAAACCATTAGCCGATGGGTTGTATGCTGTTGATGCCACATTTTGGATTCGATTCTTGTCACAGAATCGATAGAAAGCATGGCTTGCTATCTGCAGACCATTGTCATGAATAATCCTCCGGGGCAGTCCAAAAAGGTAGATAACGTGATGTTTTATGAAACTAATCACGTTTGATGTCTTTACCTCTGCAAGCGGAACAGCTTTCGCCCACTTGGAGAAGTAATCGATGATTGTAATATAAACCGGTGCCCCTTGGACGACGACGGGATGATTGGGCTGATAATGTCCATTCCTCATGCTTCAAATGGCCAAGAAGCCACTGTTGGGTGCAAGAATTCAGATGGCTGATGTATAAAGTCTGCGTGGATCTAACAAGCCCTATAATTCTTTGCATAATTGACAGCATTTGCTACCATCGTAGGCCAGTAATAGCCCATCCGACGGAGATGGTCCTGCAACTTCGGGCCAGGTTGGTGAACCCCGCAAACGCCATCGTGAGCCTCGCGTAGGGCTTCTTTGGCTTCTGCATTTGATAGGCAGTGTAGCAGTAGTCTGTCGTAGGATCGTCAATATAGTATTTTTGTTTCTATTTCATAAAAGAATCTGAGAGAACGCATTCTGATTGAAGTTATTTCTTTCACATTCTCTAACAGGATTCCGTAGACTGCAAAGTCGATGAACGGGAGTCGCTAGTCTTGTATGTCATTGGTTATCTGGATGGAGTAACTCACACCTAGTTGGACATTGTTTTTGGGACATACCAGCTCATGGCCTATCACGTCAACTAGATAATGAGCATGATTTAGAACTGCCAGGTAAGCGACGAGGCCTGCTAGGGCGTCGGCTTCAATATTTTGGAGCCTAGGTACATGCTCTATAAAGAATCCCTCTAAGGTTACAATGATGGTAATTGATGTCTGATGATAAGGAAGTAGGTCCTCGTTGCGAACCTCGTATGAGCCTCAGATTTGATTAACAATCAACTGCGAGTCGCCATACGCTTCTAGGTATTTGACCCCTGCTTCTTTTGCGAGTCGGAGCCCGATGACCAGAGGATTATATTCGGCCACATTGTTTGAACAGGGTTCTGTGAGAGAGTATGCCCGATTAACTACCAATTCAGAGGGAGAAATTAATACTATCCCTACTCCAGCGATAATATCACCTTGGGGCCCCGTTCTTGAGACACCGTTGAAGAACATTCGCCAAACGACATCATGTGAAGTCATGTTTGAGTCGATGACTTCGTCTAGAATTTCTTCATAGATTTTGGCTGTCTCTGAGCCTGGATGAGCTACTAAGAAGTCGGCCAAGGCTTGGCCTTTGATAGCCTTCTGTGGAACGAAGACCATCTCGTAGGGGGACAACAATATCACCCAGGTGGCTAGATGAGAACTGAGTGCGCCTGGCTTTGTCATGAGAACCCTGAGGGGGTTAACTCGTAAGAAAACATGGATGGTCTGTCCTGTCACATAGTGTTGTATTTTCTGAATGGCGAACACCAAAGCAAGCATTCCTTCTCCACGGCAGTGTACCTATGATCCGGCCCCACCATCATCCGGCTGAGATAATAGATGGATTGTTCGTGCCCCATGTCATTGTTTTGTGCCAGTAAGGTACCGAGGGAGTGTTCCATTGCCTGTACATAGAGCAAGAAGGGCTTTTCGGCGATCGGAGCTACCAGAACTGGCGGATTTGACAAGTATTTCTTAATGTCATCAAAGGTGCGTTGACATTCTTCATTCCATACGAAAGAGATGCCTTTCTTCACGAGTTGTGTGAATGATTGACATCGCCCTGAGAGGTTAGATATGAACCTCCTGATGTAGGCTAGTCTTCCCTGAAGGCCTCAAAGTTCGCGAAGGTTCCTCGGTGGACTCATCTCCAGGATTGCTTTTGTCTTATCGGGGTCTATGTTAATACCCCGAGAAGTAATAACAAAGCTCAAGAATTTTCTGCTGGACACGCCCAGAAATGACTTGGTGGGATTCATCTTCATATTGTGCGCTCGCATAAGGTCGAGCACTGTCCTAAAATCATGTAAGTGATCATCCTGAGAGCGGCTTTTAACGGCGATGTCATCAACGTAACACTCCACTGTCTTACGCAAGTGATCTCTGAAGATGACACTTATAGCTCGTTGATATATAGCACCGGCGTTCTTTAGGCTGAAGGGCATGACAAGTAACAATACACGCCGATCGGTGTTCAAAATGACGTATGCTTCTCATTATTTGGAGACATTTTGATTTGATTGTACTCCGAAAAGCCATCCATAAAGGACATATGCTCGAAGTCACACGTATTATCGATCATTATGTCTGTGATCGGAAGAGAAAATTCATCCTTAGGATATGCTTCATTCAGATTGTGGAAGTCGATGCTGATTCAGATCTTTCCATTCTTTTTGATGACTCGTACTATATTAGCTACCCAGTCTGGGTGCTACTCCTTGCGGATAAAACCGCTAGCTATAAGCTTGTTTACTTCCGCTTCGATGGAGTTCATGATGTCTGGACGGAAACGTCGTTTCTATTGTTTGACTAGTTTTGCATTTGGATGAATATTGAGCTTATAAAATGCGATCTCGGGATTTAATCCTGGCATATCTTCGTAGCTCCTAGCGAAGACGTCGATATATTCTCTGAAGAGTTGTAATAGCAACACCCGTTCAACGTCCGTCAGGGTTTTATTGATGAAGATTGGCTTCGAAGAGGATCCATCGCCGAAGTCAACTTGCATGACCTCATCTTCGGTGTGAGGGTCTCGTAGTCCAAAGCGCTTCTTCCACTGTGCATCCAGCTGTTGGGCCCATGGCTCCAATTCAATAGATTCGGGCAAATCTTCATCTTCTTCTTGAATGTCGGCAGATGCCATATTAACGGACAGTGTTTGCCTGAATATGTCCCCAATGCTATCATCAAAATCGTATGTAGGTGATTCAGATGAGTGAGAATGCTACTCGCATTCCTCATTAGAGCTCTCGGACGTTATCGCTGGTGTAACATAACCGAGACCGTGTCTGGATTTGCTATAATAATCCCGAGGTTTCTCGGTCGGGACTGATAGCTACAGAGGCGATCGCCGGCCGTTGCCATAATTCAGACCTGGGGTAGTCTCCATGTCGTACCCTTGCTTTTGCATGAAGTACTTAGCTCGGGAACTATATAGGTAGAGCGGTAATCTTCCAGTGTCGGGTTCGAGATCGAACACTTCTGGCATGAAGGGTTGAGGACCTTCTTTTCGGCCAAAGATGATTGTGTGATCGCCTGTTCTTGTGCCTGGGACTAAAAAGTAGGCACCTCTAATGGGAGTAAGTCGGTTCGCGTTATGGACGGTTGTCACCTGTGTGTACAGGTTAATATCCTGACCGTGCTCCATAGCATACATCAGATCAAGCTCATTACACTCAGGATAGTTCAACGGCAACCTTTTATTGATAAAATAAGGTATTTTGTCGAGAGGGATTACATCATCGGCAGATGGACTATCAACATATGCAACCAGATATTTTGCGAGTTCTGCCTCCTCTTCAGCTATCCCCTGCCTGATCGTAGGCTAGGACGACGTCTTGTGCAGCTTTACTACTAATGGTTATGTTTGTGGCATCAGCTTGCTTGAGGGCTTCGGATCAACACTCGGCTGTCGGCTTGTCTTGGGGAGGCGGATAACCATCGGCTCGACAGAGGACCTTGCCTCTTCTGATCGCCTTTGATTGGATTTTGGAAATCAGATCACCATCGGCTCCACATAGGGCATCGCATCTTCTAATTGCCTTTGATTGGATTTTGGCAATCGGATCACCATCAGCTCCACGATGGGTTTTGGCTCCTGGCTGGACCTCGGGAGTCTGATGACCATTGGTTCCAACTGTGCAGCTGGGGCGGGGGAACCGGGCACCTCTTTATGCAAAGTTGCGACAAGGGGTACAGCTTTGCCTGGTTTGCGGGCCTGGACGTAGATTTTTAGAGGTTCCTCTGACCCCGTTGTGGCCTCCAGTTCGTCAATTATGTACTTCCTAGATTCTTCATATAGATAAGCCTCAGAAGAATAGTAAGACTCAACCCCTTTGAAGGGATCGATGTCGGCAAATTTCGTCTTCACGAAGCCATGGTTACTGACATACTTGAAGCACTGGTGGAGTTTGGACGGCACGATCAGGTTGTCATGTATCTATGGATGCCCCAAGAGGATATTATAGGATGTATCTGCGTCTATGACGTAGCAGGTAACCTCCATCTTCAGGTCGCCAATCGGACATTTCAAGTGAATCTTACCTGGGGGATAGCTTCTTTCCGAGTTGAAACCGCTAATAGCAGTGTTGGTTGATGCTAGCCGGTGAATAGGGATGCCCAGGAGTTGAAGCAAACTTTTCGGGATGATGCTTATTGACGAACCAAGATCGATGTACATCCGATCCACCTTGATGTCGTCTATGTATCACGTGTAGTACAAGGCGATCGTGCAAGTTGGTCTTGATTAACATGTCTTGTGGGGTGAATACGATGTTGGGCGACATCTATACAGTTGCTGCCTTGTAGATCTGCTGACGAGTCTTCTCCTGTAGGCTTGACCTGAGCTAAGTAGGCGTTAGCATTCTGGAGTGCTTCGCTCAATGCGATGCGAACATCCTTGGAGAGCCTTAAGAGCTCTTATAATGACAATTTTGCTGGCTTATTATCCAGTTGTGCAAGTATGTCAAAGTTGTAAGGTCTCTCCAGCCCCTGAGGTGTGTCCTTATGGAGCGGTCTGTCGAAATGAGTTTTCTTCGGCTTGGATTTGTCTGCCGGTGGAGGCTGAGATGGTCCCGGAGCATCAGTAGCAGGCAGCTTTGTCGGCTAAGAATCCTTTACTGAATTATCCAGAGTAGGCTGGACTTGTGAACCAGACCGGGTAACAACGGCCGTCGCCTCCTCAGCTTCGACCGAGATTGTGTGGCAGAATCTGGACTTCCTACCCTTATTTTTGCTAGAAGATGGCTCCGCCTGGGTAACTTCGGGCACTAAGTTCAGGTGCACCCACATGACCTCTCCTCGTGACGTAGTGAGAGGCACCAACCCAGTCATCTGGTCCTAGACAGGTGGAAGGTTAGTAACCTCCATCGTTGCCCGGGGTACAGGTACTACCCCGTCTTGAGTTTTTGTTAGGAGGAAATTGCCGAATTGAACGGATACCATATTTGCAGCCATAGTAACCTCTTCAAAATCCAGCGACAGTGCATTGGAGTTGATGAGGTTATGGATGTACCGTATTAATGTGAAGCACTCCTGCGTAGGGTGGTGGACATAGTAGTGGAAGTGATAATACTTCGGATCCTCCATCACTGCCGGTTGAGGCTCGCGCTCTACATTACGGAGTCGGAACCTACCCGCCTTCAGGAGCATGTCGAAGATAGGCTTGACATGGCTATCTTCAAAATAGTATGTCATCTCCTTGGGCTTCGTAACTGTTCTTTGTTTCTGTTCGGGCTTTTTGGTTATACCAGCAACCATGGCCTGTTTGCCTTTCTTGTCCCGATTATTGGTGGTGCCGCCACTGTTGTTGTTGGAGGTGGTACCAGGACGTTTACCCTTGTCCTCTCCGTCTGGCATGGGCAACCCCAGCTGGCGAGCCTTCTTTAACTTTGCCTCCGCATTGGTAGCGCTTATGATGAAAGTCGTCCAGTCCCTGAATTGATCTTCGCCCATCCAGAGTCTGATTGCGGGGAGCAACTTCTTCTGGCAGATTTCAATCAGGAAGCTTTCGAGATTACCTTAGGGCAGTCTCATCGCGGTTTGGCAGAACCGCTCGATGTAGTTTCTTGTTAGCTCACTTTCCTCCTGAGCGACGTCCATGTGAGACGACATCGTCACATCATGCCCCACTTCGTAGAACCTTTTCAGGAACATGCGTTTGAAGCCGTCAAAGGAATGGATGCAGTTGTCCGGGAGGTTGCGGTACCAGTCGAACGCGATTCCCTCCAATGCTCCGATAAACAATTGTATAAGGATGTCATCACTATGCGGCAAGTGGTCTGTTGTTACCTCAAAATAAGTCATGTAATGGCTAGCAGAGGTCTTCCCGTCATATCCATCGATGTGAAACGGTTTAGACTGCGGACAAAAAAGAACGTCTCTCCATGCAACGGGATATGGCTGCCGTACTCCGAGGTCCCAGCAGGAGTCTCGGGCATTGAACATTGCTCGAAGCTCTTGAGCTTCTTCCCTTGCTTTCCTGGCTTCGTCTGCAGTTGAGGAAACAGATATTCCAGGAGAATTGTGGGCCAGAGAAGGAGCAGTCATGTTTGAGTCCGGGTTGACTGCGGGACCCAAACTTGTTTGTCCAGGTGTCCTTGCGAGTTGAATCGGCAAGGCAGCCTTGATCTCATCTACTGACTTGACCAAGGTTAGGATCATGGCTTCAAGCGCTTCTAATCGTTGTCGATCACTAGGCCCTTCTTGATCATCTTCTGCCATAAATACTGTCCGCACATGGGGAGAGACGGATGGGATCGTAGATGATGTGCTTTTCGTGTTATACCCTCGTACAGAGAAATCGTCGGAGAACGTCGGAATGTCCTCCTCCTCGGACTCGAAAGGGGTGCTACCCCTTGCACAGGAAGCTGCATCGTCTTGGCGAAGGCGGTTACCCTCGGGGACGTCTAAGTCTGTTGCATAATTCTAGTGGATCGCTACCCCCTACGCATCCTTTTGGAACATCAGGTTGTCGCATACGTTAAGGGGCTACCACCCCCAGCTTCGTTCACCCCCAGGGACCTCGAGGATGAACCCCCGGGTGTTGGAAGCTTCTTTCTGGAACGGTTGCCTAGGTAGACACCCCCTATGGTTATCAGCGGCAATCCTCCAGATGATAGTTTTTTTGCCGTGCCGGCTGAGGTTGCCGAGCTGGAGGAGCCTATCTTCTTTCCTCCCTTGCCGGCAGGAACATTCCAAGTTGAATTACAGAAGGTGAAAAAAATTACCCATCTCCCAAAATTTGTACTTGTTTCTCGTGTTGTCATCGGACAAGTGCTGGCTGGTGCAGTCGTTGGAAGACGGACTGCCGGTCTTTAGGTGCTGTCGACTTGTCGCAGCAGCAGTTGATGACAACTTGGGTACAGTGATGTCCTAAGGGGGCTTACCGCATGCCAAGGTTGCCTCTTTCTTCTTGCGTTTGTGGATGAGTACTTCTCGCAAGTCGAGGGCAGATTGACCTACCTTTGCATCCGTTTTGTGGGCTCGGATACCCTGAGCGCACGGGTGCGTAGGTATCATATTTGCTCCCTGATATAAGGCTAGTAAAAGCACTTGCTCTCGATCGTTGTATGGCGACTTTTGGGACCTGCCCTGTCTGTCAGCCGTAGAGGGCTGGACACGGGAGGTTATTTATAACTTTTCATCAGGGGCCAGTGTAACAGTTAACGGCACCCGCTGACGGTCAGCAGATTGGACAGTTGACTGGGCTTGTTGAGCCCGCACTACCCTAGACTTCTTTGACTTAGCACCCGAAGGTGCATAGTAGGAAGGGTCCAAGTTAAAAGCCTCAACATTCTCAATGGGCCAAATAGGATCTGGTCCGCATGAGAGATGGTCAAAGACAGAGCTTCTGCAGGGCCGCATGGGGCATTCTGTTTGCTGTTAGGATTAGGTGTCGCATGGGCCATCTGTCTGTGGCCAGGATTGGCTGCCGCATAGGTAATCTTCCTACAGCCAGGATTGGCTGCCGCATAGGTAGTCTTCTTGTGGCAAGGATTGGTTGCCGCATAAGCAGTCTGCTTGTAGCCAGGATTGGCTGCCGCATAGACAATCTGCCTGCGGCCACCCTCCTTATGTGGCCTCTTCTTCGACCGCATGAGTTTACCTTGTGCCCCTAAAAGTCCAGCATCGTAGTATTTTTCTCTGCTAGATTTGGGGACAGCGGGGTCCTCTGCGATCTGAAGCGAGGCCGCATGGGAGCTTTGGTCACCGTCTTGAGTGGCGAGAGAAGCTTCTTCCAGAGCCTGGCAAGGAGCAGTGGTCTTGGGCCTCCATGTCTTGCGGGCTCTTTTCGGATTGGCTCGCTTCTGTGCTGGACTGGTGCTCCTATCGGAGAGCATTTCCTCGAATGCTTGTTGATCAAAGCAAACAACAAGCATCTGCTGCGTGGAGCAGAAATTGGACGTGTCGGATTGCGTCACCAATTTCTCATCAGTAGAGAAAGAAGTCCCTAGCAGAGTCGTCATCGTATATGCCATTGATTATCAACACAAGAACTACAGAGGAACTATATTGATTACAAACTTTAAAAGTACAATAGAAAGAGCCTAGAAAGAAATCATAGAAAACAATCTAAGTTCAATTTAGTTTTGATTCTGGGGGTTGACGGTGGAGGCTCGGAAGAAGTGTAGGAACTCTGCCTTACTCCCTGGACTATCAGGCACAGTCTTTGCTCTTAAAAAAATTGTCAGCCTTTTGCATGGGTGTGATACCCTGCTATTTATAGTGATTTCAGGATAAAGGATATTTTTGAGCCACGTAGATGGCCACGTGGCTGTAACAGCATATGAAGACTCGCTCTTTGGCTTCCAGCTGGTGGTTTGTTGAGATTTCTTTGTTGGAGCAAATCTGGGTGGTTAGAACTTCGTCAACATGCTACGTGCCCTATCACAGAATAAAATTAATCCGTTTGGGTCATTTCGGGCCGCATAAGTCTTTTAGTGCTCGGTCATGCTAGGCCACATAAGAGACTCATGCGGCTCAGGTCGAAGTCTCTCTTAGCCACGTATCCCACAGCAGTGCCACCAGTCCGCATGAAGCTTGGAGTCTTTTAGGCCGCATAGATCCTGCATTCTGGACCATATAAGGCTCATGCGGCTCAGGTCGCAGTCCCTCTTAGCCGCATGAAGTTCGGAGACTTTTGGGCTGCATAGATCCTTCATTCTGAGCCGCATAAGGCTCATGCGGCTCAGGTCGCAGTTCCCCTGGCCGCATGACACCCCTGCGGACCATGCCTCGGACCGCATGAACTCTCAGACATGTGGGCCCTATGTCTGGTGACATGACACTTTTTTGTCTTTTTTCGAAAGGTCACGTCTTATCTTCATCTTTTTGTCAGGATGTGTCAAAGTTGTCAGAGTTGTCAGCTTTGTCAGAGGTGTCAGCTTTGTCAGAGGGGTTTCTGCGGCTGATTAGCTTGGCCGTATAAGTAGCTCTTTCCTCTGCGGCCTGCGTCAATCTGTTTGAGACAACAATGATGAGCTTGTAGGTCCTAAAAATCAAGTTGCACCCATCAAAAAAGCAATAAAAATCAAATGGAGCACCCTTCAAATGAACTGCGTAGGAGACAGACTGCGCAACAAATCAACTGCGCGAGGCCGAACTGCGCTATCATCCAAGCGCACAATGCTAACGTGGCAACGTCATCATTACCTGACACAAAATCAGATTTTCTGACAACTGACAGCCCAAAAAGCGAGGAGTCTGTTCGTTTCTCGAGCCGCGCCGCATCCTAGGACAGCTTTCAGCGCGGTCCAGCTGTCAACTCCCAGCACAGTCTGCCAGCCCAACCGAAGCGCAGTCTGTCAAATCCTCTTCAGCGCAGTTCGATCCCAGCACAGTCTGAAGCTAGCGCAGTTCAAGCAGCACAATCCATCAAGATAACTGACATTTTACACGTGGCCTACATGCCATCAATTGCTCACCACGTGGTAACCGTCTGTACACGACCATGCGCATTTCAATCAAACAATGCCACGCGTCTAATACAGTTAAGCCACGATCGAGTAACTGCCAGTGTAGTTTGCTGCTTGCGCAGTCTAATGCCTGCGCAATCCAGCCTGCACAATCCAGAAATAACTACTAATTAGTTATTTTCCAGAACTCTATAAATAGAGTTTCAAATCCTTCATTATCAAGATCAGATCATTCAAGATCATCAGAAAAATCAGGAGTTCTTACCCAAGTGCTGCTGCATTCTTCAGAGGCTATCGTCTTCACAGTTTACATCGTCCAAGGGATAAAGCGATCGTCTTCAGATCGGATTCCTATAGTTGTACTTTCCCAGAATTCAGTTGTAATCTTCTTACAAAGTTTGTTAAATAAAAAGAACACTTTTGTTTTTGCAAACAAAATGGCGACTCTGCTGGGGACGACTTTCTCCTCCGACGAGGAAGTGACAACTCAATGTGACGTTGCGTCTATCGGAAAGACGCAGAAGACGCTGGTTTTGAAGGTCAACCAGACTGCCTACGAGGCTATGATCAACTCCGGGGCTACTCGTCGTACTGCAACCTCTGCCAAGAGCAAGGTTCGTTCAGTGTGGACTCCAAAGTCCTCTGCGCAATCCTCTGTGCAGTCCTCTGTGCAATCATCTACGCAACCTGCTGTCTCTGCTGCTAAGGAGCCACTGGCCACTTCTGCTCCTGCGCAAAACACCACCCACACTACCGAAGTACAAGCCAGAACTCCTGCGCAGTATACTGCTCCCCTTGCTGCTGCGCAAGCCACTTCCTATGCTGCTTTGGCAAAATGCAAGACTCCTCTTCCCCTGGCGTAGTTGGCTGCAACTTTACCTGCGCAATCCACTCCTGCAACTAGAGTGCAACTCAAACATTCTGAAGCCAGAACTCCTGCTGTACAAACTACAGTTTCTGTGGCCAAAAGGCCATCTGTCAAAGCTTCCTATGCGCAATCAGCCTATGCGCCTACTGCCACTTCAACCCTAGCGCAAGCTGTTCCAGCGCAGTCTAACAGGGATAGTCCTTTGGCTAATCTCTCTTCTTCTCACAGCAAGGGGAAAAACTCCGCTCCTCTTCCCAAACACCTTGTTGCTCCAGCGTAATCCATTAGGGGTAGTCTGTTGACTGTTTCTCCTCCTCCTCAGAACAAAGGAAAAGGCCCGTTGGTCTTTTCTCAAACTTCCTCATTCCACGACTTGGAAGACAATAGAGGGAAATGCTCTTTAGCCAACCCTTCTTCACAAAATAAGGGAAAAGGTCCTTTGGTCTTTTCTCAGTCTTCTCCGGTTTTTACCGTAGAAGATCAATCTGAACGTGCCTCGGCACCAATCAGTACAGGAACTCTTTCAAACAAGAGTTCTTCTTCCCTCCATGCCAAAGGGAAGTGTACTGATCAAAGAGGTATTCTGCCTACTCCGGTAGCAGAATTCCAAGATCTCCCAACTCTCAGGATATCCCGCTCAAAACAGAGAAAATTACTGGTGTCTTAGACAGAAACCCCTGGGGGTGAATTTGCTGATCTAAGGACTTATCTCAATAGGCCAGCTTCTATGAAACGCAAGCAGCCAATGCCGAAGATGAACTTGCATCAGAGGCAAACTTCCAAGATGAAAAATCCTGACACCTATGTTAATGAAGTGAGTACTTCTCTGTATACTCATGGGACAAAAAATCTAAAGAACCGGAACCATGTTCCGAATGTGGTCCAAAAACATATCCCTCAGACTTCTTCTCGTCCCGTTATTGTTCCTGATCTCCGAGAGCACCTCAAGCAAAAACGGAACGATATCTTAACACCTCCAGTTCAGCCACGTGGACACCATTGTAATCACAAGGTTGTTATCAAGTGCTATTGTCAGACAACAAAACGATCTGTCTTCGATCGTCTGAATTTTGCAACGTCTGAACCTATGTCAGAAGATGAAGACGAAGTGTTGTATGCTTCCGTCAACATGACTTCTCAAGACACTGGAGGTAGAAAGTGCTCCAAGCATGGCAAACCTCACAGTCCCAGCCAGCGGTATTTAGATTTACTCCAAGAATCTTCTGAAGGAGTATTTCGATATACCCGATTCCGAAGCCGAGATACAATCGGCCAAAGGAATCTTCTCCAAGATCCTTCTGGTCATCTCCCTATTTCTTATTCAGGAGATGATTATTTCTCTGATTATGATGCATACAGCGAAAGTTCTGAACAGACGGTGTCTTCTGCTATACCTAGAGAAGTGACAGTTTATGTTGTCACTGAAGACCCAGATGCTTCCAGTTCAGCAAATCAAGAACAACGAATAGCTGCACTAGAAGACAAGCTAAAGACCATAGCTGAAATGGTCGCAAGTATGCATTCTATCATTATGGCCCAACATACAGTACCACCGACCGCACCTGCTGCACATCCAAAGATTATAGCGTCATCGGTGCCTGTCAATGCAGGTCTGGGGGTAGTATCTCCTCAAATACCCCCTATACAAATTCAACCTACACCCAGTCAGTCAGAAGCCGGGGGTAGCACTTACCATGCTGTTCCTCCTCCTAACACTCAACCTGCTCCTTCGGCGTCATCGGAGGATGCTAATGAAGCTGTCAAACTCTTGCGCACTCAATTTGAGGCCTTCAAAGAGAAGGACAACTTGCAGAGATTGGGGATCAAACAACCCTATCCAGTTGAATGGAAGAAAGTCCCATTTCCTCCAAAGTACAAAATCCCTATAATTTCATTGTTTGATGGCAGCACTTCTCCAAGTCAATTCATTAACCACTTTGAGGTAATGACTTTTCAACTTCAGGCAAATGACGCTCTTCTTATCAGGGTGTTCGTCGGCTGTTTAGCCGGTGTAGCATACGATTGGTACAGGAGCTTGCCCGATGGCTGTATCACTTCTTTCTCGGGTTTGAAACAAATCTTCTTGGAGCAATTCTACGAGGAAATCAACGATATGACCATGTTGGCCCTCAACAAGATCAAACAAAGACATAATAAAACCGCTGAGAGTTTCATTGAAAGATTCTGCCGAAAAGCATTAAAGATGCCTCCTGGAACTCCGGCCGCTGTCACTATAGATACCTGTAAGGCAAATCTTTTGCCTATCATCAGCATGTAGACGGGGTCAACTCAATTTCAAGATTGGCCATTATTCATTGTCAATGCTAAAGCAGCTGAAGTTAGCGCTGATAAATTCAAGCAGTTGGGGGTACACATGTCTAACCCCGACCGGGATGAACACCTGACAGCTAGTAGCGGTAATCGCCACAACAACCGCAAGGGTAAAGAAACTTTGAACATCAATCTGAAGAACAAAGAATCTTTGGCTGTCAACGTAGCTCCACCTACGTCTGCTTCTATTCCTTCTGCCCTTCTACCAACGGAACCTCGTCCGAAAGTAGAGTACGCCTTTGACGAGAACGACACCGTGAGCATCTTCGATTGTTTAATCAAAAGCAATAAGCTCCAACTCCCAGACCCGAAGAAGCCCGACGAGGTTGGTAAGACAGATCATCGCAAATACTATATTTATCACAGGTTCATTGGTCATTCCACTCGAGCATGTTACATGCTCAAAGACAAAATTCAAGAGCTAGTCATTGCTGGTGTTGTCACTCTTCAACAAGATGAGAAGACTGTTACTGCGAACATGGTCTCAGTATAGTTCGGTAACTTCTCTCCACAGATGGTACAGCATGGTGTCATCCCTATCCCCAAGGCCACTCTTGAGATCGAGAATCTCCCTCCTCCACGGAGTGAAGGTCTCGTCTCCTTATCCCTTGATAATGGCAAGATTATGTAGATTCATCCTGACCTTGTTACAGACTTTGAGGCTCCTTCTAAGCAAAAAGATCGCTCCAAGGCAAAACAAAGATCTGCAATATGGTGTCTTTTGATCCCATAGTTGACGAGGAAATCCTGCTGGGCACCAGGTCAGGGAAAGCTTACCTACGGAAAGTGTCACGACCCGCACCCTAGAGTAAGGGCACGAGAAGTGGGTACGTCCAGCCTACGCCACAGTGTCGGCGGTAGAACGCTGTCCTAGGTCAATCATCTAACAATATAAAGTACCTGTACAGTTTATACTCTCCGAATGGAGGTGACAACAGAAACAAACTCAATCACATCTAGGTAGAGAAATGGAAGATAGATAGATAGACAGATGGTAACTCAAAAGAACCATAGCATAGATGAAATAAGACTAAGTGTCTAAGATACATAACATCCAGAATGTCAACTCATAATACAATAAGTCTAAGAGTCTATACATCTCCACATCTCAAAATACAACTCAGAATGTGAGACAAAATGTACATATAGAAAAGACTGCCTAGGCTAAACTGGTCTAGACTACTGGAACAACATCCTCAGCTGCAGGTGGATCCTGCTGAGGGTCCACAACATAAGTATCATCTAGTCCTGCTCCATAATAGGTAGACACCAGGGCCTCCTTCTCATCCTCTGTAATATTTTCAACAGGTCCAATCAGGACGGGAACGAGCACAATACATCTCACGCAGTGCATAGAATGATAGGAGATATAAAGCATGCAATAGAGTAAAATACAGGAACTGCTGAAGGAAGATACATGTAGCAAAAGAGATAGCTATAAAGGAAATATCTACTGTATATAGAGAACTAGCAGTGTCTAGTGAGTCAGAGTAAAATATAGACATATGAAATAGCATAGGAGATTCATGACTACAGCTAGAAGTGATTCATGACTACAGCTACTGGGGTAATATCCACATGACTATTTCCACTCCTCCATCCCCAATCAATACACAAGGATCCATTCAGGTTATGTTAAGATTCGTGATAAGCCCATAATTGGGTGATACGTGAGTGATTCATGAAGATTCATGGAGGCTCGGTGATCATGAGAGTACATGAGTCACTAGCTGATACATGAAGATACATGAAAATAGAAGCATGAGATACATGATGTAAGTGAAACACACATGACAAAAGTACCTGATACTCCCGAGGGGGATAACATCTCATGAAAAGATCCATATAGTACCAATTCGTGATAACAATCGTGTCAGCATCAAGTAAAGTAAGCTAGAGCAAGAATATAAATCCTGGCAAATATGAAACGGTCAGAGAATGTACTCGCCTGATAACTGAATGTCTAAAGAAGATATACTGTCTGAGGAGAGGTGTATGGCTCCTAATCAGAGCAATACAAGTCACAATGTATCCACAATGGTAAAAATAAAGTATACAATGCATACTACATGATTCTAGGTCAATATGGTCAAAGTCAACTCTTGGTCAACTCTAATAGTCAAACTAGGTCACAGGAAGTCATACTAGGTCACAGGAAATCAAACTAAGTCAAATAGAGTCAAACAAGGTCAAACAAGTCAAATACTAGTCAACATGATCAATCTGGGTCAAGTCTAGGTCAAACTCAGACCAACTAAGGTATTGGTCAAACAAAGACCAGTCAGTAAGGTAATTAGGTCAAACAAAGACCAGTTATTAAGGTAATTGGGTCAGACTAGTTAAACTAGTCATTTTAGGTTAGTCCTAGTCAAATCTAGGTCAATTAGGTCAACTTTGACCTAAGGTTGACTTTGGTCAACACTTAGTCAAAGGGTCAATTAGATAATGTTTTGGGCCTTTAGGGCAAGCCCCAAACCATGGGCTAGTAATCTTGGCCATAGGCCATGTCTTATAGGTTTCCTCTAAACCTATACCTTAACAATTTATATATATATATATATATATATATATATATATATATATATATATATATATAAATAGACACTATCTACCCATATATCAAAATATGAATATCATATATAATACAACCCATACTCACACATATATACATAGTGACCTAATGTAACTAATACAAACATATATATATATATATCAATATATATATATATATATTTTTTTTTTCATGTATATATATATATATATATATAAAGAGAGGGAAGAAAGAGAGGGATATAGAGTGAGAGAGAGTGAGTGAAGGAGAGAGAGACATAGACAGTGAGAGAGTGTGAGAAAGATGGAACAGTAGGGGGGGTGTCTCAGGTTCCTGAGACAGGAATCCCAGCCCCAAACTCACACACACACAGTCCACATATACATACATATGTATACATGTACACAACTAGAAATATACACAACTAAACACCCTAAAAACTCACATACACACACATATACATATGTACTACATATATATACACTAAAATACATATATACAATCTACTAATCACATCAAAAATAGATTTGAAACTAGAAATTAAAAACTGGAAAAAAAACACAAAAACTGGAAATATTTGCACTGTTTACTCGAAATTGGGTAAACCCAAATTCTCACACCAACACGAGCTAAGACCCAAAACCCAAGGTTGGTAATACTAGCCCCTAGTGTCCTCTAGTGTCTAGGGTGCCTGAAACATGGTCACGACACGACACAACATGTCCACACTAATATAAACCCAATCGGGTAAATCCTATATACACAGACACCTACTGTGTCGTGCACACGTTCCATACTCTCGTGGACACACCACGAGACACGACACGTCTCGTGGTTGTACACACGTATCGACTAGGTCTAGGGCTAGGGTTTAGACACCCTGACACGTATCCAAACCGTGTTGTGTCCGAGTTCTGGGTGCGTATCAGAAGGGATTTCACACACGTTCAGACCGCGTCGTGCACGCGGTCGAACACCTCGTGTTCACGACACAGGACACGACACACCACGTGCTCGTGTCCTGGGGTTCGCCCTAGGGTCTACTACACACGTGTCACTCTGACACGTATCCACGACTCGTGTACGCGGGACACGAGACCCGTGTCAGAGCCAAAAACTTGACTGTGCAGTGCAGTGTGCGACCCTTGCGGGGACGATTCCGTGTCCGACACGACACGAGGTCATCCCAAACTTTGGGGATGACCTGTCAGTCAGTGCCCCGTGCTCTATGCCAATTTTGGCGTGTCCACGTGGCGTGTCCAGTGAGTTATTAGTGTCGGGTAGCAGGACACAAAATGTGACAGTGTGCAGTACAATTCTCGTGAGTTCGTATCCGATTTGGACACGAAAAAGGACACAACTCGTGCTCAGTCACTAGGGGTTAGGGTTAGCTAGGTCTAGGCTACAAGTCCATGTAATTAGTTTTGAAATTTATGAAAATCCTTTTCTTTGAGGTATTTCATCAAACACTGATTTTAGCCCTACGATACGTGTCCGATACGGACACCAAAACACATCAAAATCCTACCAAACTTTACCCACAGTATTGTTATTCCTATATGAATGCATTATGAAAGAAAAACAGGAATTTGACTAGGTTTGTGAGAAAATACCTATTGTGCAAATCCAAGAAAAAATAATGATAATGGGGTTGTGTGATCTCCAACTCGATGATGCCCAAGCTCCTAAATTCTGAATTTCTAGCTTCCCTTAGCTCCCTAGATGTTGTAGGGTTCCAATGCAAGAGACTAGAGTCAATTTGGATCAAGAATGATCAAGTTATCAAGGGCTGAAGGAAAAGGGAATTTTGTGGATTTAATTTCATGTAATTTTGTTCATGAATAAATCCATGGGGTTTATAACATGGGTGGGCTGCCAAGGGGGGTGCCCTTGGCCGGCCAAGCATGGGGGGGGGGGGGTGTCCTTGCCTTCCTTCATGGCTAAGGCATGGACTTTAGCCTAAAGGGTTCTAGATATTTTGATTTGTTTAAGGAAAATATCCTTAAAGTTAATATCTAGATATTTAACCCTTTATCCCATGACCAAAACATCACCCTAATGATTCTAGGTTAGTGGCTAACTTCTAGTTTAGGGTAGGATAGGTTAGTGACAAATCATGAGACCTACCAAGAATTAAATAATATTAAAAATTACATAATCACAAATAAAGTCTAGAAAATTACCAAAATACCCTTTTGGTCAAAAACCACTAATTTGATATTCTAAGCCTATGGCTAAGCTCTCATGGTCATGGCAACTTCTAGGTTAGAGAAAACTAGGGTTTACACTAAGTTATACTAACCAAAATCACAAAGTCATAAGTCATGACTTAGCATGACTTAGAAAATGGTTTAATCTAACTAAAATCACCAGAAAATCATACCATGACTAAAATACCACTAATAAATAATAAAAATAATAAATTTTCAAAAATCCCCAATTTCAGAAAATAGGGTGTTACAAGTCTACCCACCTTAAAATAATTTCGTCCTCGAAATTTAGATGGTCGTACTCCTTCTAGGTCAAACCTCCAACAATCAAGGACGAAGCCACTACCTAGGCAACATACAAGGTCAACAAGCAAAATATGGGTAGTAGACCTATACTGGGTCATGTCCAAAAATTGGCTGGCAGTTTTAGGTCATAAGGTGTTCTTAATTCAAATCGAAGCCAAAAATAACTCCATGGGGTAAATCAGGATGGAGCCTCGGGTCAGGAAAATCGTACTAAGCAAATGAGCACATGATGGTATGCCTGAGTGGGACACTAAGGTCATGGGTGTAGTATGTCATATCTAGGTCATGTACGTGAAATCAGTTTTGAGAAAACAACTAGTCTTGTGCTCCAAATTTAAAAGTCACGGTAATGTGCCTACGATGATCACAATTTAGAGTGGGAAAGGTCTATGGCCTAAATTGAACCAAAAATCGTGATGAAATAGTGGTACCAGGGGAACAGGTTAAATGGAACAGTCTGCGGTCTCATCTAGGTGCACTAGTCATTCTAGATCAATACTGTCCTATGGTATCAAAACGTTCAAGCAATCTAAGGTGTCCTAATTGGGAAGGTAAGGGAACAACAATCATCAAGGCTATAGGGTCGTCTACCATCCTATATAAAAATGGGTTATTAACAAGTGAGAAATCATTAAAGTTACCATTTCATAAAAAGAAAATTGAAAATTTAGGTACAAACAATCACAAATAGATTTTAGTCTTGACACGATCTAAGTTGATCAATTTTAGGATAAATCGAGATTGGGCAAGATGGGAATTTAATGAAATCAAGTATGAGCACGAGCATCCAATGATGAAGATCCAGGTCATGATTAAATTTAATCCAACTGGATATGAATACGAGGTTCATAGGTGATAAAATAATTCCAAGGAGAATTGTCAAGGCTGTTGTGGATAAGATTCTAGGGCAAGTTTAATTATGTCTCCATCCACGTAGATTAATATATGAAAAAGCGAACCAAAACGCAATAGGTTGATCAGACCATCATGCGCCGGTTCTGATTAGATAATATATTAGTGGGTGTACACCCAATAAAATATACCATGATCAAGCTCGAAAAGGATAAGCTTGTAAAACTTAAGGATAAATTTATAGCATAAGATATAAGTAAGGGTGGAATGATGAAGGAAGAGACATAGTCCAAGATTCTTAACCAATCGGGTCAAGCATTCAAGGTAAGGTACAAGGTTAAGTATTTGAGAGTTCAAGCAGAATACCATCACATGCCAGGTCGAAAGAATTTAGCCAAGGTGGATCTCTAATTGAAATAAGAATTAATTTAGTATCATGGTAGAGGTTATAGTTTAGCCATTTGACCAGAAAATCATTTCAAGAAAATAGAGTACAAGGAGACAGATTTTAGTGGGACATGGAATACCTATATGAAGGTAGGCTAGTAGATGAATATAGTTAGGGTTCGATCAATCAAGGGTCAAGGTTAGAAGGTCTCAATAAAGTCTTGATTTGAGGAAATGTCGAGTAAGTCAGGTTTGGGATACAGTCACATAGATTGGTAGAAAGAGTCTAAGCAAGGTGCAAAATAGAGAGGACAGTTCATTTCAATGAAAGGCAATTAGCAAGAGGATTAGATGGCAAGAAACAGATAAGAGTTTTCTCATAATTCTGATTGAGTACCCAAAAAAATAAAAGATATTAATCTAACACTAAGAAATTAAAATCAACAACTACAAAATTTTTAAAATCATCAACTAATACCAGGATTCAAAGTTCTACAGTGAATCCTCCAAAACCAAATTCAATCAAGGGAAAAGGAGTTTAAATCGTAATTTCAAATGAGATTCTCAAGGGTCATCCCAGGAATCTCTCAAGGTATCCTAACAATGATTGAGCATCCTCTCTTACTAAGCCTATTCCTCAAATCCTATCGCAGGCTGTAGTGATACTCTAGTTCGAATACCACTACATAACTCGAGACCTGCATGGGCCACCACTAAAAACGTGTCACGACCCGCACCCTAGAGTAAGGACACGAGAAGTGGGTACGTCCAGCCTACGCCGCAGTGTCGGCGGTAGAACGCTGTCCTAGGTCAATCATCTAACAATATAAAGTACCTGTACAGTTTATACTCTCCGAATGGAGGTGACAACAGAAATAAACTCAATCACATCTAGGTAGAGAAATGGAAGATAGATAGATAGACAGATGGTAACTCAAAAGAACCATAGCATAGATGAAATAAGACTAAGTGTCTAAGATACATAACATCTAGAATGTCAACTCATAATACAATAAGTCTAAGAGTCTATACATCTCCACATCTCAAAATACAACTCAGAATGTGAGACAAAATGTACATATAGAAAAGACTGCCTAGGCTAAACTGGTCTAGACTACTGGAACAACATCCTCAGCTGCAGGTGGATCCTGCTGAGGGTCCACAACATAAGTATCATCTAGTCCTGCTCCATAATAGGTAGACACCAGGGCCTCCTCCTCATCCTCTGTAATATTTTCAACAGGTCCAATCAGGACGGGAACGAGCATAATACATCTCACACAGTGCATAGAATGATAGGAGATATAAAGCATGCAATAGAGTAAAATACAGGAACTGCTGAAGGAAGATATATGTAGTAAAAGAGATAGCTGTAAAGGAAATATCTACTGTATATAGAGAACTAGCAGTGTCTAGTGAGTCAGAGTAAAATATAGACATGTGAAATAGCATAGGAGATTCATGACTACAGCTAGAAGTGATTCATGACTACAGCTACTGGGGTAATATCCACATGACTATTTCCACTCCCCCATCCCCAATCAATACACAAGGATCCATTCAGGTTATGTTAAGATTCGTGATAAGCCCATAATTGGGTGATACGTGAGTGATTCATGAAGATTCATGGAGGCTCGGTGATCATGAGAGTACATGAGTCACTAGCTGATACATGAAGATACATAAAAATAGAAGCATGAGATACATGATGTAAGTGAAACACACATGACAAAAGTACCTGATGCTCCCGAGGGGGATAACATCTCATGAAAAGATCCATATAGTACCAATCCGTGATAACAATCGTGTCAGCATCAAGTAAAGTAAGCTAGAGCAAGAATATAAATCCTGACAAATATGAAACGGTCAGAGAATGTACTCGCCTGATAACTGAATGTCTGAAGAAGATATACTGTCTGAGGAGAGGTGTATGGCTCCTAATCAGAGCAATACAAGTCACAATATATCCACAATGGTAAAAATAAAGTATACAATGCATACTACATGATTCTAGGTTAATCTAGTCAAAGTCAACTCTTGGTCAACTCTAATAGTCAAACTAGGTCACAGGAAGTCATACTAGGTCACAGGAAATCAAACTAAGTCAAATAGAGTCAAACAAGGTCAAACAAGTCAAATACTAGACAACATGGTCAATCTGGGTCAAGTCTAGGTCAAACTCAGACCAACTAAGGTATTGGTCAAACAAAGACCAGTCAGTAAGGTAATTAGGTCAAACAAAGACCAGTCATTAAGGTAATTGGGTCAGACTAGTTAAACTAGTCATTTTAGGTTAGTCTTAGTCAAATCTAGGTCAATTAGGTCAACTTTGACCTAAGGTTGACTTTGGTCAACACTTAGTCAAAGGGTCAATTAGTTAATGTTTTGGGCCTTTAGGGCAAGCCCCAAACCATGGGCTAGTAATCTTGGCCATAGGCCATGTCTTATAGGTTTCCACTAAACCTATACCTTAACAAGTTTTATATATATATATATATATATATATATATATATATATATATATATATATATATATATATATAGACACTATCTACCCATATATCAAAATATGAATATCATATATAATACAACCCATACTCACACATATATACATAGTGACCTAATATAACTAATACAAACATATATATATATATATCAAATTTTTTTTTTTATCAATATATATATATACATATAACTCATATATATATATATATATATAAAGAGAGGGAAGAAAGAGAGGGATATAGAGTGAGAGAGAGTGAGTGAAGGAGAGAGAGACATAGACAGTGAGAGAGAGTGAGAAAGATGGAACAGTAGGGGGGGTGTCTCAGGTTCCTGAGACAGGAATCCCAGCCCCAAACTCACACACACACAGTCCACATATACATACATATGTATACATGTACACAACTAGAAATATACACAACTAAACACCCTAAAAACTTACATACACACACATATACATATGTACTACATATATATACACTAAAATACATATATACAATCTACTAATCACATCAAAAATAGATTTGAAACTCGAAATTAAAAACTGGAAAAAAAACACAAAAACTGGAAATATTTGCACTGTTTACTCGAAATTGGGTAAACCCAAATTCTCACACCAACACGAGCTAAGACCCAAAACCCAAGATTGGTAATACTAGCCCCTAGTGTCCTCTAGTGTCTAGGGTGCCTGAAACATGGTCACGACACGACACAACGTGTCCACACTAATATAAACCCAATCGGGTAAATCCTATATACACAGACACCTACTGTGTCGTGCACACGTTCCATACTCTCGTGGACACACCACGAGACACGACACGTCTCGTGGTTGTACACACGTATCGACTAGGTCTAGGGCTAGGGTTTAGACACCCTGACACGTATCCAAACCGTGTCGTGTCCGAGTTCTAGGTGCGTATCAGAAGGGGTTTCACACACGTTCAGACCGCGTCGTGCACGCGGTCGAACACCTCGTGTTCACGACACAGGACACGACACACCACGTGCTCGTGTCCTGGGGTTCGCCCTAGGGTCTACTATACACGTGTCACTCTGACACGTGTCCACGACTCGTGTACGCGGGACACGAGACCCGTGTCAGAGCCAAAAACTTGACTGTGCAGTACAGTGCGCGACCCTTGCGGGGACGATTTCGTGTCTGACACGACAAGAGGTCATCCCAAACTTTGGGGATGAACTGTCAGTCAGTGCCCCGTGCTCTATGCCAATTTTGGCGTGTCCACGTGGCGTGTCCAGTGAGTTATTAGTGTCGGGTAGCAGGACACAAAATGTGACAGTGTGCAATACAATTCTCGTGAGTTCGTGTCCGATTTGGACACGAAAAAGGACACAACTCGTGCTCAGTCACTAGGGGTTAGGGTTAGCTAGGTCTAGGCTACAAGTCCATGTAATTAGTTTTGAAATTTATGAAAATCCTTTTCTTTGAGGTATTTCATCAAACACTGATTTTAGCCCTACGATACGTGTCCGATACGCACACCAAAACACATCAAAATCCCACCAAACTTTACCCACAGTATTGTTATTCCTATATGAATGCATTTATGAAAGAAAAACAGGAATTTGACTAGGTTTGTGAGAAAATACCTATTGTGCAAATCTAAGGAAAAACAATGATAATGGGGTTGTGTGATCTCCAACTCGATGATGCCCAAGCTCCCAAATTCTGAATTTCTAGCTTCCCTTAGCTCCCTAGATGTTGTAGGGTTCCAATGCAAGAGACTAGAGTCAATTTGGATCAAGAATGATCAAGTTATCAAGGGTTGGAGGAAAAGGGAATTTTGTGGATTTAATTTCATGTAATTTTGTTCATGAATAAATCCATGGGGTTTATAACATGGGTGGGCTGCCAAAGGGAGGTGCCCTTGGCCGGCCAAGCATGGGGGGGGGGGGTGTCCTTGCCTTCCTTCATGGCTAAGGCATGGACTTTAGCCTAAAGGGTTCTAGATATTTTGATTTGTTTAAGGAAAATATCCTTAAAGTTAATATCTAGATATTTAACCCTTTATCCCATGACCAAAACAACACCCTAATGATTCTAGGTTAGTGGCTAACTTCTAGTTTAGGGTAGGATAGGTTAGTGACAAATCATGAGACCTACCAAGAATTAAATAATATTAAAAATCACATAATCACAAATAAAGTCTAGAAAATTACCAAAATACCCTTTTGGTCAAAAACCACTAATTTGATATTCTAAGCCTATGGCTAAGCTCTCATGGTCATGGCAACTTCTAGGTTAGAGAAAACTAGGGTTTACACTAAGTTATACTAACCAAAATCACAAAGTCATAAGTCATGACTTAGCATGACTTAGAAAATGGTTTAATCTAACTAAAATCACCAGAAAATCATACCATGACTAAAATACCACTAATAAATAATAAAAATAATAAATTTTCAAAAATCCCTAATTTCAGAAAATAGGGTGTTACAGGAAGTTCCTAAAAATCAAGAAAACCCTACATCTTCTTCTGAGTCTGCTCCAGTGCAACCTGTCTCTGCTGAGGGCATCCCTGCTGTGTCTTCACCGATTGTAGAACCTATTCCTCCCAAGCCGACGGCAGCCGATAAAGATAAACAACAAGTCCGCTTCGACAAACCTTTGAAGAAGTCATCTCCTTCTGGACTTGAGAAGTCATACAACTTTGATATTTTGGCCCAACTAGCCAATACACCGGCCAGGCTGTCAATCTTCGAGCTCTTGCGCCTCTCCAAAGAGACTCGAGAAACTCTGAGTGAAGCTCTCATGCAGGCAAAAACCTGTCTAACCCTTCTGAAGAAGCCGAAAGCAGAGCCTGTCTCTTGCCTCCATTGTCACAGTGTGTTGGAGTTAATTCCAAACATTACCTTCACACAGGATGATATGCTGATGGAAGACAATAGGCATGACCGTCCTCTATACTATACAGGATATGTCGACTCGATGAAAGTCGATCATATTCTGATAGATCCAGGGTCTGCCCTCAGCATCATGCCGAAGACAATGTTAGATGCACTGAAGATCCCAGTATATAGTCTTTCCAGTACAATCACCACCATCCTGGGGTTCAACCAAAGAAGAAGTGAGCCTCTGGACAAGATTCGCCTAAAACTCCAAATTGGCAATCTCCGCACAAAGGTGACCTTCTACATTATAGACAACCATGGTTGCTCTTACAATGCTCTTTTGGGGAGACCGTTCCTTCACGAACACAACATTATTCCTTCGACTCTCCATCAATGTTTCAAGTATGTTGATGACAATGAAGAAGTTCAAAAAGAGGTTGCGGATCTCTACCCTTTCAAAGGTGTCGAAGTATATTGTAACGATGCTCGCATGTATAAAGATGAGTTCATGAAGGTAGTACTGGCTCTGGACACTGAAGAAGAACAAGAAGCAGTGCCCAATGACACTCTCATCATACCTGTCAAAGGGCGTGTTTCTCGCCCTCAATCCTCCAAACCACTGACTATTCACTTGCCAGTCCAGAAGCAACCAACTGATGGTGGTCAAGATCAAAGGGAGCTCACCTCTTCTGAGCCACTTATTATCGACCTACGTCATAACAAGGATAAATGGCAGCTCACCTCTTCTGAGCCATTTGTTATTGATTTATCTCATAACAAGGATAAAAGGGAGCTCACCTCTTCTGAGACGCTTGTTATCGACCTCCATCGTAACAAGTCCAATCCTCCTCCACGTTCTTCTTCTCCCCCTCTTGTAATCAATCTGACCAAGTCTGCTAAGGCTATAGGTCCTGTTGTAAATACAGATGTACAAATCAATGAGAAAACATCTCCTTTCCAGTATACTGATGTCATTTATCATGCTAAGTGCTATTTGGATATGTTAGATAGCTTTTAATCATTTACAATAGGAGTTGTACAGTCTCTTCAAACAGAGGTCTTACTCGAACGCCCAGATGATTCATATTTTGTTGTCCCTTCTCGAAAGAGAGGCGAGAGTCCAATACTTTTTAGTAAAGGGCCAGAACAAAAATTCAGCTATACGGATGATAGCAAAAATAACGATATGGGATGTCTCCAACTTCGTCGTTATAGTTAACAATCAAAAGATATCATCCGAAAGATGGGTTATGACTTCAAGAATGGTCTCAACTACGGAAAAGGTAGAAGAACTCCTATCCGTACAGTTATTCCGGAAGGAAAATCAGAGATGTACTACAGCAGGACAAAAAGAGGTCTCAGATATGCTTCACCTCCGACCTTATCTCCAGCAGTCTCCGAATCCGATTGTGAGGAGCGCTCTAACTCTTCTGATTCCAGATCTTGGGATTCTGATACCAGTATTGGTCAGATTCATCGGTTGATCGTATCTTCTAACATGGTCTCCGTCGAACTTCCAGAAGGTTATGACGAAGATATCGAAGAAAATCTTGAAACAGACCCTTGGGCTCAACGAATGGATACCCAATGGGAACTCCGATTCGAACAAAGGGAACCTCCTATCGAAGATCAATTGGTTCAAATTGACGTAGGAGAAAACGGGTCACCTCGTCTAATATTCATCAGCAAGAACCTCCCCGAGACGGATAAACAAGAATTAATTCTTCTTATTTGAGAATACATTGATGTCTTCGCCTGGAGTTATGAAGACATGCCAGGTTTAGATCCTAAAGTTGCTACTCACAAATTGAATATTTTGCCTAATGCAAAGCCAGTCAAACAACATTAAAGGCGATTCAAGCCAAAAATGATGGACGCTATTGATGATGAAATCAAAAAGCTCATAGCTTGTGGCTTTATTCGAGAAGAATAACATCCAGATTGGATAGCCAATATTGTCCCAGTCTTGAAAAAAACTGGCAAAGTTCGAGTTTGCATCGACTTTCGGGATCTTAATGAAGCCTGTCCAAAAGACGAGTTTCCTCTCCCTATCACAGATGTCATGATCGACAACACTTGTGGGTTCGAGCGAATATCCTTTATGGATGGATTCTCCGAATACAATCAGATTCGGATGAATCCTGAAGATGAAAAACACACTTCTTTCCGCACTCCTCGCGGAGTCTACTGCTACACCGTGATGCCATTTGGTCTCAAGAACGTTGGTGCAACTTACCAACGAGCTATGAGTACCATCTTTCGAGAATCTCCCTCCTCCACGGAGTGAAGGTCTCGTCCCCTTATCCCTTGATAATGGCGAGATTATGTAGATTCATCCTGACCTTGTTGCAGACTTCGAGGCTCCTTCTAAGCAAAAAGACCGCTCCAAGGGCAAAACAAAGATCTGCAATATGGTGTCTTTTGACCCCATAGTTGACGAGGAAATCCTGCTGGGCACCAGGTCAGGGAAAGCTTACCTACAGGAAGTTCCTGAAAATCAAGAAAACCCTACTTCTTCTTCTGAGTCTGCTCCAGTGCAACCTGTCTCTGCTGAGGGCATCCCTGCTATGTCTTCACCGGTTGTAGAACCTATTCCTCCCAAGCCGACGGCAACCGATAAAGATAAACAATAAGTCCGCTTCGACAAACCTTTGAAGAAGTCATCTCCTTCTGGACTTGAAAAGCTATACAACTTTGATATTTTGGCCCAACTAGCCAATACACCGGCCAGGCTGTCAATCTTCGAGCTCTTGCGCCCCTCCAAAGAGACTCGAGAAACTCTGAGTGAAGATCTCATGCAGGCAAAAACCTGTCTAACCCTTCTGAAGAAGCCGAAAGCAGAGCCTGTCTCTTGCCTCCATTGTCACAGTGTGTTGGAGTTAATTCCAAACATTACCTTCACACATGATGATATGCTGATGGAAGACAATAGGCATGACCGTCCTCTATACTATACAGGATAAGTCGACTCGATAAAAGTCGATCGTATTCTGATAGATCCAGGGTCTGCCCTCAGCATCATGCCGAAGACAATGTTAGATGCACTGAAGATCCCAGTATATAGTCTTTCCAGTACAATCACCACCATCCTGGGGTTCAACCAAAGAAGAAGTGAGCCTCTGGACAAGATTCGTCTAAAACTCCAAATTGGCAATCTTCGTACAAAGGTGACCTTCTACATTATAGACAACCATGGTTGCTCTTACAATACTTTTTTGGGGAGACCGTTCCTTCACGAACACAACATTATTTCTTCGACTCTCCATCATTGTTTCAAGTATGTTGATGACAATGGAGAAGTTCAAAAAGAGGTTGCGGATCTCTACCCTTTTAAAGGTGTCGAAGCATATTGTAACGATGCTCGTATGTATAAAGATGAGTTCATGAAGGTAGTACTGGCTCTGGACACTGAAGAAGAACAAGAAGCAGTGCCCAATGACACTCTTATCATACCTGTCAAGGGCGTGTTTCTTGCCCTCAATCCTCCAAACCACTTGCTATTCACTTGCCAGTCCAGAAGCAACCAACTGATGGTGGTCAAGATCAAAGGGAGCTCACCTCTTCTGAGCCACTTGTTATCGACCTACGTCATAACAAGGATAAAAGGCAGCTCACCTCTTTTGAGCCACTTGTTATTGATTTATCTCATAACAAGGATAAAAGGGAGCTCACCTCTTCTGAGACGCTTGTTATCGACCTCCGTCGTAACAAGTCCAATCCTCCTCCACGTTCTTCTTCTCCCCCTCTTGTAATCAATCTGACCAAGTCTGCTAAGGCTATAGGTCCTGTTGTAAATACAGATGTACAAATCAATGAGAAAACGTCTCCTTTCCAGTATACTGATGTCATTTATCATGCTAAGTGCTATTTGGATATGTTAGATAGCTTTCAGTCATTTACAATAGGAGTTGTACAGTCTCTTCAAACAGAGGTCTTACTCGAACGCCCAGATGATTCATATTTTGTTGTCCCTTCTCGAAAGAGAGGCGAGAGTCCAATACTTTTTAGTAAAGGGCCAGAACAAAAATTCAGCTATACGGATGATAGCAAAAATAATGATATGGGATGTCTCCAACTTCGTCGTTATAGTCAACAATCAAAAGATATCATCCGAAAGATGGGTTATGACTTCAAGAATGGCCTCAACTACGGTAAAGGTAGAAGAACTCCTATCCGTACAGTTGTTCCGGAAGGAAAATCAGAGATGTACTACAACAGGACAAAAAGAGGTCTCGGATATGCTTCACCTCCGACCTTATCTCTAGCAGTCTCCGAATCCGATAGTGATGAGCGCTCTAACTCTTCTGATTCCAGATCTTGGGATTCTGACACCAGCATTGGTCAGATTCATCGGTTGATCGTATCTTCTAACATGGTCACCGCCGAACTTCCAGAAGGCTATGACGAAGATATCGAAGAAAATCCTGAAACAGACCCTTGGGCTCAACGAATGGATACCCAATGGAAACTCCGATTCGAACAAAGGAAACCTCCTATCGAAGATCAATTGGTTCAAATTGACGTAGGAGAAAATGGGTCACCTCGTCCAATATTCATCAGCAAGAACCTCCCCGAGGCGGATAAACAAGAATTAATTCTTCTTATTTGAGAATATATTAATGTCTTCGCCTGGAGTTATGAAGACATGCCAGGTTTAGATCCCAAAGTTGCTATTCACAAATTGAATATTTTGCCTAATGCAAAGCCAGTCAAACAACATCAAAGGCGATTCAAGCCAAAAATGATGGACGCTATTGATGATGAAATCAAAAAGCTCATAGCTTGTGGCTTTATTCGAGAAGAATAACATCCAGATTGGATAGCCAATATTGTCCCAGTCTTGAAGAAAACTGGCAAAGTTCGAGTTTGCATCGACTTCCGGGATCTTAATAATGCCTGTCCAAAAGACGAGTTTCCTCTCCCTATCACAGATGTCATGATCGACAACACTTGTGGGTTCGAGCGAATATCCTTCATGGATGGATTCTCCGGATACAATCAGATTCAGATGAATCCTGAAGATAAAAAACACACTTCTTTCCGTACTCCTCGCGGAGTCTACTGCTACACCGTGATGCCATTTGGTCTCAAGAATGCTGGTGCAACTTACCAACGAGCTATGAGTACCATCTTTCGAGATCATTTGCGTAAGACTGTTGAATGCTATGTGGACGATATTGGAGAACTCCCTTTATCGACTTTGTGGTCCATGATATACTTCCTGAAGACCCCAAAGAAGCTACGAGTATTCGTTGACGGTCTCTGCGGTTTTACTATAATCAAACCACCAAAACTCTCTATCGACGGACTTATGACGGTCTTCTCTTACGCTGTCTTGCTGGTGATGAAGCAAAACAAGTATTGCGTGAAGCTCACGATGGTGTTTGCGGAGCACATCAACCCGGCCCTAAGCTATAAGATCGTATCCGACGCATGGGCTACTACTGGCCCTCTATGGTATCCGATGCCATCGAATATGCAAGAAAATGTCGAGCTTGTCAAATCTACGTAGATTTCATCCATCAAACATCAAAATTCCTTCATCCTACTGCTGCTTCCTGGCCTTTTAAAGCTTGGGGCATGGATATTATAGGTCCCATTAATCCTCCTTCTTCTAAGGGACATCGGTTTATACTCGCCATAACGAATTATTTCTCCAAGTGGGCCAAAGCTATACCTCTGGCTGAAGTCAAAACCAGCAGCGTCATCAACTTCGTCAAACATCATGTCATCTATAGATTTGGTGTACCTCGAAGGATCATTCACGACAACGAACCTCAGTTTATCAGCCAAAAGTTTACAAGATTCTACGATGATCACCGGATTGACAATGTCGCTTCGACAGCCTATAAGCCTGCTGCTAATGGCTTAGCTGAAGCCTTCAACAAAACTATCATCAAGCTCCTTAAGAAGTTTGTATCTACTAACAAACAAAATTAGAGTGAAAATCTTGGAGAATGTCTTTGGGCCTATCGTACTACGATCTGCAACCCCACAGGCTGTACACCTTTCTCTTTAGTGTATGGCTGTGAAGCAGTTCTACCCCTGGAACTTCAAATTTTGTCCTTAAGGATTGCCATCGCTAATGAGCTGACAACGAAAAACAACGATATCCTTCGACTTCAGGAATTAGAAGCGCTTGACGAGAAGCGGCTATTGGCTCAACAACATATTGAGTTATACCAAACCCGCATCTCGAAGACTTTCAACCGCAAAGTTAAAGTCCGAGCCTTTCAGAAAGGAGAGCTCGTTCTAACAGTCAGATGTCCTATGACTATGACTCACATGAGCAAAGGCAAGTTCGATGCAAAGTGGAAAGGTCCATATATTGTGAGCAAAGTCTTTTCAAATGGAGCCTATCAACTTACAGAGCTGGATGGTCGAATTGCTATGATGCCTATCAATGGCAAATTCCTTAAGAAATACTATGTATGAATGTAACAAGGATTTTATGTAAATACAACAAGACAGTGCATAAATAAAGTTTGATTTTATTTTATCATGAATGATGTTACATAATATCAAGGACGAGAATCATTATCGTCCTTTTTATAGACATGACGAGGACCACTGCTATCACGACCCGCACCCACCGGGAGGGTACAAGTACGTAACAGCGCCCAGCCTACGCCGCAGTGTCGGCGGTAGAACGCTGTTCTAGGTCATGAACTATAACTACATAACATGAATATACTCTCCAAAAGAAGGCCAACACAGAGGTACAACTCAATCACAATCTAAGGCAGAATGTAGCACGATGAAAATAGATAAGAAATCCTCAACTGAGGTACAGCAGAAATAAATAACAAGTCTCAACATCTATAAAATATACAACTCTGAAAATAAAGACAACAGTTCAACATGAAAAGAAAGGACAGTCTAAGCTATCTACACTATACAAGGTATCATCCTGAGCAGCTGCCTGAACCTCCCCAGGGGTCCAGGTCGCGAGTGTCAACTAGGCAAACTCCAAGTAAGGGTGCAGGGTTCCTCATCATCCTCTGTAAAATTTTCAACAGGTCCAGTCAGGACGGGAGCGAGCACAAAACATCTCACGCAGTTCATATCATGTTAGGAAATATAAAACATGCAATAGAGTAAGGTATATGAAACGCTGAAAGAAGAATGTATATGAAAACAGCAGAGATTTGATAATGGAAAATATCTATATATGATAAGTAAGAACTGTAAGCAACATGTGATTTAGAGCACAATATGGTTATGTAAACGGGTTAGGTTATACAATAAAATGGGACTCCTTTGTACGTGGGTGTACAATAGACATATACAATTTCTTATACAATAGGATTGATCACATAACCATTTTTACTCTCCCTTCCCAATCAATACACAAGGATCCAATTCAGTTACGTTACCTTATACAATGGCTTGTACAATGGCTTGTACAATGGCTCAATGTGATAATGAGAGTACAATATGCATAATGAGTGTACAATGATAAGGGTATTCAATAAATACAATATGTAAGTGAAACGTACATCACAATATGTATTTAGTGAATACAAGGAGATAACATCTCAGAAGAAGATCCGTATAGTACCAATCCGTGATAACAACGTGTCAGCATCAAGTACAGTAATCTAGAGCAAGAATATAAATCCAGACAAGTATGAAACGGTCAGAGAATGTACTCGCCTCGTATCTGAATGTCTGAAGTAAATGTATTGTCCGAGATGAGGTACCTGACTCCTAGTTAGAGCAACAGAAGTCAAGATGTATACAGGGGATGATAATAGTAATCTATAATGCATTTGCATGCTGTCTAGGTCAAACTAGACTAAAGTCAACACTTGGTCAACTCTAGCCAACCACACTAGTCAACTAGGTCAAGTCCTAGCCCAACAAGTCTAATAAGTCTCACTTGGCCTAACCAAGCCTAGTCTAGCAATCACACACCAATCACAAGGCTATACAAGCCAAACACAAGCTATCACATTCAATATTATACATAAGAGAAAGGAAGCTAACATGTAAAGCTATGTGTATGTGTGAACATGGAGGTGTACATGAAAAGAGAATTCAACACTAGGCCCTATATCACATATATGTATATATAACTATAGAAAAACTCTATTTACCACATTAACACATTTAGCCATGTATAGTATATATATATATATATATATATATATATATATATATATATATATATATATATATATATATAGAGAGAGAGAGAGAGAGAGAGAGAAGAGCATGTGTATGTGTTCATGGGTGTGTGTGTGTGTGTGTCATGAAAGTGCACAAGAACATGTGTGTGTTATCATGGAATGAGTGTTAGGCAATGTGTGAATGAGAGTGTCAATGAGTGAGGGTGTGAAGGTTATATAGTGTAGTGTACATTGTGTGTGGAGTGATAGTGAGGCATGACAGTTGTGTAGCAAAGTGTCAATAGGAAGTTAACATTCACATATATGAGTTCTCATGTATCTCTTATATAGAGAAACAAAACTAAATTCCAGTTTTATTCCTAACAAGGCTACATATATTACATCTATTATTACATTACATTCATGCTTGCATTCATTCATCATTCATTTATTCTCTTGCACCAATAAATGCACCATACATTACATACTATGGAACCTACATATTAATTACAAGCCATACTTATACATGCTTACATTAGATAGGATACTTACACCTCATACATCATTTATTTAAACATTTACTCATGCTTGCATTTTCTATTTAATTACATAATGTATGTACATTAACATGGGTTAAAATCAAATAGAACATTATATTACACACAAGGGTGCACAAATTGCATTTGCCGAATAGTAACTCCTACTAATAATCAATACTGTACCATCTCAGCATGAATTAAAATCTAGGATTAAAGTATGTTATAGATCTATGTGTTAGCTTTCCGAAACTTCAAACGGATCGCGTTTTCATTTCCGGAAACTCCCGAAATCGCAAAAACACCGAGAACGCGTTTGTCTTTCGTACAGCTGACACTCAAATAATTCTCTAGAAAGTTACAGAAATAATTAGGCCTATTAATACATGTTTTTAGAAAGCTAACTTCAATACGCTTCTTTTAAAAAAAACGGGAGATTAAACCGAGCTTTGAGCTAGAAGTTATGACATTTCTAAGTTAGGGCTGAAATTAAAAACGTGGATAAAAATCATGACGGATTTGGGTAGTTTGAGACAAAAGAACAAAAGTATATAACATAATATATCAAGAACTCACTCTCTACACTAATATATATATATGAGACACTATAGAACACATCTCCAATACAAAAATATGAGATTAAACATGTAATAATTCATTCATATATAACAACAACACATAGTGTGTCCAAATTTGGGATTTTCCCACATGGACACAACCACAACACAAAGGACACTCCTATGACCTCCAAATAGACACGAAATGGACACAAATGGAGATACAATCATGGGGGTCATTCCTATGGGTTCAAAATAGACTTATATGCATGAAAAAATGAAAAGGAGAAAGGATTTATACCTCCCGGTAGATCGAATCGAAGAAAAGCCTTCCCGGAGCGACACCGACACGTAGAGATTCCAAAAGGACACGAACGAGCTCCGAATCCTCCCAAACTTGGGTAGCTTCCTCCTTGGCTAGAATGGAGAAGGAAAAAAGAAGATTTGGTGGCGAAATGGAAGGATTTGGTTGAGAAATTGCTAGAGATTGCTCTCTAGAAATTTGGGGAAGAACAAGAGAGAGAGAGTGTGGATGAGAATAATAAAATGAACTTGAAGCCTATCCTCTCCCAAAGTGGCTGGCCATATGGGGCTATTTGTCCTATTATGGTAAGGTCCAAAATGCCCCCACTAACCTATTCTATTAGTATTAGGAAAGGGCTAATTGGTTGGGGCTAAATTAGTCATTCTATGTCTCTAATCATACTAACCTTATCCATAATAATTAGTCTAACGTCTAACTAAAATATTTGTATCATGTGGGCTATGGCTAACTAATGTGTGGGTCCACTAAAGTCAACACTACCCCCGGGTCCCCGTTTCAAGTCGGATTGAGCTGAAATTCGAACCCGACTCAAATAACCCCAAAACAATATCATAAATAATAAAATAAATTTCAAAAATATTTCAAAAATACCAAATGACAAAAATACTCCTGTTCCTGAAAACTGGGAGTGACAAATTCCTCGAAATTAAAACCAAACAATAGTAAAATGTCAAAATCACAAGTCATAATTTTAAATAGTTTAAAAATGATTAAAAATTACCAAAAATCATAATATGAAATAATTATCAATAAATAATAATTATAATTACAAAATTTCAAAATTATCCTCATTTAGAAAATTGGGTGTTACAATCCTACCCACCTTATAAAAATTTCGTCCTCGAAATTAAGATGATCGCACCCCCTTCTAGGTCAAACATAGTCAAGGATCAATCACTAGTCAATTTTCTCAACATTCTAGTACTTGGTCATCAGCTGGTCAACTTCTTAAGATTTACCTATGCTAGCTATTTAGGTGTTGGCAACTAGAATTTAGCAAAAGAGAAACTCTATAATAGACTAGATCTTAACTTCCCAATCCTATCAAGTCACCTATAACTAAATACCTACAAGCTAAGCACATGAATACCAAATACCACATATATATATATGCTCAAGAACAACAACCCATCACATATATCCTAAGTATATCATCTATATATATACATGACTGATCAACCAAAGGTTAAGGCAGACTAAACTTATAAGGGTCTGAAATAATGCTTAGAACTAGGCTAAGGATGAATGGTCTGAATCAATGGGACATGGTATCTAGTGAAGGGTCTGCACACTGCCTATAAAGATGATCAACACAAAGAAACTCAACACGAAGGAAACTTAACTAAAATGGAAAACTGAACCAAGTATAGGCTAAACAACATATTTATAACCCTATACAACAATGGCCTATAGATACCAACTAACCTATATCCCATATGCCAATATCATCTACAATCTATCTATACAAATAGACCTCTCGGTCTTAGGTGAAACTACAACTATACTCAAAGGCAGGCTCTGGTCATGGGTGCCTCACTGGAAAAGGTAGGGGAAAGTAGTAATAATCATCAAGGTTGTAAGACATACTAACACCCTATGTGTAACTGGTTGGTATTATAGATAACAGGAGAATTATCTGCAATGGGTTGCTATTCTAACACTAATGCTAACTATCACCTCTAGGGTACAGACACTCTACAAGTCATTATACCATTATATTATGAAGGAACTACCTATGAATAAGCTCTACAAAACTAAATATCCCTACTCCTAAGTTATTTATAACAATCAAAATGGTCTGATATTTAAACCTTCTCAAGATACAATCTATTAATCATATGCGTCTGTCCAAAATCATGTTGTCCAGAGTCTTCATCATGCTAGTGAGCAAGGCTACGATAATCACAGAGTCCTTGACTAAGGTACGTACCTCTAGGTTCATGGTATTTAAAATTTTCGTACTGCCGCATGCGACAGCGAAAACCTTAAATTCCCATACCCGAGAATACATCCAAAATCTGACTACATGTCCTCACTATGCCAACTAACACGACTATCGAGGATTCTAGATCCCATGATTTAGGCGACCTAGCCCATATGATTTTCTCAGAAGAAAAAAAACAAACACAACAAAAGAGTAACATGACAAAAATAAATCAATCAACAAGGAACAGATGGAATCGGATTTCAAGGTAATTATAAAAGACAATTGCAGAAATAGAATTGAGAAGAACGGAACTTGCAGCAAGTTCTCCAACGGTCTGTACATCATCGACTGTCCCGACGATAGCTCGTCCTGCTGGTTTTCCCTGGTCTGCTGCTGATGCTGCATGAACCGCTGCTGCTGAGAGAAATCGAAAATGACAAGAAAAGTCTCTGTACAGATAGAGGTACACCTCCAATGTAGCAGAAATGCCAACCTGAGTCAGCACAACAGAAACTGCGGTCTCGAGGCCCTGATAAACAGGATAAGAGGTGGCCAGCCTCTCGATAGTATCCCCCAAACCGAAGCGATGAGATCGTATCTTCATAACCATCATGAAGACAGATCAAAACAAGAAGCAATTACTGAGAATGAAGCAAAAAATCAAGGAAGGACAGTTTATATTCAAGGGAAATCAATAAGCAGCAATTGGATAAAAGGAATCAGATTAAGAGTTTTTCCTAATGTGATTGAGTATCCCAAAAATATCATAATCCTACTACAGGCTGTAGTGATACTCTAGTTCGAATACCACTACATAAACTCGACCTGCATGGGCCACCACTAAAAATGTGTCACGACCAGCACCCACCGGGAGGGTATGAGTACGTAACAGCGCCCAGCCTACGCCGCAGTATCGGCGGTAGAACGCTGTCTAGGTCATGAACTATAACTACATAACATGAATATACTCTCCAAAAGGAGGCCAACACAGAGGTACAACTCAATCACAATCTAAGACAGAATGTAGCACGATTAAAATAAATAAGAAATCCTCAACTGAGGTACAACAGAAATAAATAACAAGTCTCAACATCTATAAAATATACAACTCTAAAAATAAAGACAACATTTAAACATGAAAAGAAAGGACAGTCTAAGCTATCTACACTATACAAGGTATAATCCTGAGCAGCTGCCTGAACCTCCCCAGGGGTCCAGGTCGCGAGTGTCAACTAGGCAAACTCCAAGTAAGGGTGCAGGATTCCTCGTCATCCTCTGTAAAATTTTCAACAGGTCCAGTCAGGACGGGAGCAAGCACAAAACATCTCACGCAGTTCATATCATGTTAGGAAATATAAAGCATGCAATAGAGTAAGGTATATGAAACACTGAAAGAAGAATGTATATGAAAACAGCAGAGATTTGATAATGGGAAATATCTATATATGATAAGTAAGAACTGTAAGCAACATGTGATTTAGAGCACAATATAGTTATGTAAACGGGTTAGGTTATACAATAAAATGGGACTCCTTTGTACGTGGGTGTACAATGGACATATACAATTTCTTATACAATAGGATTGATCACATAACCATTTTTACTCTCCCTCTCCAATCAATACACAAGGATCCAATTCAGTTACGTTACCTTATACAATGGCTTGTACAATGGCTTGTACAATAGCTCAATGTGATAATAAGAGTACAATATGCACAATGAGTGTACAATGATAAGGGTATTCAATAAATACAATATGTAAGTGAAATGTACATCACAATATGTATTTAGTGAATACAAGGAGATAATATCTCAGAAGAAGATCCGTATAGTACCAATCCGTGATAACAACGTGTCAGCATCAAGTACAGTAATCTAGAGCAAGAATGTAAATCCAGACAAGTATGAAACGGTCAGAGAATATACTCGTCTCGTATCTGAATGTCTGAAGTAAATGTACTGTCCGAGATGAGGTACCTGACTCCTAGTTAGAGCAACACAAGTCAAGATGTATACAGGGGATGATAATAGTAATCTATAATGCATTTGTATGCTGTCTAGGTCAAACTAGACTAAAGTCAACACTTGGTCAACTCAAGTCAACCACACTAGTCAACTAGGTCAAGTCCTAGCCCAACAAGTCGAATAAGTCTCACTTGGCCTAACCAAGCCTAGTCGAGCAATCACACACCAATCACAAGGCTATACAAGCCAAACACAAGCCATCACATTCAATATTATACATAAGAGAAAGGAAGCTAACATGTAAAGCTATGTGTGTGTGCGAACATGGAGGTGTACATGAAAAGAGAATTCAACACTAGGCCCTATATCACATATATGTATGTATACTATAGGAAAACTCTATTTACCACATTAACACATTTAGCCATGTATAGTATATATATATATATATATATATATATATATATATAGAGAGAGAGAGAGAGAGAGAGAGAGAGAGAGAGAGAGAGAAGAGCATGTGTATGTGTTCATGGGTGTGTGTGTGTGTCATGAAAGTGCACAAGAACATGTGTGTGTTATCATGGAATGAGTGTTAGGCAATGTGTGAATGAGAGTGTCAATGAGTGAGGGTGTGAGGGTTATATAGTGTAGTTGCATTGTGTGTGGAGTGATAGTGAGGCAAGACAGTTGTGTAGCAGAGTGTCAATAGGAAGTTAACATTCACATATATGAGTTCTCATGTATCTCTTATTTAGTGAAATAAAACTAAATTTCAGTGTTATTCCTAACAAGGCTACATATATTACATCTATTATTACATTACATTCATGCTTGTATTCATTCATCATTCATTTATTCTCTTGTACCACTATATGCACCATACATTACATACTATGGAACCTACATATTCATTACAAGCCATACTTATACATGCTTACATTAGATAGGATACTTATACCTCATACATCATTTATTTAAACATTTACTCATGCTTGCATTCTCTATTTAATTATATAATGTATATACATTAACATGGGTTAAAATCAAATAGAACATTATATTACACACAAGGGTGCACAAAATGCATATGCCGAATAGTAACTCCTACTAATAATCAATACTGTACCATCTCAGCATGAATTAAAATCTAGGATTAAAGTATGTTATAGATCTATGTGTTAGCTTTCCGAAACTTCAAACGGATCGCGTTTTCGTTTCCGGAAACTCCCGGAATCGTGAAAACACCGAGAACGCGTTTGTCTTTCGTACAGCTGACACTCAAATAATTCTCCAGAAAGTTACAGAAAGAATTAGGCCTATTAATATATGTTTTTAGAAAGCTAACTTCAATACGCTTCTTTTAAAAAAAACGGGAGATTAAACCGAGCTTTGAGCTAGAAGTTATGACATTTCTAAGTTAGGGCTAAAATTAAAAACGTGGATAAAAATCATGACGGATTTGGGTAGTTTGAGACAAAAGAACACAAGTATATAACATAATATATCAAGAACTCACTCTCTACACTAATATATATATATAAGACACTATAGAACACATCTCCAATACAAAAATATGAGATTAAACTTGTAATAATTCATTCATACATAACAACAACACATAGTGTGTCCAAATTTGGGATTTTCCCACATGGACACAACCACAACACAAAGGACACTCTTATGACCTCCAAATAGACACGAAATGGACACAAATAGAGATACAACCATGGGGGTCATTCCTATGGGTTCAAAATAGACTTATATGCATGAGGAAATGAAAATGAGAAGGGATTTATACCTCCCGGTAGATCGAATCGAAGAAAAGCCTTCCCGGAACGACACCGACACGTAGAGATTCCAAAAGGACACGAACGCGCTCCGAATTCTCCCAAACTTGGGTAGCTTCCTCCTTGACTAGAATGGAGCAGGAAAGAAGAAGATTTGGTGGCAAAATGGAAGGATTTGGTGGAGAAATTGCTAGAGATTGCTCTCTAGAAATTTGGGGAAGAACAAGAGAGAGAGTGTGGATGAGAATAATGAAATGAACTTGAGCCTATCCTCTCCCAAAGTGGCTGGCCATATGGGGCTATTTGTCCTATTATGGTAAGGTCCAAAATGCCCCCACTAACCTATTCTATTAGTATTAGGAAAGGGCTAATTGGTTGGGGCTAAATTAGTCATTCTGAAGTCTCTAATCACACTAACCTTATCCATAATAATTAGTCTAACCTCTAACTAAAATATTTCTATCATGTGGGCCATGGCTAACTAATGTGTGGGTCCACTAAAGTCAACACTACCCCGGGTCCCCGTTTCAAGTCGGATTGAGCTGAAATTCGAACCCGACTCAAATAACCCCAAAACAATATCATAAATAATAAAATAAATTTCAAAAATATTTCAAAAATACAAAATGATAAAAATAATCTCTAACTAAAATATTTCTATCATGTGGGCTATGGCTAACTAATGTGTGGGTCCACTAAAGTTAACACTACCCCCGGGTCCCCGTTTCAAGTCGGATTGAGCTGAAATTCGAACCCGACTCAAATAACCCCAAAAAATATCATAAATAATAAAATAAATTTACAAAATTTCAAAATTACCCTCATCTGGAAAACTGGGTGTTACAACTGCCGTCCTTCTCAAAAATAAAATCGGCGAAAGAGCCGAGAACATCCTTGCTCGAACCCACTAGGAACTTGCAAGCAGCCATCCTCATGGCCTCTTCTTCTTCAATCTTCCCTGGTTCAACCAGGAAATCTAGGATATCCTGCAGTGGCTGGGGTACAGACGAACTTTTACCTGCCTCCGTCTGCTTTGGCTGAGTCGGTTCGGCAGGACGTTCTTCAGTGCTCGCTTCAACCTTCGGGGTGATCTCAGTCTTCTTGGATGCATCTCCAGACAACATCTTTATGTTGAAAAGTGAAAGTGATCATTCCATCTAATTTTTTGTTCTATTTATAGACAGAGATTCGTGAAACAACAAAGCGACACATTCATCCGACGGTTCACCCGTTCATCACATTCATCTGACGGTTCACCTGTTCACTACATTCATCCGACGGTTCACCCGTTCATCACATTCATCTGACGGTTCATCCATTCATCACATTCATCCGACGGTTCACCCGTTTATCCCATTCATCCGACGGTTCGCCCGTTCATTACATTCATCCGACGGTTCACCCGTTCATCCATTCATCCGACGGTTCACCCGTTCATCCATTCATTCAATTCCTCTGACGGTTCATCCGTTCATTCTAACGATTCATTTTGTTCATGCATTTTGACGATTTATCCGTTCAATCATATCAGCAACTTGTCATCTTTGATTAAGTTGTCTACTGAAATAATGATATTCAACAAATTATATTCTGCCATGTCCACATTACCTCTGAGCAGATATAATGAATATAATTATTTTCTAAATCTCGAAATATATCATGTTCCGGACCTCTGAATATATTTTCTATCACTATTATTTATATCCGAATGAGATATGCAATAAATAATAGAGCCACAAAGAGAATATCTTTTTATTGATCAAAATTAAAAGACATTACAAAAAGACATGTAACAAAATAGAAGATACAAAAAATCTTTCTATTCAGCTGGTGGGGTCATCAAATTAGCCATCTGCTGCTTTAAAGTTTGAAGTCGCTCCTCCCGAGAATCCATCACCCGCCTTCTAGCTTCCTCCATTCCAGAGTTATCATCAAAAGTCGGTAAGGTTACTAATCGGCAGGAGATTTCTGCTTGATGAGTCCTGACATATTCATCTCTTTCGTGGGTCAGAATATCCAGTTGCTGGACTGCAGCTTGATGTTGAGTAGTTTCTTCTTCTAGAGCAAGTTGAACAATTCTCAACTCTTCTTGAAGTTGATCGAACTCTGCTTTCAGCTCAGCAACTTTTTTTTCCTTCTCCCCAGCAGCAGATGCTATTATTTCCATCTGGGAGTTGTACTCTGAAGACTTGGCAACAAAAGTATCCAAAAAAACCTGGAAATCAGCTTTTGTAACTGCAGCCTCTCGAGACATCCTCTCAAACTCAGCATATACCAAGGGTTCCACCTCTCCCCGATTGAGATCTTTATAGATCTTAACTGATTCTTCCAGCTCATCCAGTATGTGTTCAAGGTAAGCAGCTTGCGCTTCATCACATTGACTTCGGATGGCAGCAATCAGATAAGAGATCGGACCCCTAACAGTTATGAAACCAATATCTTCTTTCTCTATTACCCTTTCTACTAAGGGTCCTAATGAATTAAAGAAAATGTTGGTGAAGGAACCAATAATAAATCTGTTAGTAGCTATGGCACCGGGTGTAGCAGCTACTCCCATGGACGTTGAAGTAGCAGGTGCTTGCACAGGTGGAAGCTCAGTAGCATGAACTGTAGTCTCTTTGGACAAGGAAGCCATGGTAGAGCTGGTTGCTCCTCCCAGATATTCCTCTGCAAAATCAGATAAACCCTATCAGCTTGCTGTCATTAGCAACTATCGAAAAGTATCAAAAGTAAGGGTAATCTTACTATTGCCGAGACCAGTGACAAGTTTGTCATCTGCTGATATGGGTTGTAGCCTCGCAGAAGTAGCTTCAGACATTACTGCCAGGCTACTACCCGCTTCAGAGCCGCCTGATAAGTGACGGCTACTGCTGGCTATCTCCTTTATTAGCACTATATCAGTGCATGTCGGAGGAATCGGAGAAAGTTGAATTTCTGTATGGATAAAAATTAAGATGTCAACCATTTTAATCTATAAAAGAAGGGTATTAATATCAGTCAATACCAATACCTCCTTGATGGGTGATAGTAGCTCCCTCCGGTGCTACTTCTTTAACTGTATTCTTCTCTGGGGATACATGTACATCAATATCCTCTTCTGGATTTAGAGTGTCATCAACAGCCTCTGCTGATGTATCTTCACCACTTGCACTCTAATCTTGTGCTTCTTCACTATCAGTTACGGCAACTGGATCTGCATTATCGTGGAAGCCAAAGTCACAATCGTCCAGTGCTTCAATCATTAACTTATCTTCTTCGGCACGTAGTGATCGAGGAGAAGCCGGAAGGTGGGTGGTTTCTGTTTCTGGCTCATTTGGCTTCGCAGCTTCATCTGCTGTCTCTGCGATATCTTCCCTGGTCTCTACAACCTCATCCCTTATCTCTGGACTGAAAGCTTCCTGCCTGGGTTCAAGGGCAGGTGTAGGAGACGACATCATGACTCCGGCAACAGCACTGGTCACGACTGATGACAGGATAGGTCTTGGAGGAGTGGCCACTTTCCTCCTGAAAACTATCTTCTTTCTGCGTAAAGGTCTCTCTGGACTCTCTACATCTACAACATCTACTTGCCTCTGAAGAGATGTCGGAGTTGTCGCCTCTTCTCTCTGAGTCGACTCAGCATGCTGTCGAGATTGCGACCTGGTGGTGACCCTTTCTGAAGATTCTAAGATAATCTTCCTTTTAGCAACTGGAGAAGAAGGTTCATCCGCCTTCCTTTTCTTCCTTTCCTTGATTGAAGATTTGACGACCTTCAAAGAGACGCGCAGCGGCTCGTTGACTTCTTCAGGAAAGTTGGCTTCCCTTGAAGCTTCCAACGGTGCATCAACTGGCTCATCCTCTTCATTATTACCAGGAGCCAACACAATAGATGCTCCCTTCTTTAATCGGGCTGTAGTCGCAAAACTGTCTACGAGACTGAAATTCTCAACAAAAGTGTTCGACGATGTGTAGAAGAGCGAATACGTATATAGCATACGAGGACCGTGATCGCTCTTTAGCAGCATCGAGAACATCGTCCTCGTGTCCCGAGCATTATAGTAAGCCCAAGCCCGGGCTCCATCGATCAGATAACCTTTTTCTTGTAGGCACGTTATGGCGTTGCCTACGTGGTATTGGTCATAGCCGAATTGGCGTGCAAAACGGCTCGGAAGATAGGGCTCCAGATAGCACTCATCTTCAAATCGGTACACTAAGTGAGATGGCCGGATCGTCTTCAACCAGTTGAAAATTGTGTGGCCCAGAGGCTGTGCTCTTCCAGAGTCGACAAGGTTGGTGGACATATGCTCGTAGCCAGCTGGAGGAGGAACACAATAGAAGTTCCATCCCTTTTCGAGATTCAGAGCACGTCTACAATCTCTTAAAGTGGTGTATATCCACTTGCTTTTGGAGAATCTCCTCAAGAAGCTGCCGCTTACCGCTCCCATATCAGGGTTCATTAGTGAAGGATAGTGCAGAAGCAGCCATCCGAACAGATAAGTGTGTGGTAGCTCCAGCCGGGGAAAGCTTCCTTTCTCACCCTTTCCTCGAAGCATTTGATCAACAAAAAGACGGAGGCCAGCATTCACTCTGCAAGTCATCGTCGACAATAGATCCATCCGATAGTCGAAGACTAACCAGACAGCAGCAAATAGTATGCCTCGATGAAAGCGATCGACGGTGCTGGCTCCAGGAACGATGTATCTTCGGAGCCAATAAGTGAGAAAACCTGCCAACTGGGCCTCCTTCGACATGGGCCTATAGCCCATCCTCATATAACTCTCAATAATATCATTTTTCTTAAGAGGGGGATATTGAAGATCATGTTTGATCTTGATATCCATATCCTTGTTCTCCTCCATCAACCCTATCACTTCGCTGTGGCTAAGTGGTCTGAAGAAGGAGGGTTGGCAGTTATCATGCTCCTTTGTCTTTTTCTTAATGATATGGTCGAGAAAGAGATAGGACAACCATTTGGTTGAGTAATAGGTGCCGGATGTACCACTCTTGCAGTACAAGGAACAGATCTTGTAGTGGCATAGCATCTCTTCAAAGATAGCCACCATGTCGGCATTCTTCTAGCGTAATTTCTCCAATTCATCATTGGTTGGGACAAATTCTTCATAGGGGATATCCTCCATGGGCAAGCTGGAGATGTACTTTATCTCGTGTAAAGCCAATCCGATCTCTCCGCAGGGTGTCATAAAAGTCCCTGTTCTGTAATTGTATCTCTCTGCTAATGTAAGAAATAGATGCGAATTAGGAGGGAAACCATAAACGGTGGCGTACACCGCTTGGTACAGCTCAATCTCCTTGAGCCGGTCTTCAAATTGAGCCAGTATCCAATTGGCTATACAGCTCCACCTCTTGTTATCGGGATTCACAAGACCTGTTAATCGAATATCTTGATCTAGATATCTTTCCTCAACCTTCGCAAACTCATTTGCGAATATCGGTGTTCTGACTGGTAGCAGCAGGGAAGAGTTTTCTGGTGGGATGCACCCAGGTTTTAGTCCTCTGAGTAGGGAGCTGTGACGCTCCGAGGAACTATAGAACATGCCTTTGCTGTTCGGCCCCTTCTTCACACAGATGTTCTCCGTTCGAGCTTGCTGAAGTGGAGTTATATCCCATTCTATCCTCCTGGGATAGCTCGCGAAAGCATAGCGAGACAGGGGAAGACATCTGAAAATCTCCGGTAGAAGTATCATCTTTTCGCCTCTTTGAAAAAGCCACTGCTCCATGCGAGGTCTAGGTTGAGAGTTCTTGTCGAAAGCCTCACCGAACAGGAACAACGGCTTCATATGAGTAACCGTATCTGCAGTTTGGAGTGGCTGCCCATTCATTAAACACAGCAGAGTTTTATTATCTTGGGCCATCAGGATGGCTTGCCGAGATGACGACAAGGCATAATGAGGATATGTTACATGGGAAAGATCCTCTTTGAACTCAGGTTCAGCCAAAGATCCTGTAAAGACCTCATAATCTGGGTCTTTCCTGAGGTTAACTGCATCAAATAAAGAGATAAAGATCAGTACATCATAATTTTTTTTTGAAAAGAGTTCATCAAATTGCGCTATGTACAAAGCATCAAATTGCGCCAATGCAACCAACATGCGCAAAGTATCCAATTGCACTAACACATTCACTTGCGCAAGACATTAGATTGCGCTAACCCACTTGCGCAAGGCATAGGTTGCGCTAACCTGCTTACGCAAGCCATCAGTTTGCACTGGCTCAACTGACTTGCGCAAATCGATGGATTGCGCTGAATATCTGCCAGCGCTTTCCAACCGATTGCGCATACATATAGTTTTCATAAAAATGAAAAACTATTGTGTATGTGCAACCTAAACCCTAAACAGGGTGGCGCAATACCATCAATCTCTAAAAAGAGAGAGGTATGAAGGTTTCGAAAATGTCAAAGAACCCTAAAAAGGGTTTCGATCGAGTTTGTCATCTGCCTTGCAATGCTGGGTGGCCAACTTCATGACGAGAGATTCGGGGCGCAACCCGAGTCGAAGACTCAGACGGAGCCTTGCCCTTCTCGGTGGCAGTACGCTTGGGTGCCATTGCAATCGACGGTGGAAAGAAGAAGAAGGAAGTCGGAATAGGAGGGAAGTTTTTATCTCTTTAGAAAATCGAAGACAAGTAAAAGTTGACAGAATGAGCATGGAAACTATTTATAGTTTTACAACAGTCACCTCAGATTGCACCACAAAAGTCAGAGCTAATTCCTCCAAACGCGCAGTCAGAGCGCCACTTGCGCAATTTGGTTTTAAATTCGAAATTCAAAGTATTTCAAAACTTTAAATATTTTCAAATTTCGAAAACTTTGAAGGGGGTCTTGTAGGTCCTAAAAATCAAGTTGCATCGATCAAAAAAGCAATAAAAATCAAATGGAGTACCCTTCAAATGAATTGCGCAGGAGACAGACTGCGCAACAAATCACGCGCTATCATCCAAGCGCGTAATGCTGACGTGGCAACGTCATCATTACCTAACACAAAATCAGATTTTCTGACAACTGACAGCCCGAAAAGCGAGGAGTCTGTTCGTTTTTCGAGCCGCACCGCATCCTAGGATAGCTGTCAGCGCGGTCCAGCTGTCAACTCCCAGTACAGTCTGCCAGCCCAACCGAAGCGCAGTCTGTCAGATCCTCTTCAGCGCAGTTCGATCCCAGCGCAGTCTGAAGCTAGCACAGTTCAAGCAGCACAATCCATCAAGATAACTGACATTTTATACGTGGCCTACATGCCATCAATTGCTCACCACGTGGCAACCGTCTGTACACGACCATACGTATTTCAATCAAACAATGCCACGCATCTAATACAGTTGAGCCACGATCGAGTAACTGCCAGCGCAGTTCGCTGCTTGCGCAGTCCAATGCCTGCACAATCCAGCCTGCGCAATCCAGAAATAACTACTAATTAGTTATTTTCTAGAACTCTATAAATAGAGTTTCAAATCCTTCATTATCAAGATCAGATTATTCAAGATCATCAGAGAAATTAGGAGTTCTTATCCAAGTGCTGCTGCATTCTTCAGAGGCTATCGTCTTCACAGTTCACATCGTCCAAGGGATAAAGCGATCGTCGTCAGATTGGATTCCTATAGTTGTACTTTTCCAGAATTCAATTGCAATCTTCTTACAAAGTTTGTGAAATAAAAAGAACACTTTTGTTTTTGCAAACAGAGCCGCATGGAATTTGGGGCATTTTGGACCGCAGAGTTTGTCATGCGGCTCTTTCTTTTGTAAAGTAATCCGCGTGAACCACATCTTTTCCATGTTTCTAAAGTATTGTCCTGCATATCATTGCCTGTATTCAAATTGTTGCCTATTGATATCAGGTTCAAGCCAATTACAGTGGTATGTCTAAGTATAGAAATGTTTTGCCAGGATGTTAGTTCCAGATTATCAAATAGGTTGTATCAGTCGAATTGCTTATATCCTGTCCATCTGTTAAGTTTATTCAGTAACTAGGATGACATGTTTAGTCCTAGCCACTTCTTTAACCCATGCTAATGTTCAGACCCATCATAGGGATGTTCAGTCCCAATATTCCTCGTATCAGTCCACTCCTCCACTTGTCCCATTCCATGAATTGTATCCATCCACTACTTGGTTGTCCAGTCCATTGATACCTTGAGTATCATCCCCCCTCTTTAAATTGTTCAGACCACTTGACTTTGTTCAGTCATTAGAAATGTTGGTTCAGTCCAAATTTTTTAATGTGTGTATCAGTTGAGGCACACCTATAAGGGTTTACCTATACCATTCACTGTATTGTCTTGGGGTCCAGCTACTAGAACACATAGGTCAGTCCCATATATACTTCTTAGTTTTGTTCCTACAGTGAGTTTCAGACCC